>JAPKLY010000003.1:1515630-1664178 GCA_026898435.1 Prunella vulgaris
ACGGAAGCATTTTTTTTTTACACGGGACCAATATACTCCCTCCGTCCATGAAAATTGAACTACCCTTGTTGTGCACGGTTATTAAGAAAAGTAGATGTTGATGTGTAAAAGTGAGTGTATTAGAATAAAAAAATATTTAATTATTAAAAAAGTACTTGATGTGATGTGTAAAAGTGAGTATATGTGTATAAAAAAATGAAAATAATGATTGTAAGTTTTCCATTTTAGGTAAGTAGACCATTTATTGTGGACGACCATTTAAGGCAACGTGGACCATTTATCGTGGACGGAGGGAGTATAATTTTTGTCAATTTGTTGAACCATATTATACTTTTTCCATATATATATATATATATATATATATATATAAATCCAAACACAGTAATATGGTCAAACTTGAGAAATAGTGAACTGCTATCCCTTCAGTCAGTTAAGGGCGCCCAACTGGTACTCGTCTCACGAGGCAAACACAGCATTTATCGACACGTAACTAGTCGGGGTTACAAAACCCGACTGGTTTTATAATGATAAACCATTCAGTTTTTTCCCTATTTTGATAAAACTCTTTCAAAACATCTTCAAATATATAAATTCACCTACAATTAAGTAAGAGTAAATCAAACCTTGCATTTAACGGAGTCATCAACTTTTGGAACAAATATGTAAATTTTATAACGTTTTGGACTACAAGTGCAAGAAAAAATCGTATTGTGCCAATAATGAAATGTATGATATCAATTCTAAAATAATACATGTCTTGTGGGACCAAAAGTGCAAAAAATTCATAAGTTTATCATAAACCAAATTTAAAGTATCAAATATTTGATTACGAATATAAAAAATCTCATAAAAAATACAAAAAAATTGGATTAATAATATTATCTTATAATTGTTATAGGTTCTATTAATCTCAATTTTTGATACTCCTAATTAATACTTTTAACAAATTTAATTAAATATTTAATATTTTGAAATAATTTTATAATAAATTTATCATTAATTATTTTCATATAAAATCTACTCTAAGATAAATTTTTTTTTTTTTGTGATCGGTTTCATGTCATGAAATATCCCTTATCAGTTATCAGCAAATAAGGGAAAAACAGCTGTAAAAAAATCTGCTTCCAACTAATTTTTTTTTTTTTTCTCTTAATTCCTAATTTAATCCTCAGATAGTCTTGGCGCCATAAATTACCAGGAAAAAGAAATTCAAATTTTTCCATCGGTATTGCAAACGCAGCACGCACTAATTCTTCTCTCTCCCCTTTCATTGCTTCCTCTGAATCGGTAAGTCATCATTTCTCGAGTTTTCTGCAGCAATCTCTGTTCTTGATTGTCCTGGTGTGCGAACTTGTATTATTTCACCTACTTGAGCGTTTTCGTTTTCTGTGCTAGATTATTCCCTCTCTCTTTTTCGAATCAATTTAAGTCGATGGCGGAAATAGATTACCGGGTAAGATGAGTTAGAAAAAATGAAGTGATTATGTTTATGAAAGAAGGGTTTTGATTGTTCAGTTTTCTCCCCTGCTTAATTACCATGCTCATATTCTTTTGCGCTAATCAAGAAATTTTGTAAATCAGTTCAAAAAATTTCCCTGTGAGCTTTGGGTGTGGTATTCGATGGAGAAGAGAGGTTTTGATTCAAGATCTATTTATTTAGTGGGTAGTGATGAAATTCACTGCAATTTTAGAATGAATTAAGGCTAAGTGAGGATTATTTCACTTGGATGAACTATTTACTGACGTAATTATGCAGGTAAGTGCTTTTATCTGTTATGCCCCTACTGTTTTGGACTTATCCTTGATAAGATACACATGTGATTAAAGCCCTTCGTTGAAAGATATAGCAAATAGATATATTTGTCAAGCTTTTTATTCACCTGCATTGGGCAAAAAATTTGACTTCTAGAATCTGAAAGAATGAAGAACATTGGAAAGAGGGGAATTCATTACTTGCAGAGGCTGAATGCTGCAAATGTTCCTAAGGAGTTGATAGAGAAAGGTCAAAATCGTGTTATAGAGGCATCCCTGACACTTATCCGTGAGAGAGCAAAGCTCAAGGTAATTATTTGGTTTTGTTTCATATTTATCTATCTAAATGTATTTCTTATTTTACTGAATCTGTTACCATATCATTTGGAATTGATGAAATTCTTATTAGACTTGTCACAAAGGCTTTACTTTGGAGTTCCACAAGTAGTTTAGTATAAGACAAAATAGAAAGTCTAAATTTGTGGAAACATAATATGGTTGGACTCTAGTGGATGCAGATTATCGCACGGTTATGTTGTATAATTGGACCTCAGCATAAAGCGGCTGGGGTGAACTCTGTATTGTGGTCGAATTTCAAAACTTCCAGCAATGTCAGAAGTGGTTGTTTCCGTGAATTTAATATATGATAGTATTATTTTCTCCATAACAGGGGGAACTATTACGAGCTTTGGGAGGTGTAGTGGCCTCAACATCTCTTCTTGGAGTTCCTTTAGGACACAACTCCTCATTTCTCCAGGGACCTGCATTTGCACCTCCACGTATAAGAGAGGCCATGTGGTGTGGGAGCACAAATTCCACCACTGAAGAAGGTAACTGTGTGCATTCATCAAACACGCAAGAAACTTGTTTCTTTGATGGTTGTATTCATGTGCCTAAAGTTGATTATGGCTCTGTCACTGTTTACAGGTTTAATTTTATATATATTGTTCTATAAAATGACAGTCCATACAGAGTTTTGCTCTAACTGAAATTGGAGCCCCTGCCAATGGACAGTGGAATTGGTCCCCCAAATTAGTCGTTCTTTGGTCTGGATTATGGAGTCATAAAAAAACATGATTTAAGTGGCATAGTAAGTTTAGGAAGTTTTTTTCTTCTTGCTGCATCCCAGATAAACGGACAAACATAGGAACGTCAATGATCACCAACACTGATCTACACTAATTGATTGCTCTGGATTGATCAAATGAAATTGCTGTACAAAATTAATATACAGACACCAAATAAGCATTACTGTTCAGGATTAACAAAGCAAGGAATTAGCCCAAACATGACTACCTCAGTATTATAGTTGCATTTTAGTTTTGTCGAGCAAATTGCATAATACCATTCTTACAGAAATATGCCATTATCCTGAGTTTATTTCTTTTATTGTATAGCAGTCTAAGTCTCATCCTTAACAATCTTGAGATTATGCAGGTAAAGACATTAGTGATCCACGGGTCATAACTGATGTTGGTGATGTGCCAATTGAGGAATTACGAGATTGTGGAGTAGATGATGATAGATTGATGAATATCATAAGCGAATCTGTGAAGTTAGTGATGGAAGAAGTAAGCTTCAATTTTTATAGGCATTTATGCACTTAAGTCTCTCTCATTCTCTCTCCCCCCCCTTTCTTTCCATCTTTTGATTTTGAGTTGCCATAAAATCACACAAATTTAATTATTTGTTCAATTCTTTCTAGGAACCATTGCGACCTTTGGTGCTAGGTGGTGATCACTCTATCTCATATCCAGTAGTAAGAGCAGTGTCTGAGAAGCTTGGAGGACCTGTTGATATTCTTCACCTTGATGCTCATCCTGATATCTATGATGCTTTTGAGGGAAATAAATATTCTCATGCATCTTCTTTTGCTAGAATTATGGAGGGTGGCTATGCTCGGCGACTATTGCAGGTAATGTTTTTGTTGGTTGTTATTTAAGTACATAATGATAGGACCCCATGTCCTTTACTTAGTAATAATTTTCAGTGCACAGTCTTGAATCTTCCAATAATGGTTTCTTGTATAAAGTAAGAGCAACTTCCATTTCAATGACTTTTGCAAATTCACAAACTATAGATTCAGTTTTATGTAAATTCAGGGGTAAGAAGTGGTAGTTATATGAAGCATTCTTGCAAAACAAGTCTTTTAATCAAATGACTTAGGATGCCACAATTTTCTCCTATTATTTTCCCGAGGTGAAATAGCTAGATGTGAATGAAACATTCTATTTTACGTTTACTAGTTGTCCTAAATTTGTCAGTCTGGAAATATTGTCAGAAGGGAAATCGATTATAACTCTCATAACGCTTGATGCAGGTTGGAATTAGATCAATTAATATAGAAGGCCGGGAACAAGGGAAACGTTTTGGTGTGGAGCAGTATGAAATGCGAACATTTTCAAGGGATCGGCAGCTACTGGAGAACCTGCTCTCTCTCTCTCTCTCTCCCCCCCCCCCCCCCTACAGCCTTCTCGGAAATACTATGATTGTGGATATATCAATCTGGAACATGTCGATGCAAAATAAGAAAACTTGATCATGTATGAATTGCTTGAAGACAAGGAAATTGGGTGTATTTTCTTAATATGATAATTTTGCGTAAAACATGAAATTCTTGGGTTAAATCTGGCTTTTCCCTCGAAATACACTTTTGATTCTTGGTTTGCAGCTACTCTTTGGTTGAAAATTTAGCTTCTGTATCCAAGGCATGAGGCTCGAAATACTTAATTAGCATATTAGCACCAACCAACAAATCTTAAAAAATTATGAGAACAAACAATATCAGTGAATCAAGTGAATTTATTTTATGAATCCTGATTTTTTTTTTTTTTTTTTATGGCAGAAACTTGGTGAAGGTGTAAAAGGCGTGTACATATCTGTGGACGTGGACTGTCTTGATCCAGCATATGCCCCGGGAGTATCTCACATCGAGCCAGGAGGTCTCTCGTTCCGTGATGTTCTCAACATACTTCACAACCTTAAAGGTGATGTTGTTGCTGCAGATGTCGTTGAGTTCAATCCACAACGAGACACTGTTGATGAGATGACAGCCATGGTTGCCGCTAAGCTGGTCAGAGAACTCGCTGCCAAGATATCAAAGTGATGTTGGGTGTTGGATTAGCCCCGCTACTTCCAGCATACATGCTGATGGAATTAAGCAATATTGAGTGACCCTTTTTTGGGCAAAATGTGTAGCTCAGAAAGAAATGGACACATCTCGTCTTCTAAGCAACATAGGCCTTGTAACCATGTTGTTTGTCAAACAGACTTTTTGTGAGAAAACAAAATGAAACTTTAGTAGTTTAATTAAGATGTGTGCAATATTTAATTCAGTCTATCCAGGTGTTAGTTTTCAGTCATTTAAATCAAAGCAAGTTAGCCATTCGATATTCATCTTACACAGGGAGTTCTCTTTTAGACACGCTAACTGTGTGTGAACTGAATTGAACTGCTGACTATACTATGTTTACAGAATATGACTTGAGGAAATTGATCTTCTGAGTAAGTTACAAATTTCATAGAACAACGGTGGAAAACTGTTGACCACCATTCAACTTTGCATCATGATTACTGTTAATCTTTTCAGACAAGGAATTAAGATTTGTTTTTAATCCAAAAATCTCGGATCCTTTGTAGCATATAGACTACACTTGCTTTTCTTCATGTTGTCCTATCTCCAGAAGCTACAGATAAGGGGTAGTGCGAGTCAAGGCAGAGAAGGCATAGTTTCCTTCCCTTCATCCCGTTTCTCTAACTTCATACACTTAAAGCGGTTGGCACAAGTGATGAACAACACAAGATCAAAAGCAATTAGAGCAGCAGACAAGAAGAAAAATCTGTCCATGTGACCTTGGTTCAAATTGGGAGGTATCCAACCTGGTTTCCCATGCTTTGATGTAAACTTCATAACCAGAGTCAAAACTATTGTGCAGAGATAGCTACCTAAAGCTGATGAAGACATTGATAAGCCCAGCCCCAAGCTTTTCAACCCGTCTGGTATCTGCGAAGCAAAGAACTCCCATTGAGCGACATAGATGAAAGCTTCTGAAACTCCCACAAGAACATATTGAGGTATTTGCCAACATATACTTAGTGAACTTGTTTCTCTTTCATCTGCATATCTGAGTCTCTGTTGCTCTACTAGCCCTGCAATTATCATACCAATAATCGATATCACCATCCCAATTCCTATCCTTTGTAGCTCGCTCGGAGTCTTTAGCTTGTTCTTGGTTACTTTGAAATATAATGGTACGATTAACCTCTCGTAGCAAATGATGAAAGTCGATGTGCTTATAATGTCGAAGGCTGTCATGCTAGCTGGGGCTATGTGAAAATTTGATATCTGTGTGTTCATAGCTGCTCCTTGTTCAACAAATAGAGATAAAACTTGTACAAATACTATGGATGCTACAATGGTGCAGAACCATATTGGAAGCAATCTTAAAACACATTTTACTTCCTCTACTTGTGTCACTGTGCAAAGATTCCATGGATTCCTAGTTTGCCCCTTAATGGATAGCAAAATCTTGTCTGATTGAGTCATCACTGCTGCTCTGTCAAGACACCTTTCACCAGAAATAACAAATAATATTTAGAGAGAAGGATACACATACAGGAGAGTTGAACTAAAAAATGTATGTAACTATGTATACATGTAGACTTACTTGAAATCATCTGTATGCATTATTTTTCGAGCACATTCCTTTTCATCGTTGCCTGGAACTTCGTAGAGCCCGTCTTCATGGGAGGATACATCGAGCTTAAACTTTCTCACAGAAGCAACAATCACTTGCGAAAATCTGGAAATGGGATTACTAGTGGGCCTAGTGTGTCTATATCTAGAAGTCCCACCAATTAGGAAAACTAAAGCCAATAAGCCACAAGAAGTTGATATCCAAAATGCCAACACCCATTTCCCTAGATTTTCTATGTATACCAAAACCGTTTCTGCAATGAGTGATCCAAGATTCAAAGCCACATAATAGTAGCTAAAAAAAGTACTTTTCGATTTATTTTCTTCTGGATCTTCTTCATCGAATTGGTCTGCTCCCAATGTGGCTAGTGCTGGTTCTATAGCTCCGCTTCCCAGAGCCAGCAAGTATATTGATACGTAGAAGCTAGCAACTTTAGCCGGAGATGGCTGGTTACATACATTTCCGATCTTTCCACAGCCCTCCGGTTCAAGCATGAACTCTTGAGTTGATAGAGACAGTAACACCAGCCCCTGTAAAAGTCGATGTGAAGAGGCTCAATAACTTGAAATGAGAAAAGAGACGAGGCTGTAAGAATGCAACTTACGATGACTAAAAGTGCTTGGAAAACGATGCAAGTTAAGTATCTTCCCAAGTAGGAGTCACTGAGAAAAGCACCAAAGAGAGTGCAGATGTTAAGTGTTCCCATCCATGTACTAAATGTGTTTGCTGCTTCTGCATTTGTTTGTCTCAAAACGGACTTTGCGAAGAGCACCATGTTCACTTCTACACCCGTAAATGCAAGAGCAGCAAGTCCTTCACTTACTGAAAGACCAGAGGAGATCAGAAAATGTTATATTGGTGTTTTGCATGAAACCGTGTTGTTCTGTTCAACCGGATTGTTTCAGATAAACATGAAACGAGTAACTTAGAACACACTGTTATGTGTAAATCTAGCTGCATTGATACAAAATATGTGTAAATAGACAGTATGAACGTACCAAGAACTAACAACCCTGCTCTCCATCCACCTGTTGTTTCTTTCCTTGCTGGTTTTCCATACATATCGATAGTCCCATCTTTCGTGCAGCTTTCCTGCATCGTAGATCAAGCTTGATGAAGATCAAGAATAGAAAACTTTTGCTCTACTTTAAGCAAGTTGTAGGATAAAACTTACCATGTTTTTCAGACCAAACTAAGACCCTATGTAACAAAAGAACAACTAGCTACAATGAGTGTAGTGAACAGTTATTTAAGGTGCTGCAACTCACATCAGTCCAAGAAAGTTGAAGTAAAACAAAGTCAGTAACAACAGGACTACTGATGATACAATATCAAGAAAAGGGAGATGAGATAAGACTTTTTTTTCCAAAGTGTACTAATCATTGGAAGTTAGAAGAAAGCCTCAATCTTGCTAAATTATGTACTTTTATGATCACCTGTTGCATCATTAATTCACCACTATGGGCACATTAGGTCCACTTAGTTCATACCACCCTCCTTTTCTGAATCCTCATTCAAAAATACCCCTTTGGCAGCATTCACCGATGAGATACATTTTGTTTTATACCAATTAATGACATTTAATTGGTCGACAATGAGAATGTTGGATACACGACTTTAACCAATTTTTCGAGGGATTAAAATTTAGGGGTGCTCGTTTCAAATTCTTCAGTACTTATGGAAATGAAATTTCATATTCCTTTTTATCTTTATATATGTTGAATGAATGTTGTTTTCATAGTGATTACATCATTAGTGTTACGTACAATTTTGAAGGAAAAAAATTGACTAAATAAAGTTGTTTGTAGCGTAAGAAATTGAGATTGATCGAGGATGATGATTATATGATATATGAAAAGAAATTAAATGAAGTAATGATTATCTTATATAGGAGGAAAAATAATATTGTGTATATCTTCTGTCTTCACTAATTACTACGAGTCTGTGATCTCATTTGGTTCAATGAACAATATTAATAATTTAAGATGGATTAGTCAAGATTATAATCTAGAGATTATTATATGAGTTAAATAATATGTTTGGATTAATGGATTACGATAATTAGTAATGTAAGATAATTTTATTTTTTAATGTTTGATTTGTAGGATTAATGATAAAGAAATATACAATTGATTTTGTCCTCTATATCATAAAAATGAAATGAATTATGATTCTTTTTCCTAATATAAGAAGAGTATTTTAATAAAGATAAATACAATAGATTATTGTGATACATCTTTCTTAAGATAATATTATCTATATTCTATCATTCATAAATAAATTGAATTTTAGTCTTGAACTTTAACATGTCTTTGTCCATCAAACCAAACATCAATTAGATAAAATAATTTAATTTATCTGAGTTTATATGATCAACCAAATGAGGTCTACAATTACTATACATTTATCCCTATTTTTATTACATTTGAAAAAATTTCATATCAAATGTCTCTTAATATTGGATAAATAAAATTTAGTGGCATTTTTTTTTATCGGTAAATGTTAGTGGTTAGTAGTTAGTTCACCCAAGTCTCCAAACACTCCAACCCAACCTTATAACTCCTCCAAATTCGTTCCTAAAGGGAATCGAACTCAGGTCACTCACTTAAGTGAGGAGCCCGGTGGCCAGGTGAACTCACCTGGTTAAATTTAGTGGCATTTAATTGGTCATTAATAAATACAAACAAGTTTCACCATAATCTTGTTCATAATATACTTTATCCACACTAAATTATTTAGTCAATCCACAGTATCCACGTTTTTGGTGACCAAATGAAGGTAATAACAATTGACACAACTACTTTTTATCCACATTTTTTTTGATAAAAATTCTCAGCCGTTGATCATGATCAAGATTGTTGATTGCTTATGATTCAGAAAACACAGGCGTAGCAAGGAGATAAACAATGCTACTTTACATCCCATGTAACAAAAGTACAAAGAGACAAAAAGACACATGTGTTAGTTGTGTAGCTTTGGGAGTGAACAGAGAGTGCAAAAACCTCAATCATATCATCCTGCCCTTGCAAAAGATCAAATCTTTGTAAAGTGCAAATGAAATCAATAGAATAAATCATTGTGTTCTAAATTAATTAATATGAAAAGGCAGAAATAAAATCAAATGCACAGCAGGAAGAAGAAAATCATATCAAATTTGACAAAATGCTAAATAAATCATGATTTTCTTTTAAAAGATGTCAAACACATACTTATTGTGATTGTTCAAAAGTCATGGAAAACAAAAGAAAGTGAGGCTGTATATGATATTACCTTGCTCCATTGCAAGTAACAGACTAACAGAAATGTCAGTATTATTACTTGGCTGTTGATCTGTCTCTATTTCTCATGGAAATGGAGAGAAAGAGAGAAGAGAATGATGAGACTCTGTACAAGAAAATTGAGTTAAAATAATGTTGGCATGTGGAGACTGCAAATTCTGTTTCATCTCAATCATCCAAGAATATTTTATCCATCCCCAGAGATATTGCATAGGTCACTATTCAAACGCTTCTCACGAAATTTTTAAATTACGTGTCATTCCACTAATAATTACCCACAGAGATAATATTTTTTCTCCATTCACTTATATTGAATAATACACACTCATCGAAACTATATTATCCTTTTAAATACTAACCCTGCATTCCACATGAATTTGCACAACTTTATTTTTTTGACAGTCACACCCAAATTTACACACTACTAAAAAAAAAAATTTATTGTCAAAAAAAAAAAAACAATTTGGGTGCACACCCACAAAACTATATGCATGTTATTCATATGTCATTACTTTATTTATAAAATACATTTTTTTAAAGAATATATCATCCTGTAAGGTGCAAATTTTACTGAGCTTAATATGCCAATTTTTTCTGCTTCTGCCTACTAAATCCACTTCCAATTATCTTTAAATCACTCATTATTCTGCATTGATTTAACCAGGTGGACTAGCTCACCTGGCCACCGGCCTCCTCACTTGAGTGAGTGACCTAGGTTCGATTCCCTTTAGGAACTAATTAAGGAAGATATAAGGTTGGCTTGGAGTGTTTGAGAGACTTGACGAACTTACTTGTAACTATTAACAACTAACATTTACGGATAAAAAAATAAAAATTCTGCGTTGATTTTTTATGAATTTTTTTAAAATGTTAATCTTAAAACAAAGGTCATGCCATGCCGTAAAAGAAAAAGATAACATGTATAGATTCATATTTGGCTTCACTAACTCGTTAGATAATTATTTTTATTTTTTGAAAAATAAACATAATATGTATTATTTAAAAATAAAAAACAGACACGTGTCAAGAAGGTGATCCACAAGACACGGCCATGATTAGGGGTGTAAATGAGTCAAGCCGGCTCGTAATCTACTCGTGCTCGACTCGTAAAAAGATCGAAATCGACTCGAACCAAATCGAGTCGAGCTCGAGCTCGAGCTACTCGAGTAGTTGTCGAGTTCGAGTTTATAAATACTCGGCTAGAGAGGCTCACGAGCCTAATCGAGCTTGCACAATATTTAATATTTTTTATTATTTTTAATATATAAATAAAGTAATCGAGCTCGAGTCGAGTCGAGCTTTAATTTTAGAAAAAAAAAGAGCTAAAATATATTTAATATTTTATTTTTTTAAATAATAAAATTATCGAGTCGAGTCGAGCCTAGCTCGAGTTTGTCGAGTTCTTAATCGAGTCGAGCTCGAGCTAAAAAAATCAAGCTCGATCGAGTTCGAGTCGAGTTTCGAGCTCAGCACTACTCGACTCGACTCTACTCATTTACACCCCTAGCCATGATAAGGATCATAAACAATACTAATTTACATTTTTACCTATTCGCTCAACATTCACCCTTGTCATCAATTATAAGCTTATATGTCTTCAAAAATATGACATCCTACAAATTAAATTAAATAGAGTCATTTACATATTGGTTCAATAAAGTAATTATATTTATAAATTGGTTCACAATTTTAGTACAGAAGTGTAATTTTTCTTGCACAGAAACAAATTTTTTTCTGCACAGAAACCTATTTGTAATTTATGTCAATTTTGTAACCTATTTTATAATTTTCCCAATTAAATATTTATATAGACATATGGTTGTCCACCTCCGTATTAGGGACCACACAATTTTTCTTTTTTTGGCAAATTAATTACTTCAATTTGGCAGACATAATTTTTTGACTTATACATCAATTTAAAAGAATCATTCACATATGAAATTGCTACTTGATTTGATTGAGGTGTGTATGGTGTGGTAGCCTCATAAATAGCAAATTCAATCCCTTTTTTTTTTAACTATAAAAATTAATCATTTTTTTAAACAATATGTAAGTCATCTAAATAATAATAAAATCATTCATTTATTCCTTCCACAAACTCATAATAAGCAACCCTTCAATGCTTTATAAATAACTTTAGTATTCGTTAGTATTTTATCAATTTAAAAGTCTCTTTAAATTCTTAATCAAAGAGCAATTCATTACCCTTTAGTTAATCATGGTGAACAACACTCCCGTCATATCTGCAGTTACTCTTCTAATAGTTCATGCTCTTTAGCACTCCATCATCATGAGCATTTTCTCAAATGTCTTTCTGAAAACTTCCATAACAACTCCAACCATCTTTACACTCCGAGCAACACTTCTTATTCTTTCATCCTGCAATTTTTTATTTAGAATATGAGGTTCACAACTGATTCTACACTAAAATCCTTCGCTATTATAACTCTGAATTACGGATTCAAATACCTCCCATAATCAATTGTGCTAAAAAAGAATTACTTGGAAATTACGACTCGAAGCGGAGAACACAAGGCACTGTTCTATGTGATCATTATTAAGCAGAAAACTTATCCTTATTTAATTGGATTTCATTATTTAATTGACACTTTTTTTACATTATAATATACATATAGTAGACATGTAAATTAGTGGACACTAATCTACATATGTTGTTATTTTATTCAAAAATATATTTAAAAAAAAAGAAATCGTAGTGTGTAAATTTCTGTGTAGAAGTAACACTATTATTGGATTTAATGCATGATAATTGATATATCAATTTGTCTTCCACCATTTCCCGACTAAGGCCTAACCTAATCTCGGAATCCCACTGCAAAACTGAATGATCTTCGAGTTAAAGTATGAACTACCCCTCATTGTTGAAAAAAAAGAAAAGAGTTATTTTCTCAACGAATCCACATACTGCCCCTTTACTCTGTACCACAACTAGCTTTTCTTCTTGCCGATGAAGAATTACTTATTCTTGGTTTTGAAACTAGCTGTGACAACACTGCTGTTGCTGCATTAGTAAGTCGTTGTGTTTTTTGTTTTTTGGTTTCTATTTTGTTAATTAGCGAGTAAAAGTTTGTGGGTCTTGCTTATTTTGTGAAATGAACAATAAAGATTGGATCTTTTTATTATTTGCGTGATGATAGGTTTGAAGCGATGCTGAAATTCTTAGCCAAGTGTATGCATAATTGCATTTCGCGTGTGTTTAATTTCTAGCAGGCGTGATATTGTGGAATTCTTTTATTCAATTTTCTTCTTCTTTTAGGTGGGGTTTGAAACCATCATAGTTCTTAGTTGTATTTTGGTCGAATTTGTTGGACCCAGTTGGCGTGGGTTTCTTTTCCCTTCATTGCATATACTTTGCATAATATTCCTTAAATGATGACTATGATTGCTTAGAATTCAGCGCTTCATGTTTGGGGGTGCTGTTATTGCGTGCTGGAAGACATTTTTATGAAATACATTACAATATTATCACCTTTTTCACATTGGCAATTTTGGAGCTTGAATATTCGGTTGATATCCGGTTAAGAAGCCTGTCGAAAAGTGTAACTATAATGATCATTCTGTACCAAATGGTTGTTGTTTGATGTTGTCCTGCCCATGCCCTTATGTGCTCCCCCCAGTTTATGTCTTTACTGCTATAACATGTTTGTTACTACCTTAACACTATCATTATTATGAACTAGCGTCGCTTTCATTTGGTCCTTCTTGATAAAAACAAAGTAAGTGGATAAAAAATGTCGGGCAATTGAGATAGGATTAGCTAAAGACATCTATTGCATTGACTAATTTATTAGGTCATAAAGGGCAGAGGATTATTGGACATACTGTCGTTGTGATCTTGTGCAAGTATACATTGTTAATATAAGTATGTTTAAACGGCCACGTTTTGATATTCATTATCCAAGGTCGAGCAATTCAAATTGTTAGCGTTGTATATGCGGTTACAGCCAATAAATCAATCAGCTCCTCTGAGATATTTAGGAGACACTCTTAACTACCTCCTTCATATATCCTGAAATTATCTTATGCTCAAAGAACTCTACCAAAATAGTTTGAATGTAAGAAGATAATGATTAAAAGGTCAAAACAGAATGTAGAAAGCAACCTAATTTAGTACACACGGGTTGGAAGGGCTTCCATGTTTCCTGATGACTCAAAACTAGCAAATTGCTGATCTTTTGGCTGAAAAAAATGCTATATGAATTTCGTGATGAGAACTTTCCAATTCCATCCGAAGAGGTCAAATATGGCAAGAAGTATAAAAAATATAAGAAGAAAGATTTACAAGATCAGAATTGATATTCAGCGATCTGATAGGAGACCTGGTTTTTGTTATTTTTGGTTTTAGATTTCATTGCTTCAGAATTTCGTTTTGGCCCCACGGTCTTGGTAGATTTTACGAATATAATTGTGAACTAGTTTCTTGAGAAATTTAATGCTGAAATTGATTGAAATATTTACAGCGCAACTTGCTGATTAGTACTGCATCTAAGAGTTTTTTCTTAGTTTACTAGAATACCTCATGAGAGGTTTTATCATTCTGTCAGTCATTTTATCATTTTGTTGAAACAGTGTTGCATTGTCAATTTATGCAGTGAAAAAAAAAAAGGTTAAATCAAGTATAGCTTATTAGATCTACAGATGGCTCCTAGCATGCACACCAGCTCTTTAGGCTAAGTCAACTGTTCTACCAATCGACGGCCATGGGTCCTTTAGCATCCTACTTTAAATGCAATCTTATGGTCTTCACCCAAACAAAACAACATGGATGTTTGGGCATTTCGATGCTTCTTTTCTGGATTTCTCATTTCTAATATCAGGAGAACTTTAAGTGCTCATCATTAATCTTGCTTAAATAGTGGAAATTTGTGCCATATTTGTTGAATTACGAGACAGTAATTTGCTAAAACAGCATATACTTTCAAGTGAAATAAGCCCAGATACCACCTGTGTTAGGCATACGATAGTTTCGAGTTTTCGCTAACTATAAAGTTATTAGAGTATACAGCTCCGCATATTTGTTTAATCTTGTTTCTGTTGTACATATAGGAGGATGTGCAATTATAACAATGACATCTTCTTATTTTATCCTATTTCACTCCACCAAGGCAGATCTGCTCGTCCACTATGGAGGTGTTGCTCTTAAAACGGCAGAAGAAGCCCATTCAATAGTGATAGATCAGGTACAGACTTTCTGACTAGATTTGCTTCTCTTTCTCACTTCAGGTTTTTATGTCAGTATCTCCAGTTTACTTGTAAATTATCTTAGAACTCATACATAATGGCCTTCTTCACATCCATCAAGTGAATGAAATAATTTGATCTTGCTCTGCTAGGTGATACAGGTGTACATCCTGTTCTGGTATTCTACCATAGATATATGAAATTCTAGCTAAAACCGCTCATACACTCTAAAATAATATGTTATCGGGATTATATAACTTCTATTAATAAGCATTAGCTGGCCATTATTTTGGTCATGTCAATCTACAGTTGCTAACTGCTGTTGCTTATATATATGCATTAAAATTAGCAGTTATTTTGTTTGTAATTCTTCAACGTATCTCTTCATCTGTGGACTTCTTTAGCAGAAAATGAAATGAAACCATTCACTTAAATGTAACTTGTGAATATTGGCTGTTATGCTTAAAGGGGGAGACTTTTTTCTTTCCTATCTTTCTTTTTTTTTTTTTTTTTATAGGCGATGGGGTTAAGGAACGGAGGAAGTTGTAAGAGTAGCAGTTCGTGTTGTATATATTGTTCTCTGACATAAGATACTCTTTCTTTCTTTCTTTGCAGGTACTAGGTAGTACAAGAGCCTCTTGATAAAGCTAAAGTAAGTGAGGAGATCTTTCTACAGTTGCTGTTACAATTGGTCCTGGTTTAAGCCTTTGTCTAGTAATAAGTGTTCTCTTCTCCTTTATCTAGCTTTCGTCTATTTCTTCTTTATTTTCTCTCCCTGTCTTGCGACTTATTCTTGTTCCTGATTGTTTATATAAGAAATCTACTAATTTCCATAAGAATATCCTAGTTCTTCTCAACTTGGAAAGAGAACCTAAAAGTTAATTAAAAGGTTTAAAGGTGCTAGTTAATATGCCATTATCCTGTGTAATTTTCTTTTATCGTCTATCAGCGTAGGTTCTCATTCTTAAAAATCCCGAGATTACCATGCAGGTAACCTTAGTGATCCACGAGTCCTAAATGAAGTTGGTGATCTGCCAATTGAGGAATTATGAGATTGTGGAGTTGATTATGCTTGGTTGATGAATAACATAAGCAAATCTGTGAAACTAGCGATGGAAGAAGTAAGCTTCAATTTGAAAGGCATCCATGCACTTAGGATATATATCACACAGTTTCCGTATATAATTGTTTGTACAATTCTTTCTAGGAACCGTTGCGGGGCCTTTGGTGCTAGGTGGTGACCACTCTCCAGACCTGTTAATATTCTTCAATTTGATGCCCATACTAATATCATCTATATTCTTTTGAAAGAGGGAAATAAATATTCTCATGCATCTTCTTTTGCTCGAATTATGGAGGTTAGCTATGTTATTGCAGGTAATGTTGTAAATGGTTATTATTTAAGTACATAATGACAGGATCCTGTGTCCTTAGTAATAGTTCTCAGTTCACAGTCTTGAATCTTCCAATAATAGTTTCTTGTATAAAGTAAGAGCAACTTCCATGTTAAGTTACTGACTTTTCCAAATTCACAAACTATAGATTCAGTTTTATGTAAACTCTGGGGTAAGAAGAGGCTGTTATATGAAGCTTGCTTGCAAAACATGTCTTTAAATCACATGTCTTAGGAGAGGTATTTTTTTTAGGTTTATTACAAAGAGGGGCAAGTGTGTAATTTTTAGAATATTTGCACACTCATTCTAATTTCTAAGTGCTCTTTTGGGTTTGCAATTTTTATAATTTTTGCACACTTGTCTCTCTTTGCAATTTAAAGGGAAAGTGTGTCTCTCTTTGTTTTTTTTCCTAATGTGAATGAAACATTCTGTTTTAAGCTATAAGACTATGTGTCGGTATGATACTATAGTGATGAGTAAGTTGGCACAGAAATGCAAACCATGCAGCAATTAAACTCGACAGAAATAAAATTACAAAGTAACTTCCAAAAAGAAAGTGCAAGAGAGATATGTTTCGAGTGCTTTTACTATATACTTCACTAGTGTTTGACAAATTTATAACCTAACAATGCCTCTTTAAAGATGCGTGCTAAAAGCTATCACAAATTAGTGTAGATCAATCTCGTTTGAAATTTAGGTAAACTACGTGAATTAACTAGAGCCTAGTTAAATCCAATGAGCAACTAAGATTGTGTCATTGTGAATGCCTAAACACTTTCAACATGACTACTAATGTTTAGGTTTCGTCTCTTCATCAAATACTTAGACAACTATCTAAGCATCTAATATCTACTAATGGAAGATCTAGCAATCAACCATCTCTCGATAAGCCAATAATTATTTAACTCAAATTAATTAATCAAAATGTTCACCTAAGTAGCAATCATGCATACCCAAATGTCATTACAACACATAAAATTAAATGTACTCCCTCCATTTCAAAATATATGTCATTTTAGTTTTTTATACTTTTGTCATAATATATGTCATTTTAGATTTTTTCCTCCAAAACACCCAATCAACTTCAATTATCCACTTCCCAATGCATTGCTATTGGTTAAAATAATATTCCTTAATATTCGTGATACATGCTAAAATGACATATATTTTGAAATGGAGAGAGTATATGTTATTAAAATGAACTAATCAATTGAAACATACAAAATTTATGGATAGAAACATTTGCATTAAGAAATAACCACAACCAAAACTATAAATTCATTAACAGACTATTTTTATACATAAATTCAATGCTCAAAGCAAAACATAATTAGTCCATAATTATAATACTAAAATAAGAACTAAATAAGAAATTTATCATTAAAACTTAAATAAATAAAAATATGACCTCTTGAGTCGAAGCTTAAAAAAATTTAAAATGCCCACAAAAATATAATTAGAGAAAGCAAGAAAAGTATGATTTAAAATTAGAAAAATAATGGGCCTAATGCTTTTCTTATCAAGCAAATGGGCTGAATTGGGCCTAAGAAATGGGCTTTCAATTTTCTCCTATAATTTTCTAAGTAAGTTGGTAACAAATTTCATAGAACAACGGAAAAGTAGAGAGCACCATTCAACTTTGCAAATCATACATAATGTTAATCATTTCAGATAAGGAATTAAATTTTATTTTTAATCCAAAGCTCTTTGAATACCCTCTAGACTCTAGTATATTGACCAAACTAGAACCCTTGCATAGCTCGTCTTCCTTCATGTTGTCCTATCCCTTGAAGCTATAGATAAATAAAGGTAGAGAAGTTAGGGTTTTCTTCCCGTTCCGTTTCTCTAACTTGATACGCTTAAAACCGTTGGCACAGATTATGAATAGAACAAGATCAAAAGCAATCAATGCAACAAACAAGAAAAAAAAATTGTCCAAATGACCTCGTGCTCTTCTACGATTCCTCTCTCGATTCCTCCTTCTAGTTAGGCTCAATCTCCAAGTTCAATGGAATGAGTTCATTATATTTTCGGCGAAATTGTCAGCTCTACTTGTGTGATAACGATTCACAATAAAAATTAAATTATTTTGCAAAACTTAAAATTGAATATTTAAATTTCAAATATTTTTTCAAAACATTACTTTCCAATTTCTTGTAACATCATTTTTTATTAGGATTATTCTTATTTTGTGGTCAGAGTGGCATGCACCTAGGTAAAATAAGCTGAACTTATTGGACTTAATTGAAATAAAAAAAAAATATATATGTGTGTAACTAACTTTAATTAGAGCACTAATATAAGTTATGAGTTAGAAGTAAGCACTTTTATGTAATTAATTCAAAAATATATATTAGTAAAGAAATTAAGAATAAATGAAAAAAATACATATTTTTCCATCAACTTTTTCCAAACTGTTTTATAAATGTAATGAAAAAAATTAGTGACGGTAAGTTTGTAATAAGAATATATTCTTAAATTTTGTTTCTATCATCCACTTCCACAAATGTCATATTAAGATAAAAAAAAATGTTTTATATGTAATTGGTGGACAGTGCATTCATTCAACAATTGATATTGTTTTTGTTAAAAAGTTAAATATAATTATACTGAAAAGTTCACACAATTATTAATTTTCAGTATAATCAACCTTTATTTTTTAATATAATCATAATTAACTTTTCAGTGTAAATAATTTTAACTGTTGAATGAGTGCACTGTGCACATAAGACTTACGCTAAGATAAAAATAAGTATCAACAAAATCATTAGATTAATGCACACCCGCATTATTCAACATGATGAAGTAGAGATAAAGAAAGAAATAATGATGTATGCATAATTATATCTCGTATTACTCTGATGACATTATATATTTGCTTTAAATATATTATTTTAATTTTAAATTATATAAATACATATTGATATAGTATGTTATAATAATCTTAAATTTTAAAAAATTTAAATTTCTATTATCATTTTTCTAATTTTTTTTATAATAATTTTATATCAATCGGTATTTTTATAACTTTAAATTTGTGAATGTCTAATCTCCAGAGTACAAGGTTGAAAATATCGGTATCGATGGAAATATCGAGATCTTAAAATTATGGAATTATCGATGGATATATCGATATCGGTAATTAACCCATTAAAAATTATAAAAAATTTAAGAGCAAACATTTAATACATAAATTTAACCAAAGGAATTTAAATAACTTATATAATTGTGACAAATTTAAATATATACACTATTTTTTTGGAGTTTTTTCTAAAATTCATCGATATTTCCTCGATATCTCTCGATATTAACTCGATATCTCATTATATTTAGTTTAATTTGTGGAAAAAAATAAGGGATATCGATATTACAGACCGATATTTATCGATACTTTTTATTTTTATAATAAATATTATCAAAATATCATTTATACTCAATATCAATATCATTGACTATAAAAAATGAATATATCGTGAATATATCGGGAAAATTTTGAGATATTTTCATCATTGCCAGAATATGCCAATTTTCATTTTTGGGGGAAATTTTATCCCCTTAAATCCTGAAATCGGGGCAAACAACCTGTGGCTCTCTCTCAAACTCGCCATATATCAAGCATGGCGTCTTTAGTTTCCAGTTTGTCTTCCACCATTTCCCGCCTAACCCTAATCCAGAATCCCTCAACTCATTTATCCATTAAAACTCTAAAATTACAACGTCACTGCAAATTGAATAGACCCGTATCTCCTTTATTCTTTACTACAACTAGTTTGCCTTCTTGCGGAAAAGCCCAAACCGTAAGAGCTTTGGACCAAGATGAAGAATTACTGGTTCTTGGCATTGAAACTAGCTGTGACGACACTGCTGCTGCGTTAGTAAGCTGTTGGGTTTTTTTTTATATAAATTAGCGAGCAAAATATTGTGGGTCTTGGTTATTTTGTGAAATGAATGATAAAGATTGGACCTTTTGAATATACGTGTGATGATAGGTTCGAAGCGATGGTGAAATTCTTAGCCAAGTTGTGTCTTCTCAGGTATGCATAAATGCATTCGCGTGTGATATTAATTTTTATTTGTGGAATTCTTTTCCAATTTTTCTTTGAGGGTGGGGGGATTGGAAACCATGGTAGTCCTTAGTTGTATTTTGGTAGAATTTGTTGGACCCAGTTGGCGTGGGTGTTTCTTACTTTAACTTAATACTTCTTGAATGACGACTGATTACTTAGAATTCAGCGTTTCATGTTTGGGGTGCCTTCATTACATGATGGAAGGAAGACATTTTTATGCAGTACATGGCGTGTGAAACTTGTAGCATTACTATACTATCACTTTTTCCCCACTGGTGGATGTTCGATTAAGAAGCTTGTTAAAAAGTGTAACCGTAATGATCACTATGTATCATGTGGGTGTTTTTTTGATGTTGTTCATGTCCTTATGTTCTCCCGGTTTATGTCTTTACTGCTATAAGATGTTTGTTGCTACCCTAACACTAGCATTGTTATGAACTATTGAACTTATGGCATCACTTTCATTTGGTCCTTCTTGAGATAAAAAGTATAGTGATTGGAAAAAAATGTCGATCGATTGAGGGAGGATTAGCTACAGACATCTATTGCATTGATTAATTAATTACGTCATAAAGGGCAGAGGATTATTGGGCATACTGCTGTTGTGATCTCGTGCAAGTATACATTGTTAAAATAAGCATGGTTGAATGGCCGCATTTTGAAATTCAGTATCCAAGTACAAGGCGTCAATTTTTTTTTTTTTTGTATATGCGGTTACAGCCAACAAATTAAGTAGTTCATCTGAGATATTTCAAGGAAACACTAACTAACACCATCTTGATAGATCCTGGAATTCTCTTATGCTACAATTGTTTGCCAAAATAGTTTGAATGTAAGAAGATAATGGTTAAAAGAAACGTCCTGCAAAAAAGCAATCTAATTTAGTTTACACAAGTTGGAAGGGCTTTCACATTTCCTGATAATTCAGAGCTAGCAAATTGTTGATTCTTTGGTTGGAAGAATGCTATATATACTCATTGAGCATTATCAAATATGAATTTATGCCACTCATTTTGTTGAAACAGTGCTGCACTGTCAGTTTATGCAGTGAAAAAATTAGGTTAGGGTGGCCTGAAAGAAAATAAGGATCATATGTATCATATTAGACCTACAGGTGGCACCTAGCATGCAAGCCAGGTCTAAAACTTACGAACTCACGGCTCTTAGTTCTCACATTTTTAGCTGGTTACAATTATGATATCATTCACTAAGCCTTGGACCAGAAGCTTGCAACACAATTTTTTCTTCTGTTATCATAATTCGAATGAGCATAATGAATTAGGCTAAGTCAACTGTTTTACCAATTGATGGTCATGTGTCAATTAGCATCCTATTTTAAAGAGTTCATCCAAACGAAACAGCATGGGTGTTTGAACATTTTGAGGCTTCTTTTTCTGATATTTCAAACTTAATTTCAGGAGAACTTTAAATACATATCTTTTATCTTCATTAAATGGTGGAAATATGTGTTATATTTTACCAAAGAAATTTGCTAAAACAGCATTTGCACTTGGGCATACAATTATTTAATTTTGACTAAACTATTAAAAGAATTAGAGTATACAACTCTGCCTGATTTGTTAAATCTTGTTTCTGTATACAAATAGGAGGATATGCAAAATCCAATTATAATAAAATAATGGGATCTACTTATTTTATCCTATTTCACTCCATCAAGGCAGATCTGCTCGTCCGCTATGGAGGTGTTGCTCCTAAAATGGCAGAAGAAGCCCATTCACTAGTGATAGATCAGGTACAGATTTTCTGGCTTGGTACCATTATACTGTTTATGTCAATAGTTCCAATTTACTTGTGAACTATTTTAGAACTCATACAGAATGACATTCTTCACAACCATTAGGTGAATGACATAACTTGATCTAGTTCAACTCTACTCAAACAAAACAATTTTCCCTCTGTTAGATGATAGTTGGACATCCTATTCTGGTATCTATTAATCTGTGGGGTTCTTCTAAAGGGAGAGTGTTTTTCCCCCCTTCCTTCCATTTTTTATGGAGTTGGGGGGAGGGGGAAGCTAAGAAAAAACAGAAAGTTGTAACAGTTCCAGTTCCTGTTATATTTATTGTTGGCTGACCTATATAAGATACTTGTTCTGTGCAGGTAGTGCAAGAGGCTCTTGATAAAGCTAAAGTAAGTGAGGAAGATCTTTCTGCAATTGCTGTTACAATTGGTCCTGGTTTAAGCCTTTGTCTACGTGGTAATTTTGTTTCTAAGTCTTCTCGTCTCCTCTATCTTTCTTTCATCTCTTTCTTCTTTATTTTCTTCTTACACCTTATTCTTTTTCCTGGATCAAGTTCGTTCAGTAATGAAATATGATCTTGCACCACTAAGTTCAGGGGAAGTTGTTGGGTAGACAGGAAAAGGCACCGCCATTGCACTTATTTTGGTTATACTGCCTCAATGAGTTATTAAGGATATTATATTGTCCGGAAAAAAAACCTTACTCTTTGTTTATTGCATTTTGCC
Organism: Prunella vulgaris; assembly: GCA_026898435.1. Classification (NCBI taxonomy): domain Eukaryota; kingdom Viridiplantae; phylum Streptophyta; class Magnoliopsida; order Lamiales; family Lamiaceae; genus Prunella; species Prunella vulgaris. Next base: position 1,538,508 of record JAPKLY010000003.1, read on the forward strand.
TAGTTGGTGTGAGGAAAGCTCGGAAACTTGCTGGTGCTTATGCTTTACCCATTGTTGGTGTTCATCACATGGAAGCTCATGCTTTAGTAGCAAGGTAATAATTAATGTTGTGGAAATAAATTGATATTTAGCAATAAAGCGAAAGAGAAATGTTCATTAACATGACTTTTACTTATTGATTCTATTTACTCCATGTTGCTGATTTTTGCGTCTCCTCTTCAAATCGAGGCTTTTTTTCTTCCCGGGTGGGTTGGGGGTAATTATTCGAGAGTGATGCATCTGCAGTGTTTTTTCTGATGGAAAAAATGTTTATGATTCTGTTGGTACAATTGTGATGCACCAGTCTTCATTAGCTTATGAAACCAGACCACGACAATAAGATGATAAAGGAAATAGATGTGCTCTTTGAGTGCAAGAAAACCACAAATGTCCATATGAATATCGTAGTTTTTTTCAATTTGAATAAGATGATCTAGAAAAGAATTAAAAAGGTTTAAAGGTGCAAGTTAATGTTATGTCACAGGCTTATGACATGTTGCTTTCATCTAGGTTAGTGGAAAGAGACTTACAGTTTCCTTTCATGGCTTTGCTCATCTCAGGTATGATCATAACTGCTTTAAAAAGTTTTTAATTTCAAATTTTCACTCAAATTACTAAACAGGACAAGAAGAAATCCGTAAGATAACTGATCATTTTGGTGAAACATTTATTATGATTCTCTGGAGCACGTAGTTACTAACTCTAATTGCAGTGGGAGATTAGTAATATCTTATTACATATTTTTCTGGTCACGAATGTTGACATTTTTGTTTGACTCGTTCACACAGGAGGCCATAATATTCTTATTCTTGCTCGTGATCTTGGTCATTACATACAACTTGGTGCATCGGTGGATGATGCGATTGGAGAGGCATATGACAAGACAGCAAAATGGCTTGGTCTTGATCTTAGGAAGAGTGGTGGCCCTGCTGTAGAGGAGCTGGCTCGAGAGGGTGACGAAAAATCTATCCCATTCAAGGTTGGCTATATTCCTTTCCGAACTTTAACTGGATTTCTAACATGTGAGATTAAAAATTATTTTTTTGTTCAATAGGTCCCCATGAAACAGCATAAAGACTGCAATTTCTCATATGCAGGTCTAAAGACTCAAGTCAAGCTGGCAATTGAATCCAAAAATATGTAATTTTTCGCTATAAAGTGCAATGAAGATTGTAATTTTTTCACTCTTGCTATCTTTGATATCATTCTTTTGTTTGCCGTAATTTAATCAGCTAGTTTGCTTAATGATCAGCGATGCTACAATACCGATTGCTTCAGCTAGTAGTGAAGACAGAAGGGCTCGGGCTGATATTGCTGCCTCATTTCAGGTTATCTAGTAAACCTCTACAATACTTCTTTATTTGAATGATTCACAAATATTCTTGATTGCAGCGAGTTGCAGTATTACATTTAGAAGACAAGTGTGAACGAGCCATTGGATGGGCATTAAAGTTGGAGCCTTCCTTGAAGCATTTGGTTTGTGATATACAGCAGCACTACTCGTTCCCTCTCGTTTTTCTAGCCGTTCCAGTTCCATTGTATTTTTTACCATGACGCCGATGCTTGCAGGTAGTGTCTGGAGGTGTTGCATCGAACCAGTATGTTAGGTCCCGGCTTAATGAAATCGTACAAAGGAATGGACTGCGACTCGTTTGCCCTCCTCCCAGCCTTTGTACCGACAATGGTAATACTACACAGTTGTATGGTGCAATTGTACACAACTCATACTTATCGGTAAAAATAATTTGCATTTTCCAGTGTAAACTACACTAGCAAAACTAATACTTATCTGTTAGTTAAACAACCAATACCTTCTTATAATACACACGAGTTGCATGGTGCTTCTGGTGTAATCAAGTTTTATTCTAGCTAGTTTATACATCTGAAATCACATTGTCTTGTTATTGATATAGGGGTAATGATCGCTTGGACTGGGATCGAGCATTTCCGTATGGGAAGATACGATCCTCCGCCCCCTGCATGCGAACCTGATGACGCTGTGGTCCGTCTCTCTTTTATGTAGGTTGTGTAAGATCTCATCTTCTCGATGTCTGAATATTTACTGTTGACATATCAGCTGGATCTGCGCCCAAGGTGGCCGTTGGGAGAAGAGTACGAGGAAGGAAGAAGCGAAGCTCGGTCGTTGAAAACAGCCAGGATTCATCCCTCTCTTACATCTCTCATTCAAGCTGAATCATCTGTTCAGCAACTGAACTAGTCTCCAACCTCAGGACTTGCCTTCCATGGATCTTTCTTTTGTAACATTCTTTACCACATATTGATCATAGTGAGTATGGTTTTTTGGAGTATAATATATGTCGTGCAATAGTTGCGTGTTATCTTATTTTTTTCTAATTTAAATTTTATGTTTCTCCATTTTTAGCTTAAAACAGTTGTTAAGGGCACATTCAGATCTTGTTAAGATACTACAAGACGAGGTTGACACGATATAAAAGGTAACACAATGCGATATCAATTCTTAAAAATTGAAGTCATTCGATTTAATTCTGGGCGTAAAAGGAAAAAAAAAAAGGCAGTACAATCGTGTAAACTATTAATTAGTCTTCTATTATAAAGTTGACTCATTCAGGAACAAAAACAAATAACTTTTCAAACAAAGATCTAACACCGATAACTTGCTCTGAAGCACGAGGAAAAGAGTACCATGTCAAAATGAACAAAATACAATCCCCCTTTTGATAAATAGTACTCCTTTCATCCTCTTTTTTTTTTGTAAGGGGTAGGTCTCTTGTGCACTAGTTATACCGTGCAACTCAAATTCATTTTTAAAAAGTTGTACACTTTATTACTGAAAAGTTACACTATTAAAGATACACTTTTAAGTAATAACATGTGTAATTTTTTAGTAGTATTTTATTTTAACTTTTTAAAAATGAACTTGAGTTACATGGTGTAACTGGTGCATACAAGATTAAACCCTTTTTTAGTTTTCAAACTTTTTTTTTAATGTCTCAAATAATTTTCACATCTAAGAAAACATTTTGAAAATGTTTATTTTATTTAAAATAATATTTATTCATTGATTTAAAATTTTCAATTTAACAATTAAAAAAACGTGTGCTATTAAAAGTATAAAAATTACGAGAAGACGAAAGGAGTATTTAACAAGCTAGGAGACCCTCGATATGATAATGAAAATAACAAAATTTATTTTAATTTTGATTTCTTCACTCATCAGCATGTGATCTCTTCATCATCATCATGTTCACGCTACTCTCTCGGATCAACAAGCTACTTAAGCAACTGCTCCGGTCCATGCATTGGCATCTGCAGCCGCTGTAGCCATGGATCGGCTCATGGAGCCCTTCAAATAAGTTATATTTATCACATAGTATCCCGTCAATTAATGTGTTATATATTTATACATTGAGCTTCCATATGCTTTTCTTGAAAATATGACGCAAATCAATGGTTGGAATAGTATGCACAACTTTGCAGAGGCCATTAATCATAATATAGTACCCAAATCTTTTTGCCACTCTCAAATCTTTTTTTTTTCTCATCTTATAATTTTTCTCCTCGATCAATTCCTCGTGCTACAATTAGCATCATTTTTTCATGAATTTCTTTTAATTAAAACACAACATTAATAATATTAATCAGGTGGGTTAGTTCACCTTGGTGAGAGATCCATATTCCATTATCTTTGGGAGCGGATAAAGGGAAACAAAACCGAAATCACCACCTTAATATATTAACCAAGGACGAAAATATCGGTATCGATAAAAATATCGGTACTAGGGGTGTAAATGAGTCAAGTCGGCTCGCAATCTACTCGTGCTCGACTCGTAAAAAGATCGAATTCGACTCGAACCAAATCGAGTCGAGCTCGAGCTACTCGAGTAGCTCTCGAGTTCGAGTTCAAGTTTATAAATACTCGACTCGAAAGGCTCGCGAGCCTAATCGAGCTTGCATAAGTATTTAATATTTTTCATTAATTTTTTATATATAAGTAAAGTTGTCGAGCTCGAGTCGAGTCGAGCTTGAATTTTAAACAAAAAAAGAGCTAAAATATATTTAATATTTCATTTTATTAAAATAATAAAATTATCGAGTCGAGCCGAGCTCGAGTTTGTCGAGTTCTTAGCCGAGTCGAGCTCGAGCTAAAAAAATCAAGCTCGATCGAGTTCGAGTTTCGAGCTTCGAATATTGCTTTCGAGTCGTGTTCGAGCTCAGCACTGCTCAGCTCGACTCGACTCGACTCATTTACATCCCTAATCGGTACCTTAAATTTATGGATATACCGGTGTAAATATCGATATTAGTAAAAAATAGAAAATTTACAAAAAAATTGTTAAAATAATGAAAATTTAACATGAAATTTTAGATAATGTTATTACTAGCCTTAATAAATAAATTTAACTGAAAAACAAAACAAAATGAGAATTTTACGACAAACATATCAATAGAATATACATAAAAAATATAAAATGATACAACAACTGTTTATAAATATTGAATATTTGACAATGAATATCAAAATGATGCCATATGAGGCTTAAATATGAAGTTGTCAACTGATTTAACACCAAAAATAAAGTTGAAACAACTAAAATTGAGTGACTTAACCCTAATTTTTTTTTTTTTAAAGTAAATTTTAACCGATATTTTATTGATATTTCCCGATATTTTATAAAATTTGAACTATAATTCATCGACATCGATATATCCCGATATCTACTGATATTTTATCGATATTTTTAAAAAAAAATCGTTTTAAAGAATATCCATATCAGAGGTGTAAAAAATTCAAAATTCCGGCGAAATTTCCCGAAATTTTCATCCTTGATATTAACCACCCATACATTTCCATTACTCTCATTTTTAGCTCCAAAAAGAAGGAAAAGCGGAGGCGGGAAACCTGTTAAATACCCGCGCGCACAATCACGCGCAGTCTCGCACATATCGTGAAAATGGAGGTCTCGAGTCTGCCCATTTCTGCATCGCACAGAGGAAAGTTGATATCAGCGGGCTACACTTCTCTCTCTTCACTTTCCTCCCTCACTCCTTCTCATTTAGCGCAAGGTAATACACAAACTTATAGTCTACTTTTTGTCTGAGATTCTTTCGTGATGATTTGCTAAACTTTTCGTCCGTCTACTCCGCTATTTTGAACCGTATCTTCTTATGCCGTTGATTTTCTTTATATTTATATGTTGATTAGTTTTGAAGATTTCGGAAAATGAGGCGGCGGGAATTTTGAAAGTTGCATCCGGAAGGAGCGGATTAGATAAAATTGACAACGGGAGTGGTGCGATTATGAATGGTAAGAGCAACTTTCGATTATTTATGTGTTGGTATCTTCATTTTGGCATCAGAAATGACCTTTTGAAGTATGTTTAAAATTTTGGAATTGTTGAATCCCTAGGAAGAAGAAAAAGTTTATGATGTTGCAGTATATTGCCTTTTGCTTTCTTTAGTTGTTGAGGTTTACCATTAGTTACTATGCTATGGTGGAACCTTTAATTTTCTCGCAAATGGACGAATTATTGTCTGGAGCTGCTTAGCTCATGGGCTGCGATGTTCTATTTTTTGCCTATTACTCTATGAGTATGATTGGTGCAACTGCGTAAGCCTAGTTTCGATTTGCCTCTTGGGACTATCTTTCTCTTGCTCCTTTTGGTTTACCATATAATGACTACTCAAAAGTGTCAGGTACTATGATTCATGCCACAGGCTCAATCTTATAAATTTTGAAATTTTTCAGTCGGTGCCTATGGCATGTCAGTTAATTTTAAATGTTTTCTTAAGAATTTATGACTTGAACAGCAGCGATGTTGCAGCCAAAATGGCTAAACTTGAAGAGTTAGAATTTGTATTCTTCTGTCCCCTTTTTTTCACTTTATTTAAGATCAGCCTCAGCATCATTGTTATGCATTTAAAGAAGTCTTGGAACAATATGTTTCATGATCATTTTGATTAGGAGCACAAACAGCATGGGATATGCTACATGAGGAGGAATCTTCCTTATGCATCACGACGTCTTGCTCAGAATTAGATGAAATCCTAGGCGGAGGAATTCATTGTAAAGAAGTTTCTGAGATTGGTGAGTCAGTTCACAGTTCATGCACCACAAAATTTCATACCATGTTGTACTTTTCATTTCCATGTATGTTCTTACTATAGTGATCTTAATTTTTTATTAGGTGGAGTGCCAGGCATCGGTAAAACACAACTTGGGTGAGGATTATCCGTGTCTACTCTTTCTGTGTTCAAGTTGTGAATCTAATTCTTTATTTTCCTCTGCAACATATAATGGATAATTGCAGCATCCAGCTGGCAGTAAATGCCCAAATCCCGGCTCATTGTGGTGGCTTTGGAGGAAAGGCAATATATATTGGTATGTGTGTGTGTGTGTGTGTGTGATAAAATGTATGAACATTCTCCATGTTATATAGCTGTTTTCTGCCCAGTGTTATGCTTTAAGCATTCAATTTTTGTTCCTCAGATACAGAAGGCAGTTTTATGGTGGAGCGTGTTTTACAAATCGCAGAGGCGTGCGCTCAGGACATGCTAGAATATAATAACTCGTTGCGGAAGGAATCCCAAGCCTGTCGAATAGATAAACAGCCAAAGGATTTTCTTGATAATATATTCTACTTCCGAGTATGCACTTATACAGAGCAAATTGCTGTTATCAATTACTTAGAGAAATTTGTCTCCGAGCATAAAGATGTAGGTACAGTAAATCAGATGGTGGTTTGACCTGTGGTCTGCATCTATTTGTAATCAGAGAGTGAATTTTTATAGCTCTTAAATCTTGTTGTTTTTGCAGGTTAAAGCTGTCATTATTGATAGCATTACTTTTCATTTCCGTCAAGATTTTGAGGATATGGCTCTTAGGACTCGACTACTTAGTGGAATGGCATTAAAACTAATGAAGCTTGCACAGAAGTTTAATTTAGCAGTAAGGGTGTATTGATTGTTGTCATTTTACATGTAAACTCTTTTACCCTCAATTTATGCTTCATGCAAACACCTATGCAGGTAGTTATATTAAATCAAGTAACCACTAAGTATACAGATGGTTCATTTCAGCTGACTCTTGCTCTTGGTAAGTAGCCCACAACATATCATAGCATATGATCTCCTCTCCATTATGCGTAAGTGCTTGTGTGTGTTTGTTTTCTTTTAATTTTCGTTCTATTACCTTTCATCCAATGTATGTGCACGATGCTTAAACTATGAATATGCATTTTTTCTAACCGAAAACTATGCTGAACAGGTGACAGTTGGTCACACGCTGCAACGAACCGGATCATATTGTACTGGAATGGGAATGAGAGGTATGCATATATTGACAAGTCACCCTCTTTACCATCTGCTTCAGCTCCATATGCTGTGACAAGCAGAGGTATTCGAAATTCAACTTCCGACTCTAATAAGAGACCTAAACTGATGTAGCCTGCTTTGCTAAGTGCTAACCACTTCCAACCTAAGGATTCTGCAATTACTTGCTTTGTTATAGTAAAGCTGTAACGCTTCTTACTTTCTAGTCGATAATTTATATTGCTTAAAGTTCAAGATACCAAAATTTATGTAAAGCATGCTTCTACATACTTTATTACTACTAATTAAACTTATTATTACATGAGGGTTGTGGGCTTTTTAGGGTGCTTTCTTTGAAAAAAAGAAGTCCTTTTGAAATTTGACTAGCCATTTTGCAAAACAATCATAAGTTACCTAAATCAATTCGATGAAGTTACATCAATTAAAATGTGTAGATATTGTATTTATGTTACATATGCATGAAAAATATGTACTCAGAATTTTAATGAAATTTCAATTCATGCAAATTTACCCATATGTGCCAATTAATGTGTTTTGTATATTTAAATATATTTATAGGAGTTCTATTAAATTTAATGAAGTTCGAATAAACTTTTTATTTTATTTATTTATTTATTTATCCCGGATTAGGTGGGACCCACATACATTAAGCTTAAAAATAGCCTTAGGGGTCACAATTACTCAAGGATAAGGTACCCCTTTCTTTCTTCAAAAGTTCAACCAAACAACAAATGATAACCCCACCTCACCGCCTCAATCCCTCCCACACACCATAATAAATAAATAAATTATTATTACAAAGTAACTTGATAAAAGTAGAAGAAAATGCCTAGTAGGCATCATCAAGATTTACATTTAAGAAATTTGTACAGAAAATGGAGTGAGTTACATTCCATTTCTACATGTCTACAATAATTAAAAAGTGTTCCTTTTTTAAAGTAGTTAATATTTTTACAGTTTCTCAATAAAGAGAAAGCTTTTATGCTTAAGAATATGTATATATTTGATCTCTCATTCCGAATAAAACTTTACGATTTGATGGACACAAAATTATTTTATTTATTTTTTAAATTAATAAATAAAGAATATTTTAAAATGTACAAATTGTAATATGTGCCAAGTGCATGTTGCATAGCATCACTTGAACTTTTTGTCTCAATTTTTTTTTTAAAAAAATACACAATATACATTGATTTGAGTATTTTTTTTTAATAATTAGACTATTACTGATTATAATTTTTACAGAGAATATTCTGCAATTCCAATTCAAGAGGTAGGTGAAAAGCTTAACACAATTTTTGAACTTAAAAAAAAAAAAAGAGTAAGTGTGCGATGGACATTATTTTAAAGAAATACTACTATTTACTTTCTTTTTTCAGAAAATATTAAATTATCCCCCATAAAATAATATAATTTCTCATATTCAATTTAAACTTCTTCTTTTTTTCGATGAAATGTCTATAATAATTAATAAACTTCACATTCTATAAAAAAATATTTTTATAATGTTTATTTTAAAATATTTATTAATAAAAAAAATATTTTTTAAATATGTGTTCAGGCTAGGAAGAAAGTAGTATAGATGATGAAGTAGAAACCAATAGGATATTTTGAAATTTTTGGCAAAATTAGATCACCAAAAAAATTTGAAAACCCACACCACCTCATATTTTTTCTTTTATCTACTTGTCCTTACAATTTCTCATCCATTTTCGATAAACTCGAAGAGAGAGAGAGAGAGATTCCATAGCAGAGCCATGGCTACTTCTTCTTCCCTCACTCTCTCTCAAGCTGTCCTCTCTCGCTCTGCCATTCCCCGCCATGGCTCCGTCCAGCAACTTCATCCTGCTCCTACCTCCTCCACTCTCTCAATCCCCGCCTTCTCCGGCCTCAAATCCACCTCCTCTTCCGCCGCAGCTCCCCTGTCCCGCCGTCGCTCACCCACAGTAACTAGGCGCCAAGTCTCCGCTTCCGCCGCCGTGGAGACCCTCGAGAAAACCGACACCGAACTTGTCGAGAAGTCTGTCAATACAATCCGGTTCCTGGCAATTGACGCCGTCGAGAAGGCGAATTCCGGCCATCCTGGTTTGCCGATGGGTTGCGCTCCGATGGGGCATATATTGTACGATGAGGTGATGAGGTACAATCCGAAGAATCCCTACTGGTTTAACCGGGACCGATTTGTGCTCTCCGCTGGACATGGTTGTATGCTACAGTACGCACTTCTTCACCTGGCCGGCTACGACGCCGTTAAGGTCGAACCTTTTGCTTATAAGCTCAAATTATCGCTGTTTATGATCAGCAAATGAATGGCATTTTATCTGCTCTTTCAAAGGATTGTATTTGTCTATATTTTAATAAATAAAACTTGGAGATGGGTCTAAAAGGGCTAATTTAGATTGTTTTTTCCGGGAATTTTGGTTTTTGAATCACGCCTCTGGGATTCTTGTGTGTGTGTTTTCTTGGATACCCTTGATGAGTTAAATATTATTAATATTTTGTTGATTTTTCGGGATAATGAGATTATTAGTTTTAGATATGTTCCATGCTAATATATTCGCAAGATCTTGGCTATCTAGTTCCACAATTATTGTAGAATTTACACTCTAGTATGTTTTACATGTATGTTGTGTTGAGCTCAGGTTTATTGATGGAATAAATGCTTGTTTATCTTTGGTGTATGAAGCCGATTATGAACATGTGATGATAGAAGTGTTGTTCATACATTTTAGTTGTTTCGTGGTCAATTTTCATATTCTGCTTGACTGAGATGTGCACTTTACAGGAAGAGGATTTGAAGAGTTTCCGCCAATGGGGAAGCAGTACACCTGGACATCCTGAAAACTTTGAGACACCTGGTGTTGAAGTCACTACCGGTAAGAATCAAGTACCGGAATTCCCTTCTCATTTTCATTTATTTGTTGAGATTTGAATCAAGATTTCTAAATCTTCGTGATTTCTACATATACTTTTGTGTAGGTCCTCTTGGTCAAGGTATTGCCAATGCTGTTGGCCTGGCACTTGCAGAGGCTCATTTGGCTGCTCGATACAACAAACCAGACAGCGAGATAATTGATCATTACACGTATACAGATTGTTTCATCTATGTTCCCCTAAATCAATGATAGTATCTCCCATTAGGTTATGAAATTGTCTTGTATGCAGGTATGTTATCCTCGGTGATGGGTGTCAAATGGAGGGTATCTCAAATGAAGCCTGCTCCCTCGCTGGACACTGGGGTCTTGGAAAGCTGATTGCTTTCTATGACGACAATCATATCTCTATTGATGGTGACACAGAAATTGCTTTTACTGAGAACGTTGATACCCGTTTTGAGGCCCTTGGTTGGCACGTAATCTGGGTGAAGAATGGTAACAATGGTTATGATGAAATTCGTGCTGCCATCAAGGAAGCAAAGGCTGTTAAAGACAAGCCCACTATGATCAAGGTCGGGTATTACTAAAGTGACGTTGGGGATATATAAGTCAACGAATTTTTTCAGAAATTCTGCTTTTTCATGAATTTCTTAGCCATTCTTTAATGAGGAATAGTTCTGTTGCTTATTATCCTTTGTGGGTTTTTTTTTGTCTGAGCAGGTTACTACGACCATTGGCTATGGTTCCCCCAACAAAGCAAACTCATACAGTGTCCATGGAGCTGCATTGGGTACCAAGGAAGTTGAAGCCACCAGACAGAATCTTGGATGGCCATACGAGCCTTTCCATGTGCCGGAGGAAGTGAAGAGGTGAGGATGTCTTGACTTACTTTCCTGCTTGAGGATTATTATAATTCTTTGCAACAGAATGTGCAGTGATTTTGAATATTCTTTGTGGCAGCCATTGGAGCCGGCATGCTTCTGAGGGCGCTTCTTTGGAAGCTGATTGGAATGCCAAGTTTGCTGAATATGAGAAGAAGTATCCAGAGGAAGCAGCTGAGCTGAAATCTATCATAACTGGTGAGCTCCCAGCTGGTTGGGAGAAGGCTCTTCCTGTAAGTTTCAATTGTGCCTTCTCTTCCCGTAAGTGTTGTAGATTTTCTATATGCATGACTACATTAACCGACGGTTTGACTTTCTTGTTTCAGACATACACACCTGAAAACCCAGGGGATGCCACCAGAAACTTATCTCAGGCAAATCTGAATGCACTTGCAAAGGTCCTCCCTGGTCTCCTTGGTGGTAGTGCTGATCTCGCCTCCTCCAACATGACACTTCTAAAAATGTTCGGGGACTTCCAAAAGAACACACCAGAGGAGCGTAATGTAAGATTTGGTGTGCGTGAACACGGTATGGGAGCAATCTGTAATGGAATTGCTCTTCATAGCCCTGGCCTTATTCCCTATTGTGCTACCTTCTTTGTGTTCACCGATTACATGAGAGGAGCCATGAGGATCTCTGCCTTGAGTGAAGCTGGAGTTATCTATGTCATGACCCACGACTCTATTGGGCTTGGTGAAGATGGGCCCACTCATCAGCCCATTGAACATTTAGCAAGTTTCCGAGCAATGCCGAACGTATTGATGCTCCGTCCAGCTGATGGCAACGAGACAGCTGGTTCATACAAGGTGGCTGTGCTCAACAAAAAGAGACCCTCTATCCTTGCCCTATCTAGACAAAAACTTCCCCAGCTTGCCGGAACCTCCATTGAAGGGGTGGCAAAGGGAGGGTACACCATATCAGACAACTCAGTTGGTAACAAGCCTGATGTCATTTTGATTGGAACTGGGTCTGAGTTGGAAATTGCAGCAAAGGCTGCTGATGAGCTCAGAAAGGAAGGTAAGGCGGTGAGAGTTGTGTCCTTTGTTTCTTGGGAGCTCTATGATGAGCAATCCGATGAGTACAAGGAAAGTGTTCTTCCTAGTTCTGTAACTGCTAGGGTTAGCATTGAGGCTGCATCAACATTTGGGTGGCAGAAAATTGTGGGAACTAAAGGAAAGGCGATTGGAATCGACCATTTCGGGGCAAGTGCACCTGCTGGGATAATATACAAGGAGTTTGGCATCACAGCAGAAGCTGTTGTTGCTGCAGCTAAAGAAGTAATCTAAGCTTCCCTTCCATGGTAGAGCTGGCTATCGGAGAGCAATTCACATGTTGATTACAGTGAAAGAAGCACGGTTAAGGGGTCGGTTTGGGGAGAGTTGCTAATAAAGAAGACAAAAGTTTATGTCTTGTTTCTTTTTTGTTTCTTGAAATTAAAATTGAGCAGCAGCTTTTGCAGTCTCAGGAGATATATTAGGCACAAAAATCCTTCTGAATATCTTTTGTACACTTGAACATCATCTTGATTTTGTAACTCATATGTTTTTTTAATAATTATTACAAGGTTCTTGATTTCCTTCCATGAGTTGCTGTACATCTGATCTTTAGTGATCTGAAACTGATGGTAATATCAAACCAAACCTTTATCCACTTGAAATTTTATGGGCTGCCATACCCATATTTGAAGTAATATTGGGAATCGAAAGGGAATATTATTTATTATTTCCTCTCAAGGATTGGGCTATGGATTGAAACCACTGAAATGAGAAAAGGGTAAGAGGGATGTCATATTGCCATCAAGTAGTGATATCAGATATGCGATGGTTGGTCCTTCCAAAAAAAAAAAAAAAAAAAGATATGCAATGGTTGGAGGGTAGTGATGATATCTCATATGTGGTGGTTGAGAGGTTTCAGTAGTTAGATAACCTATCCACATTGTCTCCTACTATTCATTTGTTTCAACATGTATGCTTTTTGGACACTTTTGTCCTTAGATGTTGAAACCTATGATTTCAATTATTTGCATTGGATCATCACATAAGAATAAGCCTCAAAGAAACTCTAGCATATTCCCCCACAGGATAAGATACCCATGTGGTAGTCAAATCTTGAATATTTGTGTTGTGATGTGACTGCATTTGAATCTGTTATAAATTATGATTGCATTTAAATTTACTAGGAAGAAAATGCAATATACAATTTTGTTATAGTTACGACCGTTATGATTGCATTTGAATCTCATATAAATTATGATTGCGTTTAAATTTTTCTGAAACTAGACGCAATATACAACTTCACTCTAATTTAAAATGGATTCTTCCACTAATAGATTATTGGTTGTAGGTCACCTAAATTAGTCGGCTCTTAAATCGAATAAAAAGAAAAAAAAAGCATGTGCATATGAGTAATAGGTTAATTTTGATACCCCATTATCTGTTTATTTTAACAGACGTGGATATTTACTTCCCCAACCACTACTCTTTTTTAAATAGTTCACCTCTTGTTCAATTCATCACTTTTTTTTAGTTTACTATTCACAAATTACCTTAAAAATTTGAATAATATTCAAAAATCTTTTTATCGAATAAAATACAAATGCCCCCGCAAAAATTTGAACAAGAGTCTGAGATGTAAACTAGGTCTTAGTCTTGAATGCACCAGATACACTGTGTAACTTGAATTCATTTTTAAAAAGTTACACAAAATTTCTATTGAAAAGTCACATATTATTGCTGAAAAATATATTTTTAATGGTGTAACTTTTCAGTAATAAATAATACAAATTTTTAAAATTACATTTGAGTGCAGAGGAGATTTACTCATAATTACTACTCCCTCCGTCCCAATATTTTCTTCATAGGTGGAGTTTCAACCATATTAAGAAAAAGTAAAGTATGTGAGTGTGAAGTTAACTAATAAAATATAAAAAGTGTACTTTATTGACTTTTGTGAGTGTGAATTGTTTCCATTTTTTGGGGTGTAAAGAAAGAGTTGGGACATCCATATAAGGAAAGTGTGAAATTTATCTTGGGAATTAAGAGGGATATATCCGTGCTTTAATTCAACCTTTGCAATAAAGAGAGGCCCAATAAGCCCACTACAAATTTAGGCCCAATAACACATGAGGGTGCTGCTGTGGTGGTTGGTGGCCGTGGTTGGTGGCGTAGTTGGTGGCCCGGATCAAACATTTAAATTTTTTAAAGTTTAGTTAAGCAAGCTTAAATTTCATGCCCCCACAAAATAAAAGTATAAGGATTAAAATTATTATCTTCCACACGTCTAAAATTTCAAACTTATAAAAGAAATGTGTTTCACAACAAATTTATTTATTCAATTGCATTAAATTCTAAAATATTTTCACTAATAACATTTTCAAAATTTTAACTTCTAATTAACATTGACTCTTCAAACACATTTTTCTTATAAAATACATTATGAAAGACTGAGTTCCTTTTAGATTGAGTGAATGTTAATTAGAAACTTTGGAAGATTTTATCTTTAAGGAAGTGAAATCGAATGGTAAATATTAAGTCATGGATGTAGTTGTCGGCAAAGAATATAGTGGATAGAGAAAGATTGTGGATTGGATGAAAGATTTTAGAGAAATTATGATTAGCTAAAAATATGTTGAGAGAATGAGAAGGGTGAATATCACTTTCTTTCAATAAATTTTTATAGGAGTTGTTAATTCTATATGTGTCAAAATAAAAAATGATGTCATTTTTGGTGCCATGATAGTTTTTTAATTAACAAATGAAGGCAAGAATCACATCTAATTCATAAATAATTATTTTATATTAATAAAGGAAAGTTTTTGAACTATATGAAGTTTAAACTGAGATGTCTGTTTTGAATGATATTGAAAAAATAAAAATTAACTAGAACAATGGGAGTATATTAGTGTAATTGAAGATGAATTGTGAGATGATAACAAAATAATAGCGTGGGCTAGCTCACTTAGCTACCAGGCTTCTCACTTGAGTGAGTGACTCGTGTTCGATTTCCTCTGGGAACGAATTGGAGATGAGAGATATAAGGTTGACTATGAGTCTATTCTTGGAGTGTTTGGGGACTTAGTGTAACTAACTACTAACAACTAACATTTACCCGATAAAAATAATGATAACAAAAAAATCTATCATGAACTAATTTTGCACGTGTTTTTCGATATCATTAGATAATGCATGATATCATTGAATTTATAAATTAAAATTATAATGTAAATATTATGATATTAATAAATATATATTAATATCAGTAAATCTATGTAGAGGGTGCTTGATCGATACCTTTTGAAAGTGAGTAATATAGTTAAAATTAAAATGTGTGTTTAAAATAACTCTATTATTATAACTTTGATTTCTAAAACAAAAAAAATTATCATAGTTCAACTATTCGAGGGATATAATTTTCATTCAATGCACTTTACATTCTTACACTCTTCTCATTCTTTACAATTATATCAAACACTCTCTTAATTTTATTAATTTCATACTAGTATGTGAATAAGCTTTTATTCATAAAATATACTCCCTTTTTCTCAATTTTTTTTTCATATTTTATATTTTGGGGTGTCTCAACTCTTTTTCACACCTTAAAAAGAAAATAATTTATATTTATAAAAATTAATAAAGTATATTTTTTATATTTTATTATTTAATTATACACTCACATAATCAGCAAATTTATTTAAAGTTATTAGAGATTTGGTGAACTAATTTGTAATAGAAGATGTCTACAGTTATAATACATGACAGTGATAATTTGACAATCCGAATTCATATAAATTTTTATCAATTTGTAACTCCTTTGAACCATAAAAAAAAAAATAGAAGGATAAATGAGAACGTGTTACTGCAATTAAAAAAGAAAAGTGCAATAAAGTGTGATTATTACATTTTCAGGAGGTCTCATCCGCAGACAAAAGTGGGTTGGTGAGAGCGCAAGAGTCTGCGTTGATAATACTACTACCAACATTTTTGGCCTCCAACCCCTCTAACTTTCATGCTTCAACCTAACCCCTAATCTCTACAAAATTGGTTGAATTTCATCCCTCGTCATTAAATCTCTCTTAGAAAGCCACCAATTTTCCATCGGAATCACTGACAAGAAAATGGCGCACGTTACCAAATTCGCCCACAATCTCAGCTCGCCCAAACTCCCAGCCCCAAATGGTAAATCTTCCCCTTCAACTTCATGTTCATTGTTTTTTGGATCCAAGAATCTGAGGAATTCGTCGAGAAATTCGTGCGTGCTGAATAAAATCCCAATCCTCACCGTTGAAAAGAAGAACCAATTGAGGGTTATGGCTTCCGTTGCCGCAACGGAGAAGCCGCCGACGGTGCCGGAGATAGTGCTGCAACCCATCAAAGAAATCTCCGGCACTGTAAAGTTGCCGGGCTCTAAATCACTTTCCAATCGTATTTTACTTCTTGCTGCTCTATCTGAGGTAATCTTTAGATTTGATTTGTGATACTGAAATCTTTTCTTCTGATTGAAGAATTTCTCGTGGCATTTACGATGATTTCAGTCAGTTACAGAAGTTAAGAATTCTTGGTTTTAGTTGTGGATTTGCTGTTTATAGATGGAGCTTAAGCTACTTAAAATGGTTACAGCTTGAAAAATATAATAAAAAACTGTTAAAGAGATCTCGATTTCTAAAAATTCACTAATCGTTTCTAGAATTCCCCATTGTGTTTAAGTTTCTGGATGTGTAGACATCTGTTTACATGCATAAATTGGGTATTTTTGAAATCAACTCTTGGGTATTTGCTTAATGTTATGAACTAAATCCATATACATTCTTACTTGTTTAATGCTGAACTTGATAGGGATCATCATAATAACTTTATTTGTTGGTGGGGAGTGGGGGGGGGGGGGGTATTAGTCCAAGCGTTTCAAAAATTGATAAAGATTTGAGAACTTCTCTGTATCAGAAATTGCTGCAGATTGAGTTGTCTATTATGTTGTATGAATGCTTGTTAGAAAAAATTCCTCATGGCTTTGTTCTATCTATCTTTAATCGATAAAATTCTGTTTTTATTTAATGAAAATTATATGATCATGCTTCAGATTCTTTACCATGTCAATTTATATTATATATGCTTCAAGAACCCTCTAGGTACAAATTACTGGTTCGTGTGTGTCTGTAAATATGACAAGTTAGCCAGTCACTAGACTCATTTAACTTTTTATATATGTTAAATTTGCATGACCATAATGTCTTGGGCCTATTTATTTTTCTGTGGTGATCCCTGAATAATATAGTACCTGTTTCCAGGGGAAAACTGTTGTGGACAACTTACTAAGCAGTGATGATATTCATTACATGCTTGGTGCTTTGAGGACTCTTGGGCTGCATGTGGAAGAAGACAAAGCTAATCAACGGGCAGTTGTGGGAGGCTGCGGCGGTCTGTTTCCAGTGTCTAAAGAAGCGAAGGATGAAATTCAACTTTTCTTAGGAAATGCAGGAACAGCCATGCGCCCTTTGACTGCTGCAGTTGTTGCTGCCGGGGGAAACGCAAGGTATATTCTTTCCCCGTTTTGCCTGATTGTAATTTTTTTCTGCAGTTCTCTTTAAGCTCAAACTTAGACCATTATCATGAATATACTCATTTATGAGTTGTAATTGGCTAAAGATGCTACATCTGCTAGGGGCACTTGATCAAATTAAATAATCGTTACTGGTCTATTTGTAAACTAATTCCTGCTAGTTTTAACATAATTTGGTTTTGTCTATTTGATGGGTTTCAGCTATGTACTTGACGGAGTTCCCCGCATGAGAGAGAGGCCGATTGGCGATTTAGTGAGTGGACTTAAGCAGCTTGGTGCTGAGGTTGATTGTTATCTGGGCACAAACTGTCCCCCTGTTCGCGTTGTCGGGAAAGGAGGTCTTCCTGGGGGAAAGGTTGGCTTCTTTTATCCTGAGTAACTTTACAGCCTTTTCTTTCGCAATGTTGTTTATTATACCTTCACGTTTGTATGGTATATACACAAAGTCATGTTCAGGCTTCCACTTCATACCATTGTGGCTTCTAATTCCTTATAAAAACAGTCACATGTGACAAAAGGAATTGATTTTCTATTCTTGTTTTCTTTTTTTGGACCGACTTGAAAATAATTCAACTAATTTCCCTAGAAACTTTCTGCCTCAAAATATTGTTGTCTTTCCTGTTGCGTTTTCAAGATCCGAGAGTTGGGAGTGCTTTCCTTCTGGTTTCTAGTGTAGGTAAAAGTTTTTATATTCAATATCCGAAAGGCAAAATAAAGAGAAACTATCAAAGAAGATCATTCCTTCACGAGACTTTTGGTCTTAATATCTTGAGTATTCCGCCTAATTCGTCCTAATTTACATGCCATCTATGTAGCTTCTGAATTCTCATAATTGGTCGAATGAATTAATGAAATCTTTTAAACAACTCAACTTGTAATCCTTAGTGTTCTTCTTGGTTCAAGATATTATATTTTCGAATGCACAAGAACCTTCCTCAAACTGCACTGAGCTTTTATTCCTACGGTAATGGGCAACTAAAATTTTATTAGAAGTTATGACATATTAACTCTGTTTCTTCCCTTACTCTTTGCAGGTGAAGCTCTCTGGATCTGTTAGCAGTCAATATCTGACAGCTCTGCTCATGGCTGCTCCCCTTGCTATAGGAGATGTCGAAATTGAGATCATCGACAAACTAATTTCTGTACCTTATGTGGATATGACTCTGAAGTTGATGGAACGATTTGGAGTCTCGGTAGAACACAGTGATAGCTGGGATAGATTCTTGATTCGAGGAGGTCAAAAATATAAGTAAGTTCCAGTAACACTAGTGCTAGTAGCTTTCAGAACTTGGGTTTGATGGGAGGTTTAAATGATACATTTTTAATCAGGTCTCCTGGAAAAGCTTTTGTGGAAGGTGATGCATCAAGTGCCAGTTACTTCTTGGCTGGTGCAGCTGTTACCGGTGGAACTGTTACTGTTGAGGGTTGCGGGACCAGCAGTTTACAGGTATTTACTGCCCCATTTTTCTTCAGCTTTTGTCTCATGTTCTAGAATTTGTGGGAACTATTGAGTTTCCGATTTAAAGATTGTATATTCTACTGTAAACATAGACAGGTTCGCCTTTTGTGTCGTATGCTTTATGTAACGGGGTTTTTGATGTTCTTCTGAAGGGTGATGTTAAATTCGCTGAGGTTCTTGAGAAAATGGGGGCTGAAGTTACATGGACAGAGAATAGTGTCACTGTTAAAGGACCTCAACGTGACGCTTCTGGACGGAAACATTTGCGAGCCATTGATATTAACATGAACAAAATGCCAGATGTGGCCATGACTCTTGCTGTGGTGGCACTTTATGCTGATGGGCCCACTGCCATAAGAGATGGTATCAATGCCTGCATTTACTTTGCCATGTAATTAGTTTATACTGAAATGGATTTAACATTATCTTTATAAAAGAATACCAGTAGAATAAGAACAGCATTCATCACTGTCATGAGTGCAATACTCCATTGATATCAACATGAACAATTTCATCATCAAACCATACTGTTTGTGATCCTTGACCTATACCTTATCCTATCACCAATAAGTAGCATATTTTCTCAGACTATTCTCTCTCATTTGTTGGCAGTGGCTAGCTGGAGAGTGAAAGAAACCGAAAGAATGATCGCCATATGCACAGAACTCCGAAAGGTTTGTCACTCATTAATGCCTCTCTTCTCTCCGACTATGTTTCTCGATTATCTTTACCCGGTATGTTCATATCTTGTATCCACATTTCAGCTGGGAGCAACGGTTGAAGAAGGGCCCGATTACTGCATCATTACTCCCCCTGAGAAATTGAACGTGGCGGCCATAGACACATATGATGATCACAGGATGGCCATGGCCTTCTCTCTTGCTGCCTGTGCCGATGTTCCTGTTACCATCAGGGATCCCGCCTGTACACGCAAAACTTTCCCCGATTATTTCGACGTACTTGCTACATTTTCCAAGTACTGAAAAGCGTGAATCAAGAACCCGATTTTGCATGTAATGATCTCAGAGATGTGAGACCGTTTGTATCATTAAAGCTTTTTATAAACTGAGGAATGTTTGGTTATGTCTATGATTCAATGAATAAGTTTAGATTATGTATCAATCCGATCGTGAAAGAATGATTGCGGCTTATTAACTGATATAGTCAACCTTGATTTGTCAAAGTTGCAACATAAATTACACACATGAAACATTATCTTTGTTGGATAAATTATTATAAAATATACTCCATGCATATAAAAACTAAAAGTGCCTACTACCTGCATTTTTTTTTTTGGGTCAAATGAGTTAAAATGAAAACTTATTGTGCTTGTTCTTTTAGTTGATTTATATTCAACAAAAGATTAGGTTGACTTTCATATAAACTCAAATTTTGAGTTAAGTCTAAATTTCATACCTCAATTTTAAAGTATTTCAAATCAAGATCTATTTAAAAAAAAAAATCTCAATTGAAGATTTAATTTTATTATATTTATCTCAATTCAATGTCTGATCCAATTTGTCTTTATTTTAGTTTTTATAAGATTCTCAAGTATAACAACTTTTTGTATTTAATTAATTTTTAAGATAATATATCAAACGAATTACTTTTATGCATGTATTAGACATACTTAGAATTTTTTTTATTCGAACGAGGAAATAAAAAAGAAACTTTTTAATGACATCAAATATAAATCACAAGTGAACTTGATTTCACGTAAATTCGTATTGTTGTTATATATAATTATTATTATTATTTCATATACATTTTTACTGTTATAAAAATATGCTTGATTTTATAATAGTGATAATGTATATGCATGACAGCAAAAATGGATTTTGATGTATATGCATAACCATGATAGCATGTGCACATAATGATGATATTTAACGAAATTAAGTTCCCGTGATTTTGTGCTCACATATTTTTGTCATTATGTTTTACATTTTGGTTAGAAATGACAAATTGTTATTTTTTAAGTTTGTTATAAAAAAAAATTAAAATAAAAACAAACGAGTTGGGTCTTGAATTGAAACACGAAGAATAAATTTAGATTTTAATTTGAGAAAAATTAAAAAACATAATTTAATTTAAGACACTTCAAAATTAAAAAGTTAAATTGATATTCAACCTAAATTTTGGATCATAAAATGAAATTCTTCCATTTAGATTATGACTAAAAATGTTGCATGAATTATTTTCAACAAAAAAATGAATAGAGTATTTAATTTGGAGATTAATTTTTTTTAATTATAAATTGAAGAATATAAAGAGTATGAAATACTGAATAAAAATAAATTATTTTTTACTATAAATATGTTTCACATTATGCATCTTGTTAAATTAATGATTAAAGCTGTCAAATGGGCTCCGTTAGGCCTACTCAGTAGTGGGCCATTGTGCCACAAAGTTATATTGGGACGAATCAGGCTAGTTGTTTTTGGGCCATATATTTTGAAGGACGGCCAAATAAACTCATTTTTTAACCCCCACATTTAATTTTTTTTCATTCCAAAATATATTTTAAAGACCAAAATACCCTTTTATTATGTTTTCCTAATTTACAAATGGATCAATTCACCCTCATGTTCTTCATATGAAAACTCTATGCATGATTTTTGGAAAATTAAAGGGGGTGAACTGAAAATTTAGGATGGTGAAATAATTAAAAATGGGGGAGAATATCCGTGCCCATCTTTTAGATATATCACTATTATATTTAGTTTCTATATTGACATTCTTAATTGATAATTTAATGTATAAACACTTGTCATATAGTCATAGAAATTTATTTAATTTGTCATCAACAACAATTCAACATTTAAATAAAAACTCATATTTTTAAACAAGATATAAATAGTGATAATTCAACCATCTTTAATAAACTCGAACTAACCAAAATAAATTCAAACAACAATAATTCTACAATTCTTAATAAACTAAAATTTAAAAAATCAATTCAAACAACTATTATCCAACAACTTTTAATAAGGTTGAATTATAATTCATAACAAACAAATTCCAAATTAAACACAATAGTGTCAAGATCATGATATCAAATATAAGTGCCAATCATATTCAATTTACCTTCTTTAATAGTATAAAATAAATAATTAATTGATTGAGATAAAAAAATTTATTAAAAAATATCTTTTAAGAAAATTCTAATGAAGATGCACATATTTTACAAAAATATGTACACAAATAATATATTTATTGAAAATATTTAAAAAAGTATTCGAAAAAAATAAAAAAGAAGTTAATCATAATTTTTTTAATTCTATAAACGAATTATTATAAGAGAGATATTAAAAAAAAGGCCATACCCAAACGGCCCAATGAATAAATTGGCCTAACTGGGCAGATCTACTTCTTTTGGCCCATTATCGGCACTAGCCTTTTTAAAATATAAATTATTTTAAAACATATTCGGTAATTTTTATAAAAAAAATTGAAAGAACAAATTTGAAGATTTTTTCAATTTTTACTATATTTAAAAAATATCAAAAAATAATATTTTTTTAAAATAGTATATTTATTGGTATAGTCCATTTTAATGAGTGCCAATAACCTATGAGGTCCATATCCAATGTGACCTTAGAATCTGGCCAACCGTTTTGACAGCTGTTCTAATGGGCCCGTAGTTCGTGGATTCTTTGTTAGGCGACTATGGGATATTAATCAGTATTTTCATAACCGGACTGGGAACCGGTTCACGGTTCAACCGGTTGGATCGGCGGTTCAACCGTTAAAATAATTTATATATATTTTTTAATATTTTCTATGTCAAATAAAATAAATATCCACTTATAAAATTAAATAAATACAATAGAATCATAAAAATAACAAATCAAAATACAAAACAAACAAAATAACTCAATCAAAGTATATTTTCTTTAATTTCTTTTTAATATTTCAGCAGTTAATTATTATTTTTTTGGAAAATAAGTTTTTGGCTTTTGGTTTGATTAGATTAAGAAGACAAATAAAAATAAGCAAAAAAAATAAATATTAATATTTTTTGAAAATAATAGCCGGTTCAACCGGTTTTGAGCGATTTTGTCCGGTTCAACCGTAAAAACAGTTTTTTGGGTGTAACCGGATCGGTTCCGTGACCGGCTCCCGGTTCTGAAAACAGTGATATTAATGTATGAGAGAATGAGAGAGAGAGAGAGAGAGAGAGAGAGAGAGAGAGAGGGGAAGTGGCCGCCACATGGTAGAGGTCGGTGTGGAGGAGGACAACATTAAAAAAATTGTGCTGCTAATTATTCTACTTGGTGTTCCATTAAAATTAAATAAATAAATATAATGAGGTCACACACACTCACTCACGGGTATACGACTCATTTAACTCTCTTTTTTGGCAATTTACAACTATGCCCTTTTAATTTTGTATTTCCACTTTTGGTACCCTCATTTTCACCATTAATTTGACCTTATTAAGAGGATACTCATACTTGGGAACAACAATCATGTCCTGTGAATAAAGCTTCACATGTTTTCACTAAATATTCATTGAAAAGAAAAAGGTCACATCAACACTAGATCCAACCACACAACTATTTTCTCCAATTTATTATTCCAAAAAATACATGTAAATAAAATTTCATATGTATTTTGAGACAGTGGAAATATAAAATTTCATATTTATTCATAGTCAATACGTGTAAAATATTATATATACACATTTTTTAAGAAAAATATGTTATATATATAAAGTATTGGCATATGAGTAAATATGTGTAGGTTTGTGAGTATGCACGTAAATCAATATTTTTCTCTTAAGTAATGTGCAAATTTGTGTGTGACGTCCAAATAAAGAAAGTGAGTAATATAAATGAATGTATATGGTGAAACTGGTACACGGAGATCTACTCTTCAAATCAAAATCTCATTTTTGCATCATTCTAAATTAGAAATGATCACATGTTGATACAAAAATAATGTATTATTTTCAAATAGGTACAAGATCTCTAAATTATATTTATATTTGAAACTCGTTTTAATCACTCATTTAATTTTTAAATAACTTAACATTTTAATGACATTACAATAATTTCATATAAAATCATTGCCTTATAAGATTTTCCTCTTTCGGCCCAAAAATTATTTTTAAAATATGATTTTATATTTCTTTTTGTTATGAGAATGAGATTTTAAATTAACTTAATTTGTGAAAATGTTTCTTAAACATTACCCTTTTAAACTCCAAGTCAAAAGAACTTTTCCTTGAAGCACACTAGTGTTTGGTAGTGATTTGATGATATATAATTATACTATTAACAAAACATATTCACATGGGTTTCCAAACAATAATGTGACATAAAAGATGCATACACAAGAGGGGTCGTGAAAAGAGGGCTTTGTTTCATTCTCAAGTTTGTTTTCATTAGTATTTAACTTCATTTTGTCTCCTCTTTTTTTTTTTTTTCCAATTTTTTAAATGTTGCATTAATTAAAGTTAAATTCACCTAAATTTGGATGGACGATCGTGTTCAAAAGATACAAATTTAAAATTTATTCATCTATATTTATTTTGAGTAAACTCGTCGTAAGTGATTTATTACTTACATATGCATACGAGTAGTAAATAACAATATTTATTTACAAGTTTGCATGCTTTTTTTTTTTTTAATTTATTTCACAAAAATTTACATTCTCAAAATAAAAATATTTATTTAAACTCACACTCAAAATCTCTAACTTATAATATTCCGTATATTTTATCATTATATTTTTTAAAAAAATTATGCCCCTAAAAATAATGTAAATTTTTGTGGGATAGTATTGATAGACGAACTAAAGCGAGTTCATTAAGGAGAGTTAACATAATTAAAAAACTCAAGACTTAATAGGTTGCACATAGCTCGCTCCAGGTGGCTAGAGCCACGTCATCATCGATTGACCAGGCAACACACTTGAGAAAGAGGGAGCTCGCCAAATAGCTCCCTCAGAGCTCACCCAGAGATAACGTAAAATTTCAAGTGCATACTATATATGTATTTGGGTGCACCCAAGATTTTGTGAATTTTCTTTCTTGTAGCCTGCAATTTTATTGTGGAAGTTTAACGTTACTTAAAATATGAAATGAAATAATTGCACAGATTTATAATGCGTATGCATATATATATTTAAAATTAAATAGGATTAAATTGAGGACTAAAATTAATATGTAGGATAAAGGATTTAGAAAAATCTTATCCTTACATTACTAGAATTAATAATGAATTTAGGCATATAGTTAATTTTATGTATGACATATATTTTGTGATTTCCATTAATATAAAATAAAGATTTGCATAGATTTTACATGGGAAAAATTTCATATTAGGGCTCAAATTTTAAGGTAAATATCAATTTAAGATTTTAATTTTGAAGTGTGTCTCAAATTAAGATTTACATTTTGATTTTTTTCTCATTTTAAGATATAATTTTATTATCTTTGTCCTAATTCAAGATCCGATCCATTTATCTTTATTTCAATTTAATTTTTTATAAAAAATTTAAAAATATAATAATATTTTATTTCGAATTAAGATTTAGAATATAAAATTAAATAAAATTATAAATTTTATTTAATATTCATATTTGACGTAATTAATTTTTTTTCAATACATCGTTCAATAAGAAAAAATAAATTTTAAAGTATGTTTAATACTTGCATAAAATTTTATTTATTTATTTTTAGTTTGATATATAATTATACTTAAAATTAATTAAATATAAAATAATTATTATGTTAGTGAAGCTTTAAAAAATAAAGATAAATGGATAGAGCCTTGAATTAAGATTAAAATAATAAAATTAGATCTTAAATTGAGAAAAAATTAAAATGTAGATCTTAATTTGAGACACTTCAAAATTAAAGTCTTAAATTGAGACTTACCTTAAATTTTGGGCCCTAATATGAAAAAATTTCAATTTTATATAAGTATAAGATAAATTTATAGTTAAATAGGATGGTGTTGGTGGCTAAAAACTAATATTGAGAATAAAGTATTTGAACTTATCTTAATCCAAAAACAAAATGTTAGAAAAAAATTAATTTAATTATGTGTATAATATATATATTTTGAATGAGTAAAATCAAAATTCTTATGGACTTGTCACGGAAAAAAATTAATTTAGATAAATAATATGTCGGTTAGATTTTAAGAGTTGTGACAATTTTTTATTTAAGAAAAACCTAATTTTGGCAGGATGGATCCTCGGTTGTTAGATTATTAATAATAGGAGGCTTTTTACCATTAGATTATATTAGTACGTAAACCCGCGTATTACGCGGTATTATTAAAAAAAAAAATTTTAATATAAATTATATTATGTGAATCAATAAATTTTAATTTCTTGTATATTTATATATAAATTTATTCGATAATACATCTATACTTATATAATTCATTAATTTAAAATTGTCTTACACAATATTTAAAATATGAATGTGCTAACATCCACCTAATTATGTAAGATTTGAATTATAAAAAGTTCTTATTGTATAAATATGTTAAAAGAAAATCAAGAACATATCAAAATATATGAATAAAAAAAATTAAGAACATAATATTTTATAATATAAATTTTTATTATTATATAAGTATGTTAAAGGAAAATCAAGAATATATCAAAAAATATATTATTAAAATAATCAAGAACATAATATTTCATAAGATTTATTGAATTTATATATATGTGTATTAATGAGTTATAATATATATGTGTGTGTGTGATTTCTTGAATCTAACATATACATATATCAATAATTTACACATATACAACGTGTATACAATATTGCGGTAAATAAATAAAGTACTTAAAAAATATGCACACATGCACAACGCATATACAATATTATGTTCTATAACATCCTTGGTTCTAGAATTATAAATAACTTACAGTGTAAAATAACTTACGGTATGTATGATGCAGACACAATTATCTTAATACGAACCTGCAATTAAAATAGAATATAAAAAAATAATATTAGAATATTAAGAACATGAAAAAAATATTAAAAAGACAAATAAACAATTCAAACATCAAAATTTTAAATCAAATAGATCTGCAATTGTAGCAATCAAACATTACCTAAAAAACCATGAAATTGTGTAACAATAGAAAAGCAAATAATTCAAACATAAAAAATTTAAATCTAATAGATCTGCAATTATAGCAATTAAACATTACCTCCAAAAGAAAATCACAAAAATTGAGTAGCAATAGAAAAAAAAATTATTTCAACAAACTATTAGATGTAAAATATGAACCTGCAAAAAAAATTGAAACATAAGAAGATGAATAAATAATTCCAATATCATAAAACGATAAATAAGAACATCAAAAGAGAAATAAGAGGAAGCAATGAGACGCAAGAAAAAATAAGATTAAAAGATGAGAATAATAATGTTTATGGAATTGAAATTTATAGAAATATAAAAATTAAGATGAACGGTTGAGATTAAAAAATTAGATATAGGATTTGATATTATGAATATATTTATAAGATTTATATAAGATATATATATTTATAAAATAACAAAATATACGGTCAAGATTAAAACACTTAAATTATAAGATCGAGATTAATTCTTAATCTCAAAATTAATGAGAATAGAGGAATTTCGAAATCGAGCATTCTGGTTGATTTCATAACTTCGTCTTTATATAACATTAAGATAACAATAATTTATGTATTTCTCAATTACAAAAATACACTATAGGTTATATACATATGCTAACATATTTCGAGTTTAAATGTTAATTGTTAGTTCACTAAATCTTCAAACACACAAAAAATATCTTCAAGTGAATTTCATATCTCCCTCCAAATTCGTTCTCAGAAAAAATCAAATTCGAACCGCTCAAATAAGTAAGGAGCCAAGTGAACAAGTGAGCTAACCCACCTCGTTAAATAAGTGGACATGTAATATCAGTATATCACTACATTAACATGAAATCCACACAGCTCTCCAATGTACACCCACCAAATAATTTTACTATTCACAATTTTTTTTTAAGTTAAAGTAATTCTCTCATGCAATGCACACATTAAATATTATAAATTTTTAATATAAAATAATATATTGGAATAAGTTTTAATTAACATTGAATCATTTTTTCCCATGTACAATAAATTTATTTATTTCTTTTACTCCTACTTTTTAAAGATCATATTATATATACATGGTATTGTAATTACTTAATTAATCTTATAATTTTTTATTATGTACTTAAAAATTTACTACAAATGCTAAAATTTATAAAATAATTTTAAAATTAATAAAATTTCGATTGTGTACGAAATTCTACAATATAAAAAAATTTATTTTAATTAAGTTCATATAATTAAAGTTGTTTAAATCACTTTAAAAAATATTTAAATCTAAATTTTATTTGTAAGTGTACATATATATACTCACTCCACCCAACTATATGTTGTTCATTTTTTATTTTTTTCGTCCGTTCCACTATATATTTCTCAATTGTTTTTTTTTATTTTTTGGAAAACTACACTACACTTCACTTTATTATTATTATTTTTTACACTATTTTGTGTGCCCAAAAACAACTAACATATACCGGAACGGAGGGAGTAATATTAAATTAAAAATCTTTAAAAGACAATTGATTTAATATATATATAATGAAAATAACTTAAAATATAAACACTCATATAAAATTGAAATAGTTGATGCACAAAAAGAAAAAAAAAGTAAAATTAAAATGACTTTTTAGTGAAAATTGAAGCTCACAACTACACTATATATCAAATCTAATTCACTTGTTTCAATAAAGATAAATTTCCTATTTAATATATATATATATATATATATATATATATATATATAATAGCTTTGTGTTTCATTATATTTTCTACTTAATTTTTAAAATCTGGACTTGTCCTTTCATGAATTTTGTATCTAATAAATGGTGGTTGTAGAACTCATAATTTCTTGCATGCGTAATTTAATTCAAATTAAAACAAAGAATTGATAGAATTAAATTTGTTTGTTATTATCATCAAATAAAATATTAGAATATCTATATGTATTTGTCGTCAACCGTGACGCTTGGGGATAAACCGGAGCAATGTGATTGTTTTGCTGATAAGTAATAATTTCTAGACACAATATATATATATATATATATAAACATATTTAAAGTAACTTCTAAAATTATAAAGAAAGATGGACAAAAATATATTTTAGCAGGACAATTGTATTTTTAGTGCAGGTGTACGATATGTTCGAACCAATCGAATCTTTAGAGCTCATTATATATTACAACCATTAATATCCTTTATTAATCGAAAAAGGGGCACTATCTGCAATAGAAATTGAAAATGTTAAAAATGAAATGCCAATACTTGAAGTAGAATAGACATTATAGTAAATTTATATAAGAGTGTGTTAAAGAACTTAGTTGAAGTTAAAATAATTTAGTTGCTAAATCTTCTTGTGTGAGAAATATAATGAGGATGATGATTTTATTTGTATTGTTGAGCACTACTATAATTCCTATTATTTTCTAATTTTTTTAAGAAAGTGAAAATAATTTTTTAAGGGATATTTGAAATATGAAAAGATATACAATTTTAAGATAAAAATTTAGTTTTTGTTTTTAAGTTTGTTGTATCTAGATAGGATTTACAGAAAAAATATATTTAAATTAGCACATATTGTATATATTAAAAAATTGGTGGCGAAATGCTGTAATATATTAAATTTATTTTATATATTATAACATATTATATATTTGATGTATTTTATATATTATAAAATATAATATTTGTATAATATAGAATATGGAGCAAAATGGGATGGGACGGAGCAGTAAATATGAAACTCATGCATGTCCTGCCCCATGTGCAGGATGGGACGGGAATGCCCCAAACAGAGTAGGTTATGACAGGACAATTATAAAGCGGATAATTTTGTCATTCCTAGCAGTAGTGCTTAGCAAGGCAAATGAAACACCGTCCATTTAAATTAAAGGCTTGAATTATACTCCCTCTATCCCAAGATAAATTTCACATTTTCCTTATATGAATGTCTCAACTCTTTCTTCACACCCCAAAAAAGAAAACAATTCACACTCACAAAAGTCAATGAAGTACATTTTTTTATATTTTATTATTTAACTTCACACTCACATACTTCACTTTTTCTTGATATGCGTGAAATAATGAAGAAAATGTTGGGACGGAGGGAGTAATTAGTGAGTCCCAATAAACTTGACTGTTGTGCACATAAAAGGAGTAATAATAATATTTTCTAAAAATAGTAAATATAAATGGGCAGGAAAATAAAATTATTAATTTTAGCAGTTTTTTATGTTTATATATATAAATATATAATATTAGATTATACTAATACTTTACTTTTTTCTTTCTCCCTAATATTCTTTGTACTATAATGATTAACTTTAATTTGTGGGGGCAAAATTTGTGGAATATATACAGTGGAACAAAGAGGAAGATTTATATATTAGACAAATTAATAGATGGAAATAGTTCATGACTCCAAACTAGAAAAATAGTCGAACTTAAAATTCATATAATATTGGAAATAATTACGAATTGATACAAAAATAATGCACTATTTTCAAATAGGTACACATTTTTTGCATAATAGTGTAAATTAAGGTTGAATAATAATTTTTTTTTTTTTCATATTATACCTTTTTGTAAATAGTGATTATCTCATAATATTGTTAATGATGTTTGAAAAATTATATACTATCCTGCAAAATTTTCTTATACTCATTTAAAAGAAGTGATTAATCTCAAATTACATTAAATAATAATATTTTAATACTAATTGCACTCCCATAAAAAGAAATTACTATAATTTTGAACAAGCAAATAGGAATTCATTACGAGAGGAGGAGAGTACAGTAAAATAGATTTGAACTCACATTTGTATACTTAAGTATTTAATATTGAGTAGTTTTTTTTTAACTCGATTTTACATAAATTTGTATTATTAGTATACATAATTATTATCACTGTTATTCAAATGCACTATCACTGTTATAAAAATATATTTAATTTTATAATAGTGCATATATGTATAAAATTAATACTCGTAAACATACATAACATTGATAATTGATAAACTTAAATTCATCATGAATTTGGATTCATACAAGTTTTTATCTTTAATATTTGAAAATACAATTTTAAGATTTCTAAAGTCGTTTATTGAAATAATAATTGACAAGATTTCCAAGAAAAAATTGGATTTTTTTTAACATGAGTATTCAATGCAAATTTTTAACCTAGGATCTCATTCAACCGAATGCAATGGATGTGAGTAAAATCTAAGTGTTGTGACGAATTCAAGTGAGAAATTGCAATTTTTTCCCCATATTATCCCTATTTTATTCTTATAAAAGATGACATAGAATTAAATATTTTTTGATATTGAGTTAGATATTGATATAACAAGAAGTATATTACATACGCGTAAATATCTGTTTATTTTAAGAATATTCAATAATTATACATTTCTATTAATTTAAATTGAATATCAAACGAAGAGATAAAATTCAATAATTATTTATTTCCAACATAAACTAACAAAGCTGCTGCTACTAGTATTGAAAATACTTAAAAATCTATCAAATTAATAAAAATCTCAACAAAATAAAAATAAAATAATTAAACATAATCTTCAATTTCCAAAAATATACTCCAGCATCACAAATTTATTTCCAAATTTAGATAACATAAAGAAAGTTAATGTTTTTAATTAAAAAATATATTATAGTTTGAGAAAAACGTAAATAAATTATGTTAACAAATTAGAGAGTAATTTTAGGGATAAGAACAATTCCATAGGCCTAATTTTTGGTATCACTTTATAGGCCATGAAAGCAAATTACTTACCTTATTGAGTATTATCATCATTGAATTAAATCCCTAACTAAAAGGTTGGAAAAAAGATAAAACCCTAAATTTTAAATTGCATTAAACTCACTAATTTCATGGAAATCACCATTAATGAGTCTCGTTTGACTCTCATTTTACTTCTTCTCCACTAATCAAATCCCAAATTAAAAAATATTCTTCAACTTCGTTCTCCTCTCTCTCTCTCCAATTACTCGTATTACTCAATCATCAAAATCCTGAGATATATTTTCGTTTTCATCTGTAATAGCAAAGCAAGTGCGAAGCAAAAAAAGGAAATCCGCCGTTTGCCATCAACAACCACCAGCGGAACTCATCAATAAGAACGTAAAAGCTCTTCCACATCGCCCTTCTTTCTTTCTTCAATCCCACATTCACCGGGTATTGAACTAATAACGAACCAGTATTCTTAATTTCAATTTTCGGATTCAAACCCTAGCATTTCAAGAAAGCCAGCAGATTGGCCCCTCAAAAAGGGGAAATTTCCAAGTGGGCAGTTCTCAGATCTTTAAGGATTGCGTCACAGATGAAGCACATTGATAGCACCCCATCAACACCAGGGAAGTTCAAGATCGAGAAGTCGCCGTACAGTAGGCTGAGGCTACATTCTTCCGTAACCAAGCTCACTCTTTGGTCCTTTCTGTTTCTTGGTTTTATTTTCGTCTTCTTCTACAGATCACCATCTTCATCGCCCCCTTTGCCCTCAGATCTCTCTAGGAGGTCGCTTAGAACCAGCTCTTACGAAGGTCCCAACTTCGTGAAAAGGGTCAGAGCCTCTGCCAAAATCAGGTCAAGAAATGGGATTTCTGTTCTGGTAACAGGGGCCGCCGGTTTTGTCGGCACTCATGTCTCCGCCGCCCTTAAACGGCGGGGCGACGGCGTTTTGGGGATTGATAATTTCAATCATTATTACGACCCGTCCCTGAAAAGGGCGAGGCAATCGCTATTAGAGCGCAGTGGTGTGTACATTGTGGAAGGAGATATCAATGATGTTTCTTTATTGAAAAAGCTTTTTGATATTGTACCTTTTACTCATGTTATGCATTTAGCAGCACAAGCTGGAGTTAGATATGCTATGGAGAATCCTAGATCTTATGTGCATAGCAACATTGCTGGCCTAGTTACTTTGCTTGAAGTTTGCAAAGATGCTAACCCTCAGCCTTCAATTGTGTGGGCTTCCAGTAGTTCAGTATATGGGTTGAACACTAAGGTTCCGTTTTCGGAGAGGGATCGAACTGATCAACCTGCTAGTTTATATGCTGCAACTAAGAAAGCTGGTGAGGAAATTGCACATACTTATAATCACATATATGGGCTTTCACTCACTGGTTTGCGATTTTTCACGGTTTATGGTCCTTGGGGGAGGCCGGATATGGCGTATTTCTTTTTTAGTAGGGATATCTTGAAAGGAAAGTCTATTCCAATCTTTGAAGCTGCTAATCATGGCACTGTAGCTAGGGATTTCACCTACATTGATGATATAGTTAAGGGCTGTTTGGCTGCATTGGATACTGCAGAGAAGAGTACCGGGAGTGGGGGAAAGAAGAAGGGACCGGCTCAACTTCGTGTGTATAACTTGGGAAACACATCGCCTGTGCCTGTTTCTGATCTTGTGAGCATTCTTGAGAAATTGTTGAAGACGAAGGCGAAGAGATCGGTTATGAAGCTACCGAGGAATGGGGACGTGCAATTCACACATGCTAACATAAGCTTGGCAGAGAGGGAGCTTGGATATAAGCCCACTACCGATCTGCAGACGGGGTTGAAGAAATTCGTGCGATGGTACCTCGGATACTATGGTAATGGGAAAAAGAGCTTGCATTGATACAAAATTTTGAATCATTATATTCTTTCCATTTCAATTCTTATAATTGTTTTGTTTAACATATCATGATCTTGTTTTCGCATGTCATGATGTCGTATGAGGGTGAGATTCATAATCCCACAATGCAATCTCGTGGTTGGTGGACATTATTGCATCACAAGACAAAATAGCTTTTGTCATTCATGGGATTTGTATTTGTTGTAGCTTTATCGTTGTAGAATTCATAACTGATAGCACAATTTGCTGATTGATGGACATGTGTCATCTGAATTCAATTCAAATAAGATTGCATGCGGTATCTTCGCTGTCGTGATTCGTTTAATGATCTTCGGATATCAATGCATAGTTAGTTGCTGAAATATACTTGTTTTCCTTTATAATTGCTCAGAATCATCTTACCATGTGTTTTTCCTTTTTAATACAAGAAGCTCTCTAGTGGAGTTTTCTGGGATGTAAATATCCTATGTTTGGACCATTGTGCTAGATATGGTAGCTTGCTGGTTTTAGTAAAGAACGATAGATTTCTAGGATGCTTTTTCCCTTTCACGTCTTGCGGATATTAACTTAGGATTGGATGCCTATTAGGCGAAACAATCTCGCTTTCATAGGGAGTCTTTGGCTCAACTTCTTCTGTCAATTTGATACTTATATTTAAGAATTCTATGCGTACCCTTTCCCTCATCGTAATCTTATAGTTGTTTTCACTCTTCTACTTTGCTGCTCTTAGAGTCGATTTCTACTCTCAATGTCAATTGGTGAAAAAAAATACACCTAGATAAAACTTTAAGATGCCTCGACTCTTCGTAGTGATCGGAGCTTGTTCAAAAAGATTGTTGCTCCCCCTTTACTTGTGTTAATCATCTTAATCTAGTAGGTATTAAATTACCAAACAGTTCATAGGGCTGCTGCATCTTGAAGCAATTTGTTTTTTTAATCTCCTTGTAGCAGCTCTTGATGCAAATGTGGCATGACAATTTGATAGGTTAATCAGCTTCCAAAAGCTATCATGCATGAGGGTACATTTGATTAGATGAAGTTGTCTAGTTATTATTAACCATTGATTTCATGATGCAAAAGTGATTTTCTTTCTCTAGTCGAAACAAATATGAGTCTTATTTGTGGAGCATCGATAATGCACTGACATGTTTATATCTCTCTTAGACATAACATAATGCAACACAAAATTTCTATTACTATATTTATAAATACCTTTTGTTTTAATTTCTGTGCAGTATCAAAATTTTATGTCACAAGGTCTTTCGATAATTGAGGAGTTAGTTTCTCTAGAGCACCTCATTGGTCATATTTGTGCATGTCAGCTTTATCTTATTTTAATGTTACGTAAAAAAACAAAATTTGCAAGTTATTTTAGGTACACGTGACATATTATGGTTAAAACCATTTGCGAAAACAAAATTAGATATTAAAAAAAAAAAAGTGTGTTTTGGTACATTAAAATTAAAATTGAACTTGAATTACAAATGCATACTATGCATTTGGATGCACTCAAAATTTTGTGATAAAAAAAATCAATTTACGGATACCTTTAAAAACTTACTTTATTTTGTTGCGATAGTTTGTGAAGTAAATTTTTATTATTTTATGGATTTTAGAAAATAATTAATTGAACGAAATTTCCTTTGTATTTAAGAAATGTTGCATTAAGTTTTTTCATAATTTGAAAATTGTACAAAACCCTTTTATAATTTACTAAGTAAAGCGAATTCTCACATTTTCTTAAAAAAGAATGAGTTAATATTTTTTAATAATATCTCTTCCATAGTATACCCTTAAAAAATACAAGAGATAGAGAAATTCGATTAAATCATAGTCATTTTTATTAAATAAAAGGAAAGAACATGTTTATTTTAATAAAATATAAGAAAATTTCCCACAATTTTAAAACCACAAGAGATCACGCAACATTTCCAACTCTGAAAATATTTCGTACAGTTAACCCTTTTAAAGAATAAATAACACAAATGATAATTTAAGAATCTAACCATTGACCATTGGTTTTATGTTGCAATAACTGGAAATGAGATGTACAGCGGGCCAATTTATAAATTATAAGTCATAGATTGACCATTGGATCGAATAGAACCCTGTTTACAGAGAAATGGTGTAATCTAACAATCAGTCATTTGTATCTTAGCAGGTAAAAATAGATTTTACCATTGGCTCCTGTTTATAATAGAAAGGTCACTATTTTAGAGAATGTAATAATAATATCGACATACAAATGTTGATTTGGCAACTCGAATGCGATGCAACATTGTTTACTGCGTCTAACTCTTTCCCATGGTTGTTTGAAAGTCAACTACTTTGAGGCTTTGATAAGAATTTAGGTGGTGGTGGCAATCTCTATTAAAAGCTTTTAGAATCACTTTTTTTACTGAAAAAAGAACAAAAAAAAAGTGATTCTATTAGTAGTTAATAGACTTTGTCAAATAACAAGTCATGGGGTTGCCCCTGAAAGCCGCCATCAGACTATCACCAAATCAAACCACAACAATCAAAAAGCAAAAGAAACTGATACGCAGTTTAGAAGTCATATTTTGTTCTTCCGCTACTCAAAATAAGGCACAGCATATCAGCAAGGTCAGAAGAAGACAAGAAGAAGTTCCAGGACTCGAGCATGAGTCGCTTTCTTGATCCCTTAAAGTGAACTACCTGCGTCGGAATAGAAGTAAGTTTGAGAGAGAAGATACATATATCTGAACTCATGTATACAAAAACTAATTTTCTCTACTCAAAAACAAACATAAATTTACCTTCACATCCAAAGGCATCCCATGAAATTGGCCAGCACCTTCTGGTGGGGTCCAGTTATAAAGAGAGCACGGTAAGAAAAGCACTGCAGCGCCACCAATTTTGTCCACGAAAGCCTCTCTTCTAGAAAACCTTCTTACGTCAAAATTGGGGTTAGACTTTACCACCCATGCAAGAGCTAACTGGTCTCCAAGCATTCGAGAAGCTTTCATGAATTTTGAACTGTAAACTTTCAGCACATTTTCTAGGAAAGCCTTCCCCCTGTGGCCAAAGGAGAACATAAGTTTAGATGAAGAAATGGGAGACTGCTGTTCATTTAACCAAGATTGATGATGTAAAGTATGTTAACTACTGGTTGATACAACAGCAATCAAGAGAGAGAGCACACAAGCAATCCTGTTATAAAATACTCGAGCTCCAAATTCAGTGTATGATCAATTTATGACCCCACCCCCTTATCTAGGCTCAGATGCTTTCCTGCCAACAATAGATTTTGAACTTCCTATCCACCGTTTGACTTTTATCTAATTAGATCAAATGAAAAATGATCATAGAGAAGGAAAAAGTAATAACTACACCTCTGGATTCCCTCATCAGTGCCCCTTACTGCAATAAATCCTGAATTTAGAGGCTGCTCTTTGTTGTTTCTGAAGGTAAGAGCCAGATCAAATTTTGGATAGTCGGTAAATATTTGTCCCAAGTCATCAATTACTGCTATATCAGAATCCGTGAAAATGAAATGTGTGACTTCTTCCTGCTTCTGTCTCAGCTTCTCAAGTCTTGCTTCTAGAAATGTCTGCAAAAACACATATTATGAATTAAGAAGTGATTAATTTCTTAAAAATAACCACTCATGCAAGTGATACTGTTAATCAGCTTTTAAATAAATCCACCAAATTTTAGGGGATGATCCTTACAAATCATAATATGTAGACAACGAGTAAAAAGTGAGCAAACAAAGTACAATAGACACAGTGACAGCGCTGAAAGTTAACAATGTCATATAACTAGATATCTCATCAGGATGCAGGAATCTATGTAAACCAATAACACATCCACGATAGTAGTGAATGGGGACGGGGAACTAATTTCAAGACATATTGTCGGAGATAATACAAAATTGATTGCATTTAATGTCAGATAAACATGTGCTAGACCTAAAAAAGAACCAAGTTACGTAAATCAGCTATTCCCAAACATACAAGTCAAGGATCCACCATACCCCTTTATATCAAATTTATAACACACACTATGTGCACCCTGAAACTCAGTAAACAGACATTAGAAACAAAAAAAATAAAGTCCCATTTTCCAATAATGCCTTGTGCTCTTACAATGTATGACCTGATTCTTTGAAGCATCAACTTGTCTCGCGAATATTCACCTTGTATTGGCTGAACTGTGACCATATCTCTATGCAATGGAAGCTCCGAGGCAGGATCAGTAAGAATGATAACATTGCTTTGAGGCATGGTCACCTGCAACAATTAATTGAGCATCAAATTGGGAGAAGTTGAATGAAATTGCATCATATTAGCCAGATGGTATGGATTTGACCCAATTTGGGACGTCGGAATGCAACTATACATAGAGATGGTCTGATTAATTCAAATAATTATTTATTTAATAGATATCATTATACTCCCTCCGTCCCGTAGGAATTTGCACCCTACGGGACAGCATATTTTTTAAGAAAAAATAGTTTTATATATAAAATAGTGGTATATAAGTAAATATATGTAAATGTTTGTGAGTGTGCACGCAAATCAATGCTTCATTTTTTAGTAGTGTGCAAATTTGTGTGGGACGTCCAAATAAGGAAAGTGTGCAAATTCCTGCGGGACAGAGGGAGTAGATAATTATTAATCAACTATTGGTCGTTACCATATCAAAATAGTAATTAGTTGTACATCATATCCATAATGAATAGATGACTACTAGTCAATGAAAGCATATTTATTTTTGGACAAATAATCCAACAGAACCTAAGTCTTATTTAACCTTCAAAGTTTATCTGAATGTATGTTTCCTTTTCATATTTAAAGTCCAAAAAGGAAAAAGAATCAAGGGCTGGTCTGCTTTTCTTAACGTCGTCCTCAGAAGTCAAACTACATGCATGTAGATAACTTCTACATATCATCACCAAGCTTTTGTATCTGAAATCTTCAGTTACTGCACAGTCACAAATCATAGAAGCACAAGAAATTCATTGCATTTTGACAGCTACATGAGATTGGGTTCATTTGTTCATGGTTTTAGTGCAGAGTCGAAATTCTTTAGTATTTGCAGTTCTTAAACATTGTAATGATATAAAGCAGAAGTACCTGAATGAAATTTATGAAGACATTCAAAATGGCCATTGACCTCGCTCCTTTGTTATATGAAGTGTTCCCAACAGTAACCAAATCAACTGATCTGCTCTCAACAGTAGTGTTGTACATAGTAAATACAGTGACCAAAGCTACTTGATCTATTGCGTGAGCACTGTTATGGGACCTTGTAAAATGTGTCTTGTTAAGAGCATTTACTCCTGCAAAATTTTAGGAGTAGCTGTTAGTTCCTAAATCATGCAAGAGGGAACTCGATCATGATTATTTCCTGAATTCACAAATTCGTATATCAGGGTCTAGACACTTACTATCTAATATTACTAAGTGTACAAATGATATATAGAAGAAGTGAATATCAGGACATGTACTTATACTACGGCCAACACAAAACTCTCTATGAATAGAAACAAAACACAACTTTTATATGAAAATTCAATACCGTTAATGGGTGGTTTAGTAAATCATCAGAAAAGCAATAAGAATTGACAAAGATATTTCCTATTTTTAGCCTGGTAACAACCTTTGGTTGCACAGAGCATGACGGGTCGTTCTGGGTCCATAAAAAAAGAAGTTATGACAAACGCTCAAGACGATTAACCAGCACAAGTTATTTGTATCTACAGAAACTAACAAACATCATGCCTTGCATTCTGTAACTCTCTGTTTGAGTACTACTCGTGGTTCTCATTAACAAGAACAGCAGCTAATAATTTTATCTGAAGGGTAACAGAATTATAACCTCGGCACTGCAAACGATCAGGCAGGCCCTCGCCAGCAGCAGGTCCAAGGATTAGATGATCGAACTTCTTTGGCTTCGGTTTATGAACATCGCCGAAATTCATTTCCTGGTGGAGCTCCTTAACTGAAAGTAGCATCCATTTCTCTTTTCACCCAAAATTGCTTGAGAAATTTTAAATTAAAAAAGCAAAAAGGGAAAAAAAAACATCATACCAAAAACTGAAAATAAAATTATGCACCTGATAGCATGTGATGAATTATAATAACCACGGGAAGACATAAAAGCAACCGATTCCATCCAACACAGAGTCTCTTCCCCAGCATACTCCTTCAAACAGCCTACTGTACTTTCAGCAACACCAGATGTAGTTTCTAAATACTCTTTTGAGCGATGCACACTGCAATTGCAGGAACACTGCTTGTACGAAGGCGAATCAACTTCTATTAAAATTCGCCCAGCAAATGTATAATTTCAAGAATTGCAAAACTAAAGCATATTGAACACAACACATCTAGCGATTTCAATTTAAAAAAAAAAAACTGAATAAAGTGTGAAGTTGATGGATTCAACAGTAACAACACGCATAAAGGGAATTAGAGGAGAATTTATCACATCTTCAGGGAAAAATAATGTGCAGATAACCAGATCAGTTACCTTAATTAAACAATATATTTTTGTTCCTTTTCCCTCCGCAGAAGTTCGCGAGTGATCGTTCTGATTTGAGGATTTCTCTGGTATACCAGCTACGGTTTGGGCCTGCTAAATAGCCATGGGCCCAACTATATACCCCAACAAATTTATTACAAACCCAACTATATAGCCAATTTAGAAAATACACAATTTCTTTTAATTCTTTTTCAAATTTTCGTATTTTTAAATATAATGAATTTTTTTTCCAAAACTTGTAAATTTTTTGAAAAAAATGGCCAAAACTTTTTAAGGGTAGTATATTTTTCAAATACACTATTTAGATGAATACACCAATTTTTATTCGGACTTTTTTCAAAAAAAATTTTGAAAAATTGTACTTCCTTTGTCTTTAAAAAATTTGCATACTTTCCTTTTTAATTGTCCCTAAAAAATTTGCATACTCTCGAAATAGAAATATTATTTTAAATCCCTACCTTTAAAATTTCTACCTCACAATCTTCATTCTACATATTACAACACTTCTTAAAAACCCCGCCCCCAAAAGTATTTATTATAAACTCTTGAGAGATGAATGTAGTAAAATTTTTAAAATATTAGTAAATACACTATCCGGATATTGTATTTATTAAAGAGGTTAGTGCAAATAACCTGGGCCACACACACGTGCGCGCGCGCGCGCGCACACACACACACATATATATATATTATGGCCTATTATCAATTATCAATGGTGGAGCTTTTATGCCTGTGTATTGTGCAATTTAAATATATTTTTTGAAATATCATCTTGTTATTATTAAAAATTACTCTTATTTATATTTGAATCATGTTAAATTGACATTTTCAGTATAAATAAAATTAACTTTTCAATAATAATAGAAGTAACTTATAATATATATATATATATATTTATATTGTGCAATGCACCTGGTGCACAATAGACCTATTCATTCTCAATATATTTTTATTAAAATTCAATTAATATTTCAATAAAATATATCGAATATATATGTGGCGAAGCCTTAAAATTCTTATGTTAGCATATATTTATCAAAATATAGTTAATTTTTCAATAAAAACATCACGAAAATGCATTAAAAAGTGTGTGTATGTGTAGTTTGGGCCAATAGTTAGTTGTTACTTGGGCTAAAACAATTTGGGCCTTTTTCCCTATTAGGTAGGTTTTTATGTTCATGTTTTGGGTTCAAATGGTCCTACATTGTTTACGAAATACTCATTTATTTCCGGTATAAGTTGCTCGTTACTTTGAGCATATAAATTGATATAAAAGTAAAAAATATAAATATTATAATGAAAAAAGTAAAAAAGTATAAATAATATGATGGGAAAAGTAAAAAAGTATAATTGATGTAATGAAAAAAGTGAAAAAGTAATAATAATAGTTCAAAATATAATAAAAATAATAATAATAAATGAATAGTAATTTAAAAAAAAAATAAAAAACAAATGAGAAACATATAGTAGGACGGACAAAAATGATAAAATGAGCTACATATAGTAGGACAGAGGGAGTATATTATAAAGTTAGATTTCTGTAAATTTTTCGTTCGGAAATTTATGTATTTTCGTGAAATATAACAAATTACTTAGTTTTACGTATAAAAGAAATATAAGGATCATAATAATAATAATTAGAGAATTAAGAATATATTGTTGTATTAAACCAATTATAAAAAAGATTATTAAGAATTTTTAAATTTAATTTGTTTTTTATTTTTTGATCGGTAAATGTTAGTTGTTAGTGGTTAGAAGTTAGTTCACCAAGTCTCGATACACTCATATTTCCAAGTCAACCTTATATCTCCCTCCTATTCGTTCCCAAAGGGAATCGAACCCAGGTCACTCACTCAAGTGAGGAGTCCGGTGACCATGTGAGAAAATTTAATTTGTTATTAATTATAAAATTTTATATTGTATATACATATATTTTAAAGTAATACAATTTTTAAGTTATATTAATATAAAAATATCCTTTAGCTAGTGAATTACCTGACGTTGTAGTAAATAATAAATCCATGTTTTTTCTAAAGTACTACTACTCGAATTTAAAGCCTTACACCCTTTTATTACTCCACCTTTTGAGAATGTAATGTCTGGTATTCTTATAAATACGTTTCCCCCTCTTTGAATTATTGACACTATTGTAAAAGCACATTTTTTTTTTTTGAATAAATAGCAGCATAATTCAATATATATATTGTGAGTGTGTATAATGTACATAAATTATCGTTTCTATTTTGAGAGTGTTCAAATAATTTTATGACGGATGAATAAGATATATAGAGATGTTAATGTGGTACAGATTTATGATCATGCTTCATATTTTTTTTATATATACATATTAAATATATAATAAATTTATTAGTTATTAATTATTATTATTATTAATTGAAATTATTCTCAATTTCTATTTAGAATTTAAATTAATTTTAAGGATTGATGTTTGATCTTTTAAATATTTAAATATTGACGTTTGAATTTTTGTAATTAAGTTGAACTGTTTTTAAATAATTTTGATAAAATTATGGAAATGGTTAGATTCTAGTTTAAATATTAACATTTTATGACTATTATTTTAGATTTTGATGTGAAAATTTAATGTTTTTTTAGCTAATTTGTGGCCCATTTAACGTGAAGACCACTAAAATTAGTAATAGATCTCAAATATTAAAAAATCGTTAAGAGCGAATTAAATAAGAC
The DNA here is from genome assembly GCA_026898435.1 of Prunella vulgaris. Lineage (NCBI taxonomy): Eukaryota > Viridiplantae > Streptophyta > Magnoliopsida > Lamiales > Lamiaceae > Prunella > Prunella vulgaris. The sequence continues at coordinate 1,581,571 of JAPKLY010000003.1, forward strand.
CCTAATTCATTTCGTCCGGAGCCCGTTAGGCTAGTTTTATAGAATTAGAACTAGTCTGTTTAACATATCTAAAAACAAGTACGCGAATAATCACGTGACTGAGAATATTTGTATTTCTATGTTTTTAAATTTATAAAATTTATTTTATTTTCAAAATATATATAGATTTGTGTATATGTTAAGAAATTGAATTTGAAAACAAATTTGATTCGAAAATGCTCCTTAAACAATAAACATGCACGAATTTTCATAATTTCTCAGCAAAAACTTATAAAAAAATGAAATTATTTAAATAAAAAAATAAAAAAAAGCCCACAGTGTAAGGACTCAATAGCAAATATGCGATTCACATATAAATACCCTCCGCCCATTTAACCACTCTAGGGTTTTGTACTCTGCTAATCGTTTAAGCAATTCCTCTGCGAACCGAAGCAGCCGCCGCAGCGCTCCGCCCGGCACCGAGTAGCAGACACCATGGGTCGCATGCATAGCAGAGGGTCTGCTCTCTCATTATCTCTGTGTATTTATCATGTGATGTGTGTTTTCTGATTATTGAATGTGCATTTTCTCGGCTATCGCAGTAAGGGTATTTCAGCATCAGCACTTCCATACAAGAGGACGCCACCTAGTTGGCTCAAGATCTCTTCCGGAGATGTACGTTATTGCGGTTTCATTGTTCCTTTTGTTCATATTTATTTATCATTTATTTGGTGATTGACAATTCGTGCAATTGCTATATCTCTTTTGTTAAGAATGAATGGTATATTATTCAGTAATAATTCACATTGACGAAATCACTGCTACCTGTTATATGCTCATTTATTTATGTGCGTATTCTAGATTTTATGTGTTTAGATTATTTAGCTGAGTGAATTAAAGGCTGACCCAGTCTAATATGATTATTAAGCATCCACTAATCGAATACTGTGAATGAACAATCACAATTTGCAAATGATGTGTTATCTTAAAATTTTGAATTGGTTGTTGGTTTTAATTTGCAAGTAATGATAATGATTATCAGGCATACGGGGTGTGTACAGTTGAAGTGGCATTTCTAATACTCAATTGATTGATAAATGATAATGAGCATCGGGCATCCTTGGCATGTCTTGATAATGTGACTGTCAATTTTAGATTGATGTTTATTCTTATCAAGTTTATTATGGAAGTGAAAATTCTTGTCATGATTTTGGCTCTCATTATTTATTCATTAATAAATTTTGATTGAGTACTTACATCAAAATGCTTGTATGTTATGAATCCGAGTATCTTTGCTCATTATATGTATGACAACATTTCTATGGACTTACCTTTGGATCATTTTTTCTGTGCACTTAAGAGGCTAATGTGTTATGCTTCAATCTTAGTCATGATAAGGGTCCACAGAGGAAAAGTGTGATGAGGTCAATGAACTAAATAATTGGTCTAATATCTTAGATAAAAAATTAGATTATACAGTTCATTACAATGTATCTTGTTGTCTACTAGTCCTAATTAATCTTCAGAAGTTCCACTCTGTCTCCAATATAACATTGCCCACCACTTATTTTTGATATGGTCATTTCTTTCACAATTCATCAATTATGAAGCAATTTTGTGTAGTCATGTTTATTATGTGAAACAGGAATTTCAGGAACTCTTTATGTTTATATAATTATTATGTTCAACTTTTGGATTTCTTTGTTTCATACTTGAGTTTTTAGGTGATTATTAGATGTACAAAGTTAATTCATTATCTTGTAGAACAAAAGGTAAACTGTCTGTAATTTTCTCAGGTTGAAGAAAACATTTGCAAGTTTGCGAAGAAGGGTTTGACACCATCACAAATTGGTGTTATTCTTCGTGATTCCCATGGGATTGCTCAGGTGAAGAGTGTTACTGGCAGCAAGATCTTGAGGATTCTCAAGGCCCATGGTAAAATTTTCTTCCTCTGATATTTTCTCGTCTCTTTATAGTTGTTGCTCATTTTTGCATATGCGTATGTACCAGGACTTGCTCCGGAGATTCCAGAGGACCTTTACCACCTCATTAAGAAAGCTGTTGCCATCCGCAAGCATCTGGAGAGGAACAGAAAGGACAAGGATTCCAAATTTAGGCTGATTCTTGTTGAGAGCAGAATCCACAGACTTGCTCGCTACTATAAGAAGACTAAGAAGCTTCCACCCGTCTGGAAGTAGTAAGTCCATATTTTACTTGTTTAAAATGCCATGTTGGTTCTTATTAAAGTGTATCAACTTCAAAAGAAACCCCCTTCTTCTGAGCTTTTGTCAATTCATGCCCATGTTCGTTCTCTGCCTTCCTGTTCGACATTATTTATTCATGTTCTCTATTTCTTTTGCAGTGAATCCACCACCGCCAGCACTCTTGTCGCTTGATAGAGTATTTATGGCAGAACTGAGGGTTTGTGTTTCATTTTTCAAGTTATATTTTAAGAGAGTCTTGTTATCCTAGATATTTTCCTAAGTCTTGTTTTTGATACTGGACTAGTTTAATGGATCTTTGACTTGGTTAAAGTCTAGCTCTGCGCAAAAAAATTAAACTTATGTTGAGCCTTTTGGATATTTGTTCCAGTGTGTTACAGTTTACCTGAGATCTTTTACCAGCATCCTATTCAGACCAATCTTAAGACAGCTACCTGTTTTCTAGCTTTTGTAGCATCATTTTATGGTGATGGTTTGATGCCCTTACCTTCCTGACACATGCACTTGCTATGTTGGTTCACTTTTGTTAAATATCGTGCTGGTTGAACTCGGGATTAGCCATTGATACAGTTCAATATCAACATTGTTTTTTATTTTTTATTTAAATCCTTTCTAGTTGTGTTCCAACTGTTTTCCCTTTCTTGTGTTACGAATGTCAAATTGTTTTAATTAGAAAGTCATATGAGAAAACGTTACTATTATTTTTTTATGATAACATTTTAAATTTGTATTAGTGAAGTTATCTTTCAATTAGAGTTGTTATATGAGCCGAGTGAGCCCGAATAGTGCCAATTGGGCTTGTTAAAGCTAATCGAGCTTGGCATGGTTTGGATTGTTTTTTGAGCTTGACTCAGCTTGTGCTCAAATTAAGCTTGATTGTGAGTTTGACCTCGAAAGTTATGAGCAAAGCTCGACTGAGCTTCAAAGTTCAGTTTGAGCTCGAAGTCTTGAAAAAATTTACTACAAGTGATACAATTATCAACAACTTCATGATTTATTATATTCATATTCTCCTACTTCAAAAAATCAATTTATTAATGCGAGTGATTTTAGAATTAGAGTTGTATTAGTATGTAAATTAATATAATTTTATATTTAAATTATATAATATTTACAAAATAATCTATATTTTTTGACCTTATTGAGTTGTGCTAAGCTCGTTTAGCAACTGAGTATTTTTTGAGCTTGAGTTACGTTCATTTAATACAGATTCGAGTTAATCTTTAATGAAACGAGTTCACGAGTGACTCATTTAATTTAACAGCTTTATTTTCGATTCACTTTCAATTGGCATTTGAGAGTAACAATTGAGTCGTATTTTTTCTTTAAGAGTAACAATTAATGATGGGGCTTATAAATAGGTTAAAAAAGGTAAGTATATTCATAAATATATTTAAATAGATATTTTAATTTTATGTGCATAAAAATATAAAATTATCTCTTCAAATATTTTGAGTTTATTTGCAAATATGATTATTTTTTTGAATTTATTTATATTTTTTCTCTATGTTGCTCCGTATGGGTACTTAAATATTTTATATTAAACATAAGTAATATGTATCAATAATTTTTTTGTAAATGCTTAAATTTTATAGTAAAAAAATTGACTTAATTTTTTTTCTAATAAATTAATTTAATTTTAAAAAAAATTATAATTTAAATTGCAATCAAACTAAATCTTTTATGTATCTTTTAAGTTCAAACATAATATTTTATTTGTTTTCTAAAAAGATGTTTACTTATCTTACTTGTATGTCCATTTTGCATGCAACAATTTTATTTTTATATTCATAAATATTAAATAATCGCAATGATTGCTATTTTATTTATTTTTACTTAAAATAAGTGTCCAACTCTATAACATCTCTTTTTGGAGATTGAGTATCATTTTGTGTTAAATTATAGGTATATTGTGAGGGTGAAGATATAGAATTTATAGAAGTTTTTTTTTTAAAAAAATTAATTTTGAAACTTAAAAGATTAAAAAATATAGAGATTTTTATCTATCCATACAAATATACACCCACTGTTTGCAAGTCAAAACAATCATAATATAGAACTAGTCGAGGTAGTTTCTTACGATTAATTAAATTTGTAATGATATAAAATCATGGCAAAATATTGACTCGTGATATGATATTATTTAGTTTGTTTTGGAGGAAAATAATATGAAAGCCCTTTGTTATGTTTAAAAGGAAGGATTGTTGTAAAAAAAAATTGTGGTACTAGTAAATACCACCTCTATGTAGTACTCCCTCCGTCCCATAATTATTTTCACACTTTTCTTTTTCGTCCGTCCCATAATTGTTTTCACACCCTATAAATGGAAACTATTATTTTAACTTTATCCTCACAATCCAACTAATCTCATTATTTTAATAATATAACTTTACACAACACTCTATTTTTCTTAAAAATTGTGTCATTCCAGAGGTGAAAACACCTCTGGGACAGAGGGAGTATGCAATATCCCTCCAATAAGGGAAATGGGATATTGGCTTCCCCTTTTTTCGGCCTTCGGTGATACAAATCAACAATAAAAAACATATGAAATTGGGTGAAAATGGATCATTTTCCTCCTTTTTTTTTTTCCCTTCCTTGTACCTCTTAACAAATGACCCTGAAGTAGGGTTGCAAACGAATCGAATCGAAGCGAATAATACTATATTCGATTCGGTATTCGTAAAACTATTCGAGTATTTGTATTCGTATTCGAAATACATTCGAATAATAAATAAAATTCGTATTCGATTCGATATTGATATTCGAATTATTCGATTCGATTGGAATATTCGATTCGATTTTTTCCTTCAGTTGCCCACACTTGGGAAGGGTTTCCGATGGGCGGCATAGGCGACGGGAGAGAGGGGGGAATGGTTTCCGATGGGTTGACAACACTTGCAAAAAATAACTTTGAAACCCTAATAAAATATAATTAGATTCAATTATACCTTCAGTTGACAGTGTGGCCGTGAACGGCAGGGGGTGCGTTGCGTGTGGAGGAGGCGGGTGGAGGAGGCGAGGCTGCGACTGAGTTTGATGTAGCGCACAGGCGTGGCCGGCGCCGGAGTGGGAGGAGGCGAGGCTGCGACTGTGTTAAATGTAGCGCACAGGCGTGGGAGGAGGCGGGTGGAAGAGACAGCTTTGCCTGCGCCGCTGAAAATCCGTGGTAATGAGTGATGACTGAGGAATAGAACAAGACTAGGTTTTTTTGTATTTTGTTTGGGCCTGTGGGCTGATCCTCTTTCATATTTTTTTTTTATTATTTGTTTATTTATATTTTGTTTGGGCCTAAATAACTCAAAAGTTTGTTGGGCCAAAATTTGGGCTTTAAACTTTACATTATATGAATATTTTGGATTATATATTTTATGATATTATATTATATATATATATATATATATTAATATTATATATAATAAATATTTAATCGAATAGTAGCTATCGAATCGAATATCATGATTTTTTATTTGTATTTGATTATTAATCGAATCGAATCGAATATTTTTATTCGAATTCGAATCACAAAATTACGAATGCGAATATCAAAATTCGAATACGAATACCGAATCGAACCAAAATCATTTGATTCGTTTGCAACCCTACCCTGAAGCCCGTTTGTTTGGGAATATTTGAAGCGAAAAAAATTATGAATTATAAGATATATTTGAAATTGATACAAACTACATCTTGATGATTACCATGTGAGATTAAAATTGAAAAAATTTACTCCCTCCGTCCCATTATAAGTTGCTCATGTTGTCATTTACGTCCGCCCATTATATGTTGCTCATTGTTTTTTTATCTTTTTTGGAAACTACTATTCACTTCTTTATTATTATTTCCAATACTTTTTATACAATTTCCATTACTTTTTCACTTTTCTCCATCACATCACTTATACTTTTTTATTTTTTCTATCACATCACTTATACTTTATCACTTTTACCTTAATTCGTGCGCCCAAAAGCAACGAACAACTTATAGCAGGACGGAGGGAGTATTTCAATTTCCGGGTGGAATTGATAAACCAACATTTAAGGAAAAAAGGTATCGAACAGAGGTATTTACCAAACATGAAATAAGGGGAAAAAAAAGGATCAATTCCTTCCTTTCCCCTCTTAACGGTTAGTGAATTACATAACCAAAAGGCACATTCACTTATTCTATAACGGTCTCTCTCTCACTCTCAAAATAATCCCAATCTCTCTTAGACGAAGAAATGAGTGTGAACTAATGGTGCCCTTATCTCATTTCATGCTCTGCTAATCTAATTCCCTATAATATTTTTGAGTGCGTGTGCAAAATCTAATTGAAAAAAAAAAAAAACAGTTTATTTGTAATTATGTAATATTTGAATTTTACCTATTCAAATTTCAAACTATAATGAGGATATATGTTTTTGAATTTTCTTTAATCTATGCAAATATTTCTGCTAATTAAGCAAAATATTTATTCTTGCATGTAAATTAAATAGGGCGGAAAAGTAAAAAGATAGGACAAAAAATATCTTAATCTTGTATGCACCAGGTACACCGTGCAATTCAAGTTCATTTTAAAAAAATTATACAAAATACTACTGAAAAATCACACATTATTATGTACAAAAGATTTATGCAAAAATAACATATCAACAACTGTTTGGAATATGTTGTTCTTGAATCTTTCTCCAAAATAATCATAACTAACCTCCTTTCTCTTAATAACCATTCTCTACCACATTTCATAACTAACAACTTTTTTTTTCTACTTTTTTAAAATTAAAACACATCACTATATTATATATCTAAGGGGCCAAAAAAAAAACAGAAAAGAAACCTTTAATTTCATTCCTCAAAAATTTAAAGCAAATCCCCTTAAATATATTACAAAAACACAAAAATCCAAACGGACTAATATAAACGGCACTATTAACGCACAAACCTCATAAAGAGGTACACTACATACACACATTCTTCAAACTAACTACAGTAAACAGCTGACCCCACGCTGAAGCACAGATGACCTGAGAAAATTTTATCTTGTTACCACAACTCCATCAGTGCTATACAGCAGCCTCCAAATGTAAGCAAAATTTATTCAATGTTTATCCTAACGACCTTTTTAGGTCTCCCCCCACCGGTCTGTCCTGAGGGGTTCTGTCCGTATCCCGGGCCTCTGTTCCTCTGCGAAAGCTCTCCCCAAGCCGGCAGCTGCCCAAGCAGACTATTGCTACTCCCTGGTCATAACATCACATATTAATGTAGCACTACTTAAGCAAAAATGTGCACCTAATTCTTGTAAAGGTAATAGCCTAGCCTAGAAAGAATGATGGGCAAGATCTTTATTAGTATCAGAGATAGTTACCACAAAACATAAGAAAACATGAGAAGCAGCACTACTTGAGTTACTAGTTACTCCCTCATTCCCACAATTGTTTGCACACTTCCTTTTTCTGTCCATTACACAATTATTTTCACACTCTATAAATGAAAACTACTACTTTAATTTTATCTTCACAATATTTACATATTTATACAAAATGTCATTACTTTAACATTCAATTCAACTAATTTCATTATTTTAATAATATAATTTTACACATTATTCTATAAAAATTGTTCTACTTTCTTTAAAAATTGTGCACTTGTTGAGGTGAACACATCCGTGGGATGGAGGGAGTAATTTGTTGCAATACGGTATTAAACTAAGTGCAGTTGACTACTTCTGATCTAGACAGAGGAAAGAGATGCACCGTAGACGTACCAAAATTTGCAGGAAAATAGTCAAATGGTTGAAAATGCCTGTCTGTATTGGCTCCCCAAGCTTGTTCAAAGCCAGCAAGCTCACCTGAACGAATAGGTTCAGGTCAGCTTCCGATATTAGAGAAAAACCAAGGAAACTCACCTATCTTGCATACTAACCTTCATCAAGATTATGCAGAGTTTGTACTGTGTCCACCTTACCATCTGATTCGAGCTTTCTAGTTATTGAATGTCCCTGCACAACAATTACCAATTGCAAGAATAGTTTAGAAAGCAATTGGAAGTCATTTTTTTCTCAAAATAGCAACAGAGAGCAGTTGCACCTTATCATGGATTCCTCTAGACACCCTGTGCGTTGCTTGACCAGTCGTCCGATCAGCTTGTTTGCTCTCTTCAATTGTTACCTGATAGAGTTGAAAAGAAAGCTCAGTCATAAGAATAAGAAACCAAATTTGGGAAGATACAATACAACATTAACATACCCCATCACTCCCCGACCTACGTGAGGTGGTTGCAGAGTAATAAGCCCCATCAATCCCACCACAAGTCACCCTCTGGAAGCTGACACTATGAGCCTGCGGTCGTGATGCCTCCACTTTGTTATGGTTAGTTGTATGTGAAACTTCCCTTTTATCACTGCTATTCTTCTCATGGTCTGCCATATTAGGGATTTGTTGTCAGCTAACAAGCTTCATTGATCAAAATGGCTAAAACAGGAGGCCTAACTCGCATTTACCATTGGTTTGATCTTCTGGATGCTCAACAAGTGGGTTCCTATTTGACCAAGAAGCCCCTCGAGCATCATCTTCGTCCTCTTCAGCATCACTATCGATCTCCTTGATAACTGGCCCTTTTAATTTGCTTGTCTGCTGCAAATCACTGTGACTATTGGACCTAAACGTGTCCGATCCAAAAAAGTCACCAAAAGGGCGTGAAAAGAAAGGATCATCAAAAGGATCCTTTCCCCCAAATGTGCTATCACGAAAACCAAACCCACCAAAGCTATCGAATGGCCTATCCCGGGAGCTAGAATTCTCTCTTACTTCTCTGCCTCTCTGCATTTTTGCCTCTAATCCTCTAAACAATTTAGAATCTACACAGAAGAATTCAGATGTTAAACACCCTGGTTTGTTGTTGTCATCTCATGAATATAATGTCCAATTGCATAATGCTCAGATTTCATGTAATTTTACCAAAAATAGCGTCCACATTCCACCACTTCAATTAAAGCAGATAAAGCGGGATTACAGCGATGAGATCTTAATCTATAAAACATTATCACAAATTAATTCAAAAAGTGCAACTCCATTTCCATGAACTAATCATCATCACCAGAAGTAAGGATCGAGGTAATATTAGATAAACACCGAAGAACAAGACGATCGAATTAATCACGCATTGAAATTATACACCAGAGGCCAAATTTCTTCATTATTATGGCGTAATCACCACAACAATATCAACCAAAATGCTTACACGACGAAGTCACGAACAATATCCAATGCAAGTCACGATGGAAAATCGTAAGAAATTTTAGAGAAAATAAAAACACGAAAACGGATTGAAATCATTCCTCGATTACCTCTTTTTCGTTTCTCGATTCCGTTGCCGGTTCAGGGGAGAAGTGGGGACGAAGGGTTTTCAGAATTGGAAAGATGATATATAGTCGTTAGAGAGATGACACGTGTCGGAACTAATGCATTTGCACGCCGGGACTAGATTGTTCCTGCCCTTTCCAATAGTTTTATTACGTCCGATTTTTATTTTTCTTTTTCTTTTAATAGAATGTTCCAGCTTTCAATTTCTTTTTATAAATTTTTCGTGGAGAGTTGGTAATTTGAAAATATTTTTTTTGTGTAAACTCTAATTAAAATAGATTTCAGTGACGTGGAATATTTTATTTAACAGAATAAACCTCATAATTATTCTTTTATCAATTCGGTTTGGGTGATTTATATATTTACTTTAAAAAATATTATATTTATAAATTGATTCACAATATTTGCATAGAAACATATTTTTTTCTACACAAAATTAATTTATAATTAATGTCAATTTTGTGAACCATTTTGTAATTTTTTTCATTTAGTTTTTACATTTTGATCTTTTATGTTACAATTAATTTTATTTTGGAAAAACATATTAAATTTATGTATATACACTATTAAAGTATAATTTTAGGTGATAATTTTCTCGTGATTAAAAAGAAGACGCTAACTTTTGTCACATTTTCAATCAATAAAAGTAATTTTATTATAATTATGGTAATAATTCTGGATTTCAATGAGGATAAATTAAAGAAAAAATTATAACATAATTCACAAAATTAATATTAATTATAAATTAATTCTGTGCAAAAAAAATTATATGTCTGTAGAAAAATTGTGAATCAATTTATAAATATAACTACTTTTTCAAATCAATACATAATCGTAATAAACTAAACAATAAACAATGGAACATTTTAGTTGCCTTTTAACTTCAGCTCAATCTCTGCCTCTTTTGGCGCAAAGCGAAGAAAAGTCGTCTCCCATCTCAAAAATCCCTCGCTCTGGATATTCTCAGTTCTTTTACTTTTTATTTTTCTCACAACACATTCTAAAAAATGAAAATGTAATTTCTAGTCGAGTAAAATATACCGAGAATGGTATTTCAATCTATGAAGACAGGCTCCAATTAATTAATTGAGAAATTATGAATTGAGAGATTGATAACACTGTGCATCAAAGGGGTTTTTTTGTTTCATGAATTAGGGTGGATTAAGTCTCTAACCTTAAATAAAATTGTGTTTAGTTTTATAATCTGAACCCAAAATTAAATTTTGACCCGATGTTCGAATTCAAGCTAATCCTATAAGAAATAGATAACTTGATCCCAATTATTATATCAGATTAAATTTAAGAATACAATCATAAATATCAAATACATATTATTTTAAAAGTAAGATTGCAATCAATACAATCCATTGAAATTATATCCTACTCAGGGGGCGCTTGGTTTAAATTCTTAAATAGTAATGAGAATAAAATTTCATTTTTATTTACCCTTACATATGTTGAATGAGAGTTTCTGTTCATGATGGTTACAATGTTGTTTGTTGTAATATGGGGGATTGATTGAAGAGGATTATAAGGTGAGATAGAGGTAATCGTAATGATTACCTTATTTAAGAGAAAAAACAATATTATATACCTCATTTATTCTCATTACATATTATAATTACTATATGCATATCTCATTCTCATTACCATTGAAGAATTATTTTACCAAACGGCCCCTCAATCTATCCTAATTAGAAAACCAAACACCCCCGTATTTTTTCCAAATATTAGACAATTCAATATCATATGTATATTATTGGGTACCCACGAAGAAAAGGATGGGAGCCCCATCCCAACCTGGGAGAAAAATAATCAGGAAATCCCAGCCCTGTTTCTGGGCCCCATTGACATTTCTAGGCGGAAGCAAATATGGTAGACCTATCCAACTCGTGGATTACATCTAAAGAGTAAAGACCCTATCCATACGCACGTTTGGTTAGAAGTACGAAGATTTCAAAGGTTAAGAATAAAACATTATAGTACACCAGTTTGGCATTTTAACACGAATGATTAATCTACATTTCACAAGTTACAACAAGTTGGCTTGGCCACCTACCACCCACAGTCAGCTTTAGTATCATGTTCATATAGACAGCGGCTTCTTCATATGGTACAAAAATCTAACCACCATTGCGAGTCTAAACATCTTCTAATCACCAATGTTTTCTGCACAAACTTCTTCATCTCCAGCTGAAAATTCTACAAATGCGGCTCATGGAACGACCTATATGGAAAGATGAACTCCGTACTCGATCTTTAGTATTTTGAACAAGACGCAATTATGATAGTTGTGTCATTGTTCATCTCAGAATTTCTTGCGAATCTAGGTCAGGTTTTGAAGGATACTCGAGGCCCTGAAGGGCAGGCATTCTACGCAAATCTTCGTCAGAGTAACCTGGGAAAAACCAGTGCTTCTTATCCATCCCAAACACCTGAAAAAGGAAAAACCCCTCATAAGGCACATTTTATATCAGATATAACAAAATTCTAAAAGCAGATACATAAATTTCCATTATCCATAACAAATAGTAATGCGTGGAGCAGAAAGACACAAAGTGGTACTCCCCCTGTCCCCAAATCCATTCCCATTGGAATGGGCACGAGTTTAAATGAAAATGAGATAAAGAAGACAAAGTAAGGATATTGTAGAGTTCATTAATAAAGTGATTGTCTGTGAATGTAATAATAAAATAATGCATTCTATGGATATTGTAGGGTTTATTAAAGAATAAAGTAATTGTTTATGAATGTAATAATAAAATAGTGTATTGCAAAAAGGGTATGAAAATAAATTTGAGGGACGGACTAAAAAGGCAAGAATAGACTTGGGGTACAGAGGGAGTATATACTTTGAGAACAATTGCAAACAGAGCTTATAACAAAGCTTTATTTTTTTTCAATCTACTAAATAATACACGGCCAAAAATTCTGGATTTTGGAAAGATCATGAATAATTATATTACTGGCAATCTCTAATTTACACTTAGTTTCTGTTAGCTTCATAGTTTTATATTCCCATGTTTTTTTTAATGATCAAGTCCAAGTAAGCACACACTTTCCATGAAAAAAACTGAATATGAAAAGGGAGTTGCTGACAATTTTTTTTTTTTTAAAGTTAAAAAACACAATTGGGATTACTCTCATGCTAAATGTAGACACTCTAGTTGTAATCTAAAATATATCTTACCTGCTCAAAGTTCCTTCTTCTTCCAAGATCATAACGCCATTTTGGACTAGTTTTCTTCTCATAAGCCTAAAAAACAAATCCAATAAAATGATCAAATGTAGGACTAACTGTGATCATCACAATGAAAACAACAGAAATTTTTTCCAGATAAGTTCAGAAAGCATTTGAAAATCAACTATTTACTTCCTCGAGAACATCAGTACATGCCAAGAACGAAAAGCATGCTACAGATAAAACCAAAAAAACCTGAAAATGAGAATGGAAAGTACAAACACAATGCAGATATGCATTAAAATTTTCAAAGACAATTGGATATTCAACATATAGTACGAGTTGCATCAAAATTTGAGGTGGCTTTTTAGATAACCAGGATAGAGTCCATTATTCTCAATATTAAATGAGTGCAAAAACCTTGATGTACCTCAATGGTTGTGGTATTGGCAGCCACCAGTGATATGTGCATAATAAGGAATCCCATTACACTCAATGCAAATGCCAAATTTAATACTGCAGATATTAGATGTATCATCAGCAAAGTGCAGAAATAAGCCGGAAAAGATTAGAAAATGAAATTATAACTGTACCAAAGGCTAAAAAAGTGGTTGCAAGAGTTCCTGGAGTCCCAGGGATCTCTCCATCGCTAAAGAATGCAATGAAATGTGGAAGTAAAGATAAAGTCACAAGACTAGTTTCAAGAAACGTGTAGAACTGCATCACAAAAAAAAAAAGTATAATAAGCGAAATTATATTCTTATCAATATTTAATTCATATGATCATTACTTTACACAACAATGAAATAATAATCAAAGGTGACAAAACTAACTATGATGATAAACGACATGGACATTAATGCTGTGCCAATTGAAGGCGCAAATAATGACATAATGATTGTGGCAGCCAATACGACACTCAATAAGTTACATATCGTACCAGGAAGAGGAGGAAATTTTTGTAGTTTAATGCCCCGACACAATTGACAACCCAAACACAATGATGGTCCATCTTCAGGACACACCTTCCACCTAACAAGGTAACCCAATAACACATCACTCACATAAAATAACAAGAATGCAAGACAACAACCAAAGAAAGCGTGTAAAAGAAGCAACTCACAGACAGAACAGTGATGACAGCGAGGTGGTTTCAACTGGTTGCACTTTCTACAAAAACGGATCCTACCATTCTCTGAGTCTGGTGGGAACTCTGAAGCAGTCAATGGGTCATTATCTCCCCTTTCTTCATCTACTGCTGGCCGCCAATTTGGAGGCACACCACCTGGGTCGGTAAAGACAACAGAAAAGTAACTCCACAACAGCAAAACTAACTGCAAAAGAAGCAAAGTAGTTAGCTATATAGTAATTCCAAAAAAGAACCACCAACAAAAGAAGTATAATTATTAGCAATTTAGTTCCATTGCATCACATTGCACATTGTCACTCCACAACTAGGCGACAAAAATGATTTGTAATCAACCAAATGATAGTTTCTCGCTGTTGTTGAACTAAAATAAAAAATAACTTTAAAGTGAATAAATATACTGCTGAATCAAAGATATATAATTGTGCATACCTAGTTCATCAAGACATAACACAATCAAATTAAGAAACATGACTCAGCAATTTTTACCAAGATTAAAAACCTTTCACAATGCCCGAAATAAAGAAAGAGGACTAGAATTTATAAACAAAATTTATTGAAATTCCATAATAAAATGCAACACCTACATAAAATCACACAATAAAGAGCCGAATTTCAAATAATATCAAGCGTCGCAGAAATTCTTAGATTCTAGGACTCGTCAATGATCAAGCTAGTTGTGCATCCAGAATACAAACAATTTTCACCGACCTAATTGTTCTTCCAGGTTTCAAAGATAAACACCTTCTGAATCAAAAGTTTCAAAACTACTGGAAAGTAGACCTCTTCACTTTTTAGTTCAAAATTTGTAAATTAAACACCAGATTCAAATCATAATATTGAACTTCTATAAAACCATCGAATCCAGATTTGTGTAAGAATAGCTAAACTCGGACGACCGAAGATAACACGAAAAGATCCAGAAAACAATTAAATTCCCCGATTAGCCCAATAAATTAAGATTGATGAAGTGCAGATCAAACTAACCACAATATTGACTTTCAGATTTGACTTAGCAAACAAATAAGCGTCAGATTTTCAATTCGGCAGAACCGATAAGAGAAGAATTTCCTAAATTCCCGTAATCAAAACGAATTACCAGAAAATGAAACAAGATTAAAACAAAGAATGCGATGAGCGAATCGAGGCCGCCGGCAGCGAGTCCAGGTCCGTAGTTGGTAATCACCACCGCGTAATAGCTGACGCCGACGACACCGAGAACCAATAGTATCATGATCGAGCCAAGACCCCTCAGTGCCGTGCAAAATTTGAACACGTTCCACGCCATCACTGCTCCAGATCTATACATAATAATTGATCGTCCAATTGCAAAATCAAAATCGATAAATTCAAAATGAAGGAATTCCAATTTGATATTTCTCAGCTTCTGATTCAACGTTTCTGGAGGAAATGGTTAGGGTTTATGGATTCAGCCAAGAGAGTACGCGCACAGCTATGGAGGAGTCCATGAAGTGAAATAGATGTCAGGACTTTTTTTAAAATTATTTTTTCTTTTAATAAAAATACAATTAAAATATGAGTTATTAATATTTTGTATATTGTTAAATGGATTGCATGATTGTTTTTACTAAAATGTAAATAAAAATAGCCGAAAGATTTATTTAAATAATAATATTATGTAAATTAAATTATTACGAATCTAATACCCCTTATTGTTTAAAAAAGCCATTGTTTTTGTTGATATGGCGAACTAATACGTCGGTTTCAGGAATAATCCCCAAGGTTTGCCAGATCTCAGAGCCCATCCGAGCTGGAGAAGGTTCAGAGCTCGCCTGTCTGTGGAATCATCACTGCGCGATACTCTGGAATCTGATCAAGGTTCGGGAGCTCGCCCTAGAGCTCGCCCGACCCACCGAAGCTCGCTGGGAGCTCGCCCATGAGCTCACCTGTTAGTCAATAGGACCCCGATGACGCGCTCTTTTTCCCTCCGTCCGGTTTATCTACAAGGGTGGTTTACGGCGAGGTTTTTAATGAGGCCCATCTAGTCTAAGGCATAGTAGTAGGACAAGGCGTGATAGGAGAAACAGTGTGAGAGATCGAGACGAGGGTAAGGAACCCTCGTCAACACCGGAAGCCACATAGGCTCGTAAGGTGCCATCTCACACTCACACACCTATAAATAAGACATCTCTTGTACTATTCACACAATTCTCACAATTCTGAAAATCAATACAATTCTTATTACAATATTTCTCTCTCTAAATTCTTTACTCTCCCTCCCCAAGAACATAAAATCATAAGATTATTGTTTGGTAGAATTAATTCGTTGTAAAGCCACATAAACAAACACAATCAGTAAATTCTATCAACAGTTTTCTTTTTAAAAAATACCAATTATTAAAATAAAAATTAAAAAATGTCACTCACATGATTCATATTTACCGCATGGACGATTCTTAAAATTATGAGCGTGAATTTTTTATTTCTTAAAGAAAAATTATGTACATCATAAGTCATACAGAAAAAAAATCGCACAAAATATTTCTATGTGTAGAAAATTATATAAAAATTTATTGGTAGAATTTGAAAATCGATAATCGGACATTATTAAAAAAAATTGAAATTTAAGATTACTTAGAGGACGTTTAAGACTGTGTAGAATCACCTAAAGAACACATAGACCTAAAAAAAACTACCGATTAATTCAATCACTTTGACAAAATTAACCCAGTGTATCCGTCAATGTACGTGTGTAATAGTTGTATCAAAAAAATTGTACTAACTTATAATATTTTGAATGAATTTCTATAATTGATGTTATTAAATCACTACATTTTTCTTATATTAATTTCCAGCTGAAAAGTTATACTTTTATAATAAGATAGAATACCAGGTCAAAAACAAATATAAAAATGTCTAGTATAGAAATTCACAAAATTTTACTAATTTATAATTAATCTTATTAATTTGTAGAAGATAAACAGAAATAAATTTAATAATACTTTAATTTGACTTATAGGTTTTGAGGTGTCGACAGAAAACAGCTATAATTCCATAGTATTTTAATTGTTTGTAATTTATATTTCATGGTAAATAAATGAGTTGGTCATTGTGGTTATAAGTTATAACTACTACTTCTATTGTGCTGTTTGTTGGACTTTTTGGTGGTCATGGTTTGTGGATGAACATCTAGAAGGTCATTACTATTCTATAGAAAATTTAAGGAATGCCTTTTTTTCTAAATAATAATGTAATCAAGTGCATAAATTGACTCCGAATTATTAACAAGGTAATTAAATTAGGATATATTTTTATATACATTATTTATGTTGTATATTTCTTTTTCAAATAGTTACATTTTTCATTTCACCAATGATTTTACTCGGGAATTAGTTGATAGTAGAACATTTCATACAAATATTACTCTTATTTATTAAACATCAAATTACACTAATGTCTCATTTGGTTCGTTAGATAAGCTAAAATAAATTAAATTATCTTAACTAATTTGATGTTTGGTTTAATGGACAAAAGCCCAAAATTAACAAAAAGCCTAAAACTAAAATTCAATTATCTCATGAACGAAAGATAATATTATCTTAGGGAAGATGTATGATAATAATCCATTATGTTTATCTTTACTAAAATACTCCTCTTATATTGGAAAGGAGAACCATAATTCACTTTTATTTTTGTTTATGATATAGAGGGCAAATTTGTCAATTGCATATTTTTTTTATTATTAATCTTACAATCCAAACATTCAAAATAAAATTATCTTACATTACTAATTATCTTAATCAATCAATCCAAATACACTATTTAACTCACAAATAACAATCTCTAGATTATAATCTTGCCTAATCCATCTTGGGTTATTTCTCTTGTCTATTGAATCAAATGAGCCCTAAATTTACAAAATTATTCTTTCTCTGTCCCAATCTAATTTGTACACTTTATATTTTGGATTATCTCAAACTCATTTGCACTCTATTTAAAAAGAAAACATCAATTTGCATGCACAATTAGGATATGTTTGGTTCGAAAGATAAAAATATATATCCATAAAAATCATTCAAGTTTTTTACAGATAGATATTTTTTTTCTTCCGAACCATTATACACATATTTATAATATTCGATTATTTTTAAACCACATGAACTCTCATCGATGCAAATTGGTTTGAGACCGATGGAGTATATAATTTTGCACATAAAAGCCATCAAACTATATTTATTTATAACAACATATACAAATTATCGAATTTAAACCACCAAACTTAATTTTCGACAATATATATATATACATTTTTTTTTTTTTTTGGGATGGGAGGATGTGCAAAATTTTAGGTCCAATAATTTATATGTTAAAGTTTGATAGTTTACATTAGTACAAAATGGATCATAGCTCGGCGAGTTTTTGTATAATTAGGCCTTTAACTAAACACGCTTTCTGTTAAATCAAGTCATGAATTATGGCAAAGTTGTTAAGTTAGGTGCTGATATTAATTTATTGTTGGCACACCCCGATACAATAATTTTCCTGTCACAAATCACACATAGTTCATATATACACCTTCATTTTTTTTTTTATCACAAACACTTTCATACTTTTTATTTATTCAAGTTTTATCTTAATTTGTTACTTTGAATTAAAAGTATATATACACCCCTTTTATAAAATTAATTAATTAATGTAAATTTAAATTATAATATTTCCTTTCGTAATATAATTTTTACACAAAATTACACATGATTAACAATTGATTATATTTTTCAACATAATGACATTAAATAAAGATTAGTTTTAATCATTTTACACTATTATTTATTTTAGGTGATGTTTGGTTGAGAACTTTTGTAACTGAGTAATGGTAATCAAAGTCATAATGTGTGTTTGGAATTACTCTATTATGACTTTGATTCCCAAAAACTAAGAAATCAACCATATTTATGCTATATGAGAATTATGACTTTCATTCCATACTATTTTCATTCCTTACAATTATATCAAACGCTCCCTTAATTTTTACAAAGCGTAGCATTGGAACTGCTATGTAGGCTTTTGTTTACTGAGGGTTCGAATCCCTCTTTATGAAGAAATTTTCAATTTCAAAACTATTTTAAAGACATGCAAATTATTTTACTCATACAAAATCACATCCTAATTCTTCTTTGAATATCGGTACACATGCGAAGTTAATTCATTTAATCCCAACCCACAAAGTGAAACAATACCATTTGCTTTAATCTTGTATGCACCAATTGCATCGTGTAACTCAAGTTCATTTTTAAAATGTTACACAAAATATTACTGAAAAGTTACACATGTTATTACTGAAAAGTATATTTTTAATAGTATAATTTTTCATTAATAATTTTTGTAACTTTTTAATACATAGTGTAACTTTTTAAAAATACACTTGAATTGCACGGTGTAATTGGTGCACAAGAGATTTAGTCGTACCATTTATGAAAGTTGGTGGACTCTCATGGTCATGTCCTTATTATGCGTATGAAAAGACATGAATGACCTCCATCTTCCTAATTATTTAAGCAGATGCATAGACAACAGTAAGGGATATTAAAATCAAAGCCGTAGAGAAGAGAAGGATGATACAACAGCAGGACTATAATAAGAAGAAGAAAACAAAGGGAAGAGTATGTGTTATTGGAGGGACGGGTTTTGTAGGATCATGGATGGTCAAAAGACTTCTAGAAGATGGCTATTCTGTCAACGCCACCGTGAGAATTGATCCAGGTATTATACTTGAGATTTTTGTTATACTGTAATGTTATTTACTACTCTCTCTGTCCCCGAATTTGCATCCTATGGGACTGCATATTTTTTAAAAAAAATATATTTTATATATAAAGTAATATCATATGGGTAGATATGTGTAAAGATTTGTGAGTGTGCACGTAAATCAATGTTTTTTTTTTAGTAGTGTGCAAATTTGTGTGGAACGTCCAAATAAGAAAAGTGTGCAAATTCCTGTGGAATAGAGAAAGTAGTATATTTTTTTCGTCTCAATTTTATTTATATATTTTACTATGATTTTCTCTTTCCTTCTCCTTTTTAGTACACACATATTTTTTCTAAATTATATCTCAAGTATTTTTTTTTTGTCTCATTACTTAAATCAACTAACGATCCTATATCAAAAAATTTATTTTATTCCCATTCGACTCTTTTTTTTTAAAAGCCCTTTCAACTTTTTTAAATCATTTAAATAATACAAATAAATTTATTATTTTTTAAAAAAGTCAGATAAAAAAAATAGGATCACTTACATATTGGTTCAAAAAAATTATTATATTTATAAATTAGTTCAAAAAAATTGTACGAAAGTTTTTTTTTTGCACGGAAGCCTTTTTTTGCACGGGACCAATATGTAAATTTTGTCAATTTGTTGAATCATTTTGTACTTTTTCCAAAAAAATATATGACGGAGTCTCCGTCCCAAAACTACTTTCACACTTTCCTTATTTGGACGTCATAACTCTACTTTCACACACCTAAAAAGGAAAATTTTTACACTCACAAAAGTCATTAGAGTATATTTTTTTATTTTATTATTTAATTTACACTCACATATTCATTTTTTCTTGGTTCGCGTGCCCCAAACTATTATGAAAATAGTTTTGGGACGGAGGAAGTATTGTCTTTTTGTCATGCATCTAAAATGCGTAACAAAGTATTAAATATGTCAATCAATATATCATTGTCAAAGATTAAGTCTTGAATGCATAAGGTATACTAAAAAATTTACAAAAATTAACACTTAATATTACTAAAAAAGTCACTTTTACTGAAATTTTGTCCCACATTAAATTGATTTTTGAATATAAACAAGTGTAATTTTTCTATACTAACATGTTTAATTTTCCAAAAATACATTTAAACTATACGATAACACTATAAACTTAGGGTGTGTTTTCAATTTCTAAAAAGAGAATAGAATCATATTTTTATTAAGTTGATAAATTCCAACTTTTCAAGAAAAAAATGATTCTACATTATTCATTAGTGGTTGAAATCACACAATTTCTCCCTAACTAATTGTACAATAGCCTTGAAATTGAAAATTATTATTTAAAACATAGAGAGCAAAAGGGACATGAGCTTCATCACCAACCTCCCAGGAGCACCAGAAAGACTAGAGATATTCGACACAGATTTGTACAGGCCTGACTCATTCGTTGCCGCCATAGAAGGGTGCATCGGAGTATTCCACATGGCTCACCCATTAGATTTCGCTGCCAAAGAAAATGAAGAAGTGAAAATTAAAAGGGTCTTAATTGGATTACACGGCATTTTGCACGCATGTGCAAATTCAAAAACAGTTAGACGTGTCGTGTATACGTCAAGCTTATCTGCCGCATCTTACAACCCCAATCGAGGTTCGGGCCTCCTAGATGAAAACTCATGGACTGATGTGGAATATGTCCGAAACTTAAGGGCAATTGGAGGACATTATTTTGTCACAAAGACATTGGCCGAAAGAACAACTTTCGCTCTTGCTAAGGAACTAGGCTTGGATTTGGTTTCAGTGCTACCGACATGGATCACCGGTCCATTCATTTGTCCTAATATCCCCTTTTCTGTTAACGTTTCCATGGCCTTAATTTTTGGTACGTAGTATTATTTCCTTTTATTTAAAAGAGGACTTATAGTCCCCCTCTGTCCACCAAATATACGCACATTTCTTTGCACGTGGTTAAAGGTAATATATTGGAGGATATGTTGGGTATTGTGATGTCCGTTTATGAATAAAGATCATATTTTTAGAAAGTGTATATTGTTGATAGAATTTCGTAATGATGTGTTTAAGTGACTGTTTATAACATGCTATTCTACCAAACACTAATCTAAGAATATTTGTTCTTGGATGATAATATAGAGAGAGAAAGTGAGAGCTTAGAGAGAAAATAATTGTGTATTATGATAAACTTGGAGAGAGAATAATACAAGAGAGAACTATTTATAGGTGTGCCAGTGTGAGGTGGCACCTTGTGAGCCTATTTGGCTTTGGGTGTTGACAAGGGTTCTTGACAATTGTCTTGGTCCGTCACAATGCTACCTTTACAATGCTTGTCCTACTACATGCCTATTTGTTCCCTTTATACACGTATTGTCTACCATTTCTAACTTCGACGAGCTTCTAGGCGAGCTTCGGTGCCTTGTATCGTTTCGTGAGTGATGTAGTGGTGGGCTCTTGCTGGGTCTCTGTGAATGTGGGCGAGCTTCCCTTCAAGTAGGGAAGCTCGCCAACAAGCTTCTCTTTCCTGGGCATAGACGGTGGTCGGACCTGGTCCGTCAGGAGCTCGAGCGAGCTTCTTTCATACCTCGTTGAGCTTCTCTGCGTCGACCTTGGTCCAAACCGGTGACGTAGCTTCTACACAAGCTGGCGGTCTTCTCTTCCTTAAGATAATCATCCTTGTGATTATCTCAGGGTAATTCGCCTATCAACATTTGCCCCCCAGCTTGCCCACATCATGATTTTTCTAATGTGTGGGCGAGCTGGTTTGTCTCTGTGGACGAAGGCTCGAGTGTTGGCGAACTACATCTAGAATAGGTGCCGAGCTCGTGGGCAAGCTTCATTGCTGCGGTTGGTCGGCTGACGTGGTGCGAGAATCAAGGCATCGTGCACACCTTTTTAGGCCTCAGTTCCCGCGCCTCATCATGATCCCACTTTCAAATTTTTGCACATAGGTCCCTGGGCTTTTCGAAAATAGTAGTTCGAACCCTTTGTCTATAAATAGGAAAAATTGAGTTCATTCCTCACTTTTACCACTCCCAATTCCCAGAGCAAATTCCGGAGATCAATTTCCTTCGCATCCGATGAGATTTGGGGATTCTTCAAGGTAGAACATTGATTCCTTCTTTCTTTTCTTCTTTCTTTTTGCAGATTTATTCTTCTTCTTTCTATTTCTCTGAGTTTCCGGAAATTTTGGACGTTTTCGGTAACCTTTCGGATTTCCCGGCCATTTACACACCATAACTTTGGCGGTTGGAATCTTCACAAATCTCAGACACCTTTTTTAATCTCGCCTCAACCATGTCGACCCAATCTTCAAGTAGAACTCTTTCCAACCGTAATCCCGAGAAACGGCCTATGACTGGAAATGAACCAATCCCCCTCGTCACTCCGATTATAATTGACTCAGGTTCTGAGGTGGCCTCCGTAGCTCGCCCCGATGTTCTGTAAGACCACAGAACCTCCGGAAGTTCGTCTGCCCAGCTTCCTTTCTTGTCTTCGAGGCGGATCTTCAATATATGCTTCAGAATTTTGTTAACCGCCTCGACCTGGCCGTTCGACTGCGGGTGGTACGGAGTTGAGTAATGCTTCTTGATATTCCACGAACTACAAAAATCTCTCAACTTCTGGCCGTTGAACTGCCTTCCGTTGTCCGTTATGATCGATTGTGGAAGCCCAAACCGGCAGATCAGGTTCTTCCATATAAAATTGATCATCATTTCTTACGTTATTGTTGTAAGTGCCTCGGCTTCAGCCCACTTAGTGTAATAATCGACTACTACAACAGCAAACTTTACACCGCCTCTGCCAGGTGGAAATGGGCCGATCAAGTCGATACCCCATTTTGCAAAAGGCCACGGGCTGAAAACCGACTTCAGTTGAGTAGCCGGAGAGTGGATGTTTAGTGCGAAAAATTGACACTTTCGGCACTTCCGTGCGAAGCTAATGACATCTTTGCGAAGAGTGGGCCAGTAGTACCCCTGCCTGATTGTCTTGTATGCCAAAGCTTGCCCCCCAGCGTGACTTCCGCAAATCCTTTCGTGAATTTCTTCTAACACCTCGAACCCTTGCTTTTTGGATAAGCATTTAAGTAGGGGTAGAGAGAATCCACGTTTGTAGAGTTGGTTATCTACCAGTGTATATCTGGCCGCTTGTTTCACTAACCGACTAGTTTCCCATGTATCTTCAGGAGTCGTTCCATCCTTCAAGTATTTTTGGACCGGAGTGCGCCAATCTTCATTATCTTCATTGCCTTCATCCCCCCCACTCGAGGTCTGATTTACTTTGTAATTGGACGTCGATGGGTTCTTCAGTTTGGTGACCACAACCTCCGTGACTTCAGCTTCGCCGTTACTGGTAGCTAGTCGGGCTAGGGCGTCCGCTTGTGTGTTCTCCAGCCTTGGTATCTGATTGATGTAAACCTGCATAAACATCGAGATCAGATGCGCCGCTATCTTCTGGTAGGCCATCATCTGTTGGTCTTTTACCTCGTACTCCCCCCGGACTTAGGATATTATTAGCTGGAAATCTCCGAAAACTTGAAGATTGGTTGCCCCCATAGCCAATGATAACCTAAGTCCGGCTATCAAAGCTTCGTACTCCGCCTCGTTGTTGGTTGCTCTAAAATCGAACCGGATCACTGAGGTGAAGACTTGCCTGTCTGGGCTGATCAGAACCACACCGGCCCCTGCTGCTGTGCTAGTTGATGACCCGTCAACGTAGAGATGCCACGGAGCTACACGTTCCCTCGTCGGATCTTGAGGAAAAGTTAGATCGACGACGAAGTCGTTGAGTGCTTGTCCCTTAATCGCTGTTCGGGGAGCGTAGGTTATACCGTATTGGCTGACCTCTAGTGACCATTTCAACAAGCGCCCTGCCGTGTCCGGCCGTTGTAGTATTTGCCTTAGTGGGAATGGTGTCAACACTTCCACCGGGTGGTCGAAGAAGTAGGGCCTCAATTTTCTAACACTCATCACCAGTGTGTAGGCTAGCTTCTCCATTGGGGTATACCGCAACTCAACTTCGTGTAAGACTTGGCTTACGTAGTACACCGGTAGGTGTGTTTTTGCCTCTTCTTGAACCAGGATGGAGCTAATTGCAACCTCCGACGCCGCAAGGTATAGGTACAGCTTCTCACCAGGTACCGGCTTTGATAGGATTTGAGTGTTCGCCAGGTATGCTTTAATATCTTCGAAAGCTCGTTGACATTCGCTCGTCCATTCGAAGTGGTTTTTAAGGTGGAGCTTATTGGCCTTAGCCGCTTCCTTATATCTGCGCGTGTTCGCCTTTATTGCCTCAAAAAATGGACAATTTCGATCACCAAACCTGGAGATAAACTTGTTCAGGGCTGCCATACACCCGGTCAGTCTTTGAATTTTCTGTACGGAATCGGGTATGCTCATCTCGATTATGCATTGGACCTGCGTCGAATTGACTTCAATTCCTCGCTGGCTCACCAGATGTCCCAGGAACTTCCCTGAATGCACACCGAAGCTACTCTTCTTGGGGTTTAACTTCATGTTGTAGTGGCGTAGTATGTCGAAGGTTTGCTTTAGGTGGTCGAGGTGGTCCTTCTTTCGCAAACTCTTGACAACTATGTCATCCACATATACCTCCATAGATTCGCCGATGTGTTGGTCGAACATCTTATTCACCAACCTTTGGTAGGTCGCTCCGGCGTTGATGAGTCCGAACGGCATCCTTACTCAGCAATACATGTTTTTGTTGGTGTAGAACGTCGTATGCTCCCGGTCATCTGGGTGCATTGCTATCTGGTGATAGCCCGCGAAAGCGTCCATGAACGCCATCATCTCATGGCTTGCGGTGCTATCTACAAGTTGATCGATGTGGGGTAGTGGGAAGTTGTCTTTAGGGCACGCCTTGTTTAGGTCCGTGAAGTCGATGCATAGACTCCACGCTCCGTTGGACTTCTTAACCAGAACGGGGTTCGTGACCCACTACTGACATAAGGCTTTCTTGATCAGCTTGTTATCCAACAGCTTCTCGACCTCGGTGGTCAGGGCTGCGTACTTGTCAGGTCCATACTTTCTTTGCTTTTGGCAGACAGGTCTCCTCGTCGGATCTATGTTGAGTCTTTGACAGGCATGCTCCAACGGGATTCACGTCATATCCTCATGGGACCAGGCAAACACATCCAAGTTGGACATCAGAAACAGCTCCATCCTTGACCAGTACGGTTCTGGCAACTCGGAACCTATGAAAAGTTCCAAGTCCCTTTCCGGGTCCACCGGGATTGCTGTCAAATCCTCCATGGGAGTGACCTTCCTCTTCTGGCTTTTCCACCTTGGATCGCTGATGAACTCATCCCACTCTTCTTATGACATCCGCGTAGGTTCGTGACCTATGCGTGGTTCGAGATCATCAACCTGCTTTCAACTTGGACAGGTTCCTCAACTGTCAGTACTTCCGGTGGTTGATCAACTTTGGATGGTTCAGCGGCCTGAGGGACTTGATCAACCTCCATCCGCGCTGGTTCTTGATCCCCCGCAGGTTCTCCGCCTTGAGTTTCTTCGACCACTTCCATGGGTGCAGGTTGTTGATCTTGCGCTGGTTCCTGCACTTGGTTAAATTGAGTCTCCTCCACTCCTTCCATGGGCGTCGGGTGCTCCTCCTGCGCAGGTTCTGATACTTGGTCAGGTTCCGGCAGATCGCCTACCTCCATCAACTCAGTTTCTGTTGAGACGATGTCTAGTATGTTTGGCTCGTCTACAGGAATTTGTACATCTTCTTAGAGGATTTGAACCTGCGTTACGAATTTTTTGACCTGGCCGTCTTTGATCTGGAGCAAACACTCACGGGCTTTTTTCTGGTCGTCTTTTATAGTCCCGACACCTTTTGGAGTAGGGAACTTGAGACAATAGTAGTAGGTCGAACACGCCGCTTTGAATTTATTGATAAAAGGGCGGCCAAGTAACCCGTTGTAGGAGGACTGCTGGTCAACAACAAGGAAATCTATTAACCTAGTCAGTCTCCGCTCCGGGTCCTAGGCCGATACAAGCTGGACGCTCAACCTAATACTACCTAGGGGGACGATTACAGCTTCTCCGAACCCTACTATCCTAGCTTTGCTAGGTTCTATGTACGACTCAAAATCACCTAAGGCATCTAAGGTGGATTTGAAGAGAATGTTGGTGAAGGCGCCGGTGTCCACAAGTAACCTGTGAACTTGGACGTTCATGATGTTGGCGCTTATCACCAACGAGTCGTTGTGGGACGTCAGAATCCCCCCCAAGTCCGCCGAAGAGAACGTCAGTGCCTCTGTAGGTTGTGTGGCGGGCTTGGAACTGGAGCTGCCTTCTTGAACCTGGTTTACGGCCCGGACTTCGGCCTTCCTCTGTCTTTTAGAGATGGAGGATCTCCCATCCTAGAGACCTCCGGCAGCTCCGATCACTTCCTCGAGAACCAGGAGTTCTCGAGTGGGCTCTAGGTTTTGCTGAGGTTGGGGAGGCGCCCTTTGCCTATGTTGAGGGTCGCATCGGTCCTCGTCTTCTCCTTCATCATCGGAGACCTCCCGTCTCTCTATCCTGGTTCTCTTCACCGGTGCCTTCTTGACGAACTCGGCCAGCTTCCCATCCTCATAGAATTTCCATAATTGCTTGAGGAGGTCACGACACTCTCTGGTAAAGTGGCCGATCGACTGGTGGTAGGCACAGTATTTGTTGGGGTTGAGCTTCACGCGGTCCTGGCGGATTCTCCTCGGCTCGTCCAATATGGCTTTGTCTTTGACCGCGGTAACGACATGGTCAACGGAGATGTTGAGTACTTGATTGAGCTTCTCCTTGAACTCGTCTCCATCACTGAAAGTCTTCAAGTTCTGGAGAGCTTTGTACGTGCCTTCGGACTTTTTCCCGTATGGCTTATTCTCCTCTGAGGCCCCGATCTCTTTCTGGAGTGCCCCCTGCATAGCTACGAACACCCCAGCTTTGTGTCGAAACTCGGTTTAGGTGTTCGGGCATGCCAGGTGCATTTCCTTCCAGAGCTCGGTGCTTTTCCTGAGCACAGCCATCACTGCGACAATTTTGGTATCCTCGCTCACCGGTTCACCTTCCAGCAAGATCTTATCGAACCTCTCCAGGTACGGCTGGTCGGTCTCATTCTCGCCTTGGTGGATGTTGGCGAGCCGGTGCTTCTGGGTGAGGTAGGATCCAAACCCAGAAAAGTGGGCCAAGAATTCCCACGTGAGTTGGCCAAAGGACTGAATCGACCCCGGGGCGAATGATGAGAACCAGCGGTGAGCTCGGTCCCCGAGGGTCAGCGGGAAGTTCCGGCACCGGGTGGCATCGGTGGCACCTACCGAGATCATATAGTCTGCGTACTTGGCCAGGTGGACCTTCGGGTTGGATTCGCCCTCGTATGCAGACATCACCGGGAATTAGATTTTCTTCTGGACCGGTGCTTTGAGGATGACAGGTGCCAATGGAGATGCGGGGAGTGTGGCCAGCTCGTCATTGTGGGCCACCTCCTGTGGAGAATGTTCGAAGGTCGTGCATCTTGTGGACGCACGTCCTCGTGGTGCCTCGCTCTGAGGTGACCCCTCTGCGACGGGCCGGAATTGGCGCCCACCATTCGGGCCCAACCTATCAGCTGCGGGCCTTCTCAGTCGATCGTGGGCAGACCTGCGAGGCTGTAGGTCCGATTCTCCCCTATGCCATGAAGCAGGGGCCGCCGTTCGTTCGTTCTCTCCGCACCTCGGCCCCAACCTGCCTTGGAGGACCTCTCTTCTCTGCGATTGATGGGTGACCGATGCTTCGGTATAGGCCAAAGCTCACCCATCATGCGGACCTGATCCCTCCGTCACCTTGGCTTTCCCGGCGCGTTCCCTGTGCCGGCGAGCTTGAGCGGAGCTCGCCTCCTGCTCAGTGGGAAGCTCGTTGTATTGCCCCCGGGTCTGGGTGCCTTGGGTTAGCCTTGTTTGCTCCCTGGCCTCATTAGCCGGAGCTCGTCGGGGTACTAGGGCGAGCTCGTCATGTTGCCTTTGCTGCAACCTTTACAGGGCAGCAATCGTGCGCTGAAGCTCATCCGGGTTGTTGGCGAGGTCCCTCAGGGCGGGGTTCAGCTCTTCCTGAGTCACTGAAACCCTCTGGGGAGCTCGCGGGACATTGCTCCGCTTGGGAGCTCGGTGCGAGGTTTCCCCCTCAGTCTGGCCCTGGTTGGCTCCCTTCCACCTCCGGGTAGTCGCCGAGGTTTGTTCCTTAGACATTTGGGGATTCGGATGAAGGTCGCCTAGGTCGTCGTGTTCCAGTTGGGGTGATTTTGCTCAGATTTTTGTCTAGCCTTGCGTGTAACAAATTATCCAGAATCTGGTTCATTTGTGTTCACGCATGCGTTTAAAAGCCTTTTTTGTAGAATTTACAAACCCGAAAATCTGGGTTTTTGTTCGAAAAATAAAAGTGTGTGTGTATCTTCAAGTGTTCTTGAGCTTTGGTCAAGAACATCTTCAAATCTTCAAACAAGCTTCACTATTGCTCTCAAATTTTTTCAGAATCGAAGGTTCAGAACCCTCCTTCTAGCGCCAAATTGTTGATAGAATTTCGTAATGATGTGTTTAAGTGGTTGTTTATAACATGCTATTCTACCAAACAATAATTTAAGAATATTCGTTCTTGGAGGATAATATAGAGAGAGAAAATGAGAGCTTAGAGAGAGAAAATAATTGTGTATTATGATAAACTTGGAGAGAAAATGATACAAGAGAGATCTATTTATAGGTGTGCCAGTGTGAGGTGGCACCTTGTGAGCCTATTTGGCTTTGGGTGTTGACAAGGGTTCTTGACCATTGTCTTGGTCCGTCACAATGCTACCTTTACAATGTTTGTTCTACTACATGTCTATTTGCTCCCTTTATACACGTATTGTCTACCATTCCTAACTTCGGCGAGCTTCTAGGCGAGTTTCGGTGCCTTGTATCATTTCGGGAGTGATGTAGTGGTGGGCTCTTGTTGGGTCTCTGTGAATGTGGGCAAGCTTCTTTCATACCTCGCCGAGCTTCTCTGCGTCGACCTTGGTCCAAACCGGTGACGTAGCTTCTACACAAGCTGGCGGCCTTCTCTTCCTTAAGATAATCATCCTTGTGATTATCTCAGGGTAGTTCGCCTATCAACACATATGATATAGTTTTCAAAAATATGATATTTATCCATAAACGGACCTAACAATACTCTTAAATATCCTCCGACATATTACATTAAACCACGTGCAAAGAAAGATGCATATATTTAGTGGACAGAGAAGTATAATATACTCCCTCCTTCCAAAAAAAAATACTAATCATTTATTTGAATGTAGTTTAATGTAGTATGTCGAAAAATATTATGCAGTGTTATGAAGTCCATTTACGAATAAAGAAAAAATATATAAAAATTGAAAAATATATATTACATACTTTTCAATTAACAATTATTTTATTTATAAACGGACCTCACAATATTTCGTAATATCTTTCGATATATTTTATTAAATCACGTACAAATAAGTAAGCTCATTTCTTATTGCCAAAGGTAGTATAAAATTATATTACAATAGTCTCGTAACTTTAATCCACTCCAACCTTAGTTCTTACATATTTAATTTCTCAATATAATATTTTTGGAGTAACTTCAACCCCTTTAACTAAAAATTCAAAAAAATTGCCGAATTTTGTTTTTCCAGTGAATCAATAGAACTTATCAATCTGAGTGACAATATCCCTAGCAATTTTTTTTAGTTTATTAAATAATCAGTGTTCAATTTGATTGGTGGACATCATGATTTGGATAAATTTTTCATATTTCTAAAAAAAATTATATTCTTTCATTATTCTTCCAGAAAATTAGCACGAGCTAATTACAAATGAAAACTTATATTATGAAAGATATTAATTTGTATGTTGAACCGTATTTGCACTTTTCAATATAAAACCAATTATTATCATCACATAAATTGATCTCTAATAAAAATTACTTCTGTCAGTTTTTTTAATAGCATGCATGAATTTTTATTTATTTATTTACAAGATAGTTTAAATTGGGAGGAGTACGTTTTACACAAACAATGGGTGATTTTTTAAAAGTAAACACCATTCTTTAATAGCATGCAATTAAAGATTATTTGAATCAGTAACATAGAGTCCATAATCGGTGATTTTTTTTTTAAAGTTGACACCATTCTTTACAAATACGTACAAGGAATGAAGGGTGTGAACTAAATAAATATATAAATTAATTTATAATCTTTTTTTTTAGATAATTCATTAAACAATTACTCCCTCCGTCCCAACATTTTCTTCATAGGTGGAGTTTCACGCATATTAAGAAAAAATAAAGTATGTGAGTGTGAAGTTAAATAATAAAATATAAAAAGTGTACTTTATTGACTTTTGTGAGTGTGAATTGTTTCCTTTTTTTTGGGTGTGAAGAAAGAGTTGGGACATCCATATAAGGAAAGTGTGAAATTTATCTTGGGACAGAGGGAGTAATATTTTTTCATAATAACAATTAATACTCTTCAATTTATATTCTTTAATAGAAAATAATTTGTACCTTACAGAATTAATATCCTTTAATGAAAACAACTCATACCCTTTAAATGGTTTATATACAAATCATTTTGACTCTATACTTTGTGACTTAGTCTTGTATGCACCAGTTGCACCGTACAATTTAAATTTATTTTTAAAAAGTTACACAAAATACTATTGAAAAGTCACACATGTTATTACTGCAAAATCTATCTCTAATAGTGTAATTTTTCAGTAATAAATAGTGTAACTGTTTAAAAATACACTTAAATTACACGGTGTAACTGGTGCACAAGGGACTTATTCATATTTTGTCATATATATGTATATAGTCCATAAGCTTTATACTTTTTCAAGGGGATCAAACTGACTTCTTCTTCTCCACTTACCAGGTGATGAGGGACTTTACAAAAACTTGAAGGATGCAAGTTTAGTGCATGTAGATGATGTTTCTAGAGCCCATATTCATCTCTTTGAGCATCCCAATGCCAAAGGGAGATACATTGTCTCTGCGGTTGAGTTCAAAATTGAAGAACTCTGCGACTTTATTTCAACTACATATCCCCAATTTAAGATGCCATCTTCTAAGTAAGTTTTTGCCATCCTAATTGGATTGGATTGGCTTCAAACCCGATAATCCATCTAAGACGCAGGTTTGGTTCGTAAGATAAAAGTATCTATCCATAAAAAAACATGCATGTTTTTTACGAATAGATATTTTTATTTTACGAACCAAAGATAAAAATATATTGTGAAATTTATTTGCATCTAGTGTATAGTTATTTTATTAAAAGAATAGTTTGATAGTATTATTGCATAATAAAAATAAGTAATAATATTTTGATTTGCATAGTAAAATTAATTTATAAGAGACTTGCTCCTCAATAAATTATTCATTTTCATTAATTATTTTTCATTTATTCGATTTTATATATATACAGTTCGTGGAAGGATATTGTAGCTGCTAAGACGTCGGGAGTGTCCGGAAAGAAACTTGAAGAAACTGGATTCAAGTATGAAAATGGGTTGAAGGAAATGTTTGATGGAGCAATCAACTCATGCAAACAAAATGGTCTTCTCTAAAATGAGGACAATAAGGTATCTTGATTGGAACTTTCATGAAATTTGCTATTACAATTTTATTTCATGTTGTTGTTTATCACGTATATGAAAATGATAGTACTTAGTTATTATGTAAAACATCAATACAAATGCTTAATGGACATTTATGTACTATGTATTATTGCATATGCCACCCCAGGAATGTCAATGATCAGAACAGATTGGGTTTCTAAATAAATAAATAATAAATACTCATGTTTATTCTGTACTTATGCTCCGCCATCCCGCCGTTGTGGAGAAAAATGTTGTGTTCCATCCTTTTTCTGCGCAGGGCAGATCTACTCTGCCCTGCCCCATATTATGCATACTAAAATATAATATTATATACATGCGAAATTTGGTGAAATATTATACTAAAATAAATAATGATACACCAAATTTATCAAATCATATCCAACAAAAATATTTTCATATTTGCTTTAGATTAGAGATACAAAAAATTAGTTAAATAATATAATTTTAGATTTATTTGATATATTATAAAATATTATATACTAAAATATTATATATGTAAAATATTGTATATTGGATGTATTTTATATAAGCGTGACATTAAAAATGCAAACTCATACTTATTCTGCCCCAAATTCGAGACGAGACTGATCCAAACAGAGTTGTTCAGAATGGGACAACTACAGAACGGGTTATTTTGTCGTCCCTACCCCATCCCTTAAAAATTAAAATAGAGTATTATGTTTTGTTACCTAATTTAGTGCAGATTGATATTAATATAACTATGCATATATGTTTATATATCCGCATACAAACAATGAAATAAACACAGGGTTCAAAATACCCGCACTCCCTCAATCTCATAAAAATAAATGTGCAAATTTTTTACGCAGATTAAAAAATATCAGTTATTATAATTAGAATTTTTTTTTTCTCATTTAACCCCATGGCTACTCTCTTCTCAAGACAATTACTAGTAATAAATTATGAAGCAAAAATGAAAATACAAATTTAATATTATCTTAAATATAGTAATAAATATATTTGTACGGGAGAAATAAAAATTGTAAGTAAGGCTATTTTATGGATCCGAGGGAGTATATAATTTGCCACGATTAAAAACTTAATTGAGGATGAGGATTGAAGATTATATTCGTAGTCTCAATCTCCAATTAATATATTATTATAAGATAAAAAAATTGTAGGACATGTTTAAATTTGTCATAATATTATGATTCATTGGTACAGGGTTTTCTATCCAGTTATATTTTAAAATGAGTAGGTATTATGTGAGTAATACTCATGGAAATAATTTCGTGAACGATATATTTTATTTCATACAGTAACACACATTTCGGTGTGTAGTGTTAGTTCATATACAGTGTAGTGTTAGTTCATATACAATAAGATTTTAATTCATTCACTGTGACATACTACGTGTGGTGTTAATTCATATATAGTGTGGTGTTAGTTCATATACATTGTCGTGTTAGTTCATATTCAGTATTTTATGTCATTTATCTCTAAAAAAATTAAATATCAAAATACTTAAATAAATTATTGTTCACCATAAAATTTACTGTGTGTATCATTCACATAATACTTTGCCTTTTAAAATAGAGCATTTATCTAAATAAATAAATAAAAATAGTTGGAAATCTGTCTAATGTATGAAAAATCGAGGAAAAGAAAAACATTAGAAAGTTCAAGAACAAAGTTCAGATAAAGGCCCAATTTTAGAAGCAAAAATAAGCAGCCCAACAGAAAAGCCGAAGATTTTGAGAGTCTCAATTTGCAAAAGAAAAAGGCCCACGTTATGAATACACTATTTTTAGGGAAATACTCTACCTTTTATTCGGTAATTTTTTAAAACTTTTTTTATTTTTTTAATATAATATAAAATAAAAAAATCGATTTTTTTTTTTGCCAAAAATTAAAAAAAAATTATCGAACATTTTTAAAGATAGTATATTTTCCAAGGGGCTAGTCTCAATAACCTGGCCCAAGAAAAAAAAAACTAATATGGATATATTGGTATGATAGTGCTTCGGCTATGAGTGCATCAAATTCTCTTTTTTCTTGTCTACATAACTAATTAGAGTCAGCCTCTATTAAAATTTATTCACCATATGGATGATACCGTTGTATTATTAAGAGGGTCTTTTGCTAAATTTATTTTTAAATATATTATATTTTATTTTAAGAGTTTGAAGGATGTTATTTTTAAGTAGTTTATAAATTATTGAAATGTTTGGCTAATACAATTTATATGTTCTTTGATAATATATTGTAATTTTTAGTAAATCTTATTTTTAATAGAAAATAAATTTTTTTTTAATCTTTTATGTTAAGGTAGTGATAGACTGGTAGTGATTGTGAAATTGTATGAGATCCGGGATGAATGGGGTGTGTGATAGAGGGGTGGTGAGAAAAATAAGTTATGATGCATGTTATAAGATATAAAAAGTTTATTTTAAAATCTTACAAGCTGTCAAACATTTTATTTTACCAAGAACTCACACTTAAACAACTTATAGGTGTTTGGGAGAGTTTATAAGCTCCAAAATATCTTATAAAATATCTATGAGTTTATAAGTTGTTATAATTTATTTGAAAGAAAAATACAGTTTATAAAATATTAAAATAAGCTATAGGCTTCAAAAGAAAGTAGAACAACTCCATTTCTTTTGTAAAAATTTATAAGATAGCATAAGAATTTATAAGTTAGCAACTTATAATTTACTTAAAAGTTAACATCTTATAAATTTTTAAAATAACTTATAATATGTTAAATCATATAAAATGTTTAAAATAAATTTAGCATGAAGAAAAAAAAAAGCTTTTGCAAATATCTTATGATCATGATTGGTGGTATTTGAATAACATTTTTCATGGATATTGTTATTATTAGTTTAATTGATATTATAGGGTCCACCACTTTTAAAACTTTTAATGTATAGCAATTTACGTGGAATTTGAATAACAATTTTCATGGATATTTTTATTATTAATTAAATTGATATTATAGGGTCCACCACTTTCAAAACTCTTACTGTATAGCAATTTACATTTAAAATATCACTTCATGTCTAATTTTACCAAGTCACAATACCAAAAATCAAATGCTGAAATGTCAAATATTTTAAAGTTGAGTCCGAAAATATAGTCATCCCTTTTGCAAGTTACTTTTATTTGTAATCTGCATAACAACTTTTGACATCACATATTAGCTTATTGCGATACCTAATTGCCATAAAAAAATAAAATATACTAAACTTTTAAACTTTCAAAAGTTTGAAATTTACTTGTTTTCTTGAATTTTCGTGTGCACTGTATTGAGACAGGGGATAGGTTAATCGTACATGGCATACTGATTCTCTCTATTTCTTGAGAGATAAACACAACGAGTGAATTTCTATAATATTTTATATTTCTACGTGTTCCCTCAGTCCACCAAATATATGCATTTTTCTATGCACGTAATTTAATGCAATATGTCGGAAGATATTTTGAGTATTGTGAAATTTGTTTATAAATAAAGTTTATATTTTTGAAAAGTACATATATATATATTTTTCAAACATATTAATTTTATTCATAAACGACCTCACAACACCCAAAATATCCTCGAACATATAGCATTAAACCACGTGCAAAAAAAATGTGCATATATTTGGTGGACAGAGAGAGTATATTTTTATCGTTTATCATCTCTTTCATTTTTTTAGCCCTTTATAATGCCATTGACTTCCGATTATTTTTTTTTATGAGAAGAAAACATTTCATTTGGGTATGAGACATACCCCGGCAAAAAATACACAATTTTTCTTTTTTAAATCAAACTCCCATTCGTAAAGGAAGAGAAAATAAATTGTTTCAAACTCCTATTATATTCAACATCCTAAGATTTTTATTGGGTTCTCTATCTAATCTACAATGGGTGCATTTGGAAATTTTCTAGCCCTTTCCATCATCCAATCCAAAAAACGACCTTTAATCTCTTTCACCATCTTTTGTATAACAGGTTGTTCACCTTGATAAATGACAGCATTTCCATTGACTTCATATTTGTGTATTTCCAAAACCTAACACAATTCCTATTAAATATGATTCACTTCATCTAATTATAAACTTTAATTTTCAAATTTATTCAATATGCAATTCATAGTTAAATATTGACAATTGTACATACCCTCAATTTTTAAAATTTACACCCTAAGGATGACACCTTTTTTTAAAAATATACTCCCTCCGGTCTCCGTCTATGGATCTTTTTCCCATTTTTTTGTGGGCACGAGATTTAATAAAAAGTAGTATCATATTGAAATGATATATAAAGTAAGAGTATTGTGGGGCCCAAAATTTTATTGTGGGTGTGGGTTGTTTCCAAATAAGGAAATGAGAAAAAAAATTATGGACAAACAAAAAAGGAAAGTATGAAATAATTTGGTGGACATAGGGAGTATAATTTTTAACTAAAATAATAGTATATAAATTAATGTATGTATAATTTTGTGAGTGTGCATGCAAATCGATATTTTTATTTCTAATAATATGTAAATTTATATGGAACATTTAAATTAGAAAAAATGCACAAATTTCTGTAGAATAAAGAGAGTTACAAAGTGAATAATCATTTACCAATTGAGTAAGTCTCCTGTGCATCAATTACACGGAGCAACTCAAGTTCATTTCTAAAAAGTTACGCAATGTATTACAGAAAAATTGCATAAATTATTACTAAAAAGTTACACTATAAAAGATACATTTTTCAGTAATAACATGTGTAACTTTTCAATAGTATTTTATGTAACTTTTAAAAAATGAACTTGAGTTGCACCGTGTAACTGGTGCACACAAGACTAATCCTTACCAATTATATACTGCCTTAGTTTGTATGCACCAGCCACCAGGTGTATCGTGCAACTCAAGTTCATTTTTAAAAAATTATAAAATATACTACTGAAAAATATATTTTTAATGGTCTAATTTTTTTAGTAATAATCTGTGTAATTTTTCAATAATAAATTATGTAATTTTTTAAAACATACACTTAAGTTGCACGGTGCATAAGAAACTTACTCTTATATACTACCTCTATTTCCCATAAATTTGGAAAATATTTTTAAAAAAAATGTAATTAATAATATTAAAATATAATATTATAAAAAATGTAAATTTCCGTGGAATGAAATTTAAAAAATTGTTAATATTTGCATTGCTTGCAGGGCACAAAACTGTCATCTAATTAGTTGAATTTTCAAACGTGACAATCAATGGCCAAAAAAATACAAAGTCAAGACGACAAAAGTCATTTAGATGGTGATGAAATTGTTATTTAATTACCCAATTATTTTTTGTCACATGCATGTGAAATTATAGCATAGCGTATTTTATTAAATTAATTAATTAATTAAAATGCGACCAACAAGCAACTTGAAGATGGTGGTTTGCATAGGACAAAACAATTCTATTTCTGCAATAAAAATTAATTATGGGGTGCAATCATTATTTTAATTGTCTGTCACATCTCTGTTTCTCTCTTGGATTCCCTTTACTATGTTTCACAAAGCCTATAATTGTTTTGGTGATAGAGTCTGCTGTAGGTTACGTAGCAGCATCACCGTCGAATAGTACTCCCCGTGATGCTGTGGGTTTAAGGTCGTGTCCGCTTTTGATTGGTTCGTGACACTATGGGGAGTATTTTTATGTTCGCACAATATTTTAATTATTAAAAAAAAGGCATTAAAGAAAGTCAACATTAGAGGGGCGTTAATTTATGGCGGCCAGTTGTATTTTGGGTGTTAAACAAGGGCGTATTTTTCTTATTAATTTTTAATTATATACTACCTCCGTCCCGGAACTACTTTCAAAGTAGTTCCGGGCACTCGAACTAAGGAAAAGTAAATATGTAAGTGTAAAGTTAAATAATAAAATAAGAAAAAATGTATTTTGTTGACTTTTGTGAGAGAGAAAAATTTCCTTTTTTGGTGTGTGAAAGAAGAGTTGGGACGTCCAAATAAGAAAAATGTGAAAGTAGTTTTGGGACGGAGGGAGTAATTTCTTTGAGTAAGTTTCTTGTGCACTAGTTACACGGTGCAATTCTAATTTATTTTTAAAAAAATAAACAGTTTATAATTAAAAAATTAAGTAATTTATTATTGAAAAGTATATCTTAAATCACACCGTTTGAGTCAATAATAAATTGTTTAACTTTTTTATTATAAACTGTTTAACTTTATAAAAATAAACTTAAGTCACACCGTTTGAGTTGCACCGAAGACTAATCCAATTTCTTTTAATTTAATCGACAGCTGAGCTGACATGGTTTTAACTATTTTTTCCCTTAATTTTATTAAAATTGATCTGTCTTTCATGTTTAATTGATTCTAGATAGGAGCTATTGCCTCTGGAATTAAATATTTTTTTTGTTATATCTTGATTTCAAAATTTGTATCTATTCGTCTCTTTTGAATTAAATTTTTTTACTCCCTCTAAATTTTGTTTCCTTTTGAATTAGGTTTTTTTTTTTTCACACATCTCGTAATACTGGAGACATAGTTGATCGCTATGGTATAATGTTCAATGACTTGAAACTATTTTTCACGGCATATCAACTATAGTATTATTTCCTTTCAAAAGAAAAAAAAACTATAGTATTATTTATTTTATTTATTAAGTAAAAATAGTAGCGTATTAGTCAAACTACAATGTTATTATTAATATTAAGTGAAAAATATATATGTTATGAGTGCAAAGAAAGTGAAATAAAGATCAGATGAGCAAGTACTGCTGATTAACTGAATATTATACTATTAGCTGAGGAGGTCAGCTGATAGGTCTGCTGATGGTCATCTGATAGGATCAGTCGAGATCATTTGGAAAGTCTACTGAGGTCATCATAAAGTCAACTAAGTCATCTGGTATATCAGCGGAGTCAGCTGAGGAGGTCAGCTAAGGTAGTCAGCTGAGGAGGTCAGCTGAGGTGTCAGGATGACTGGTCAGGATGGTCAGTCAGGATGGTTGGTTAGGTCAGATAGTCAGGTCAGAATGGTCTACTGATGATGGTCTACTGATGATATATCAGCTGAGTACTCAGACTCAGCTGAGGACATATCACATCAGCATACAAGAAAGGAGCTTACTGACTCTAAGTCAGGAATTAACTCAGGATCAGTTACGAAGCGGTTTAAATTTCCAAATTGGGCAACTGACGATCAGTTTAACAAAATCAAAACTGAAAAACAGTTGGGCTCTAATCATTATTCATTTTCGGTTGCAACTGTAGCAGTTACTTTTGGGTGGTTACAAACTCAAGGATTAATTCGGGTTCTCATTCCTATATATATATATATACGCACATATGTATAGAGAACAACCAACACAGAAAATCACATACTTAGATAGATACACACACAAATACTTGTAATCTGTATTATCCTTCATTGATTAGTGAGAGAGGTGCCTCATCCGTGGACGTAGATCATTTTTTATCGAACCACGTAAATCTTGGTGTTCTTCAATTTCTTTATTTCAATTCATTTCAAACAATCATTGTTAACTCAACAATATATATATATAAAAAAAGGATAGTGCGTAGCTGCACATTTCCCGCTCAATTTAACAGCGCGTGACTAGCTAGCAGCCTGCCATCACACATCATCATTTTATCAATAGTTTCAAATGATTTTTTAGGAGTGTCAAAAATTAAGTAAAATTTTTAATAATAATTAAAATATAATATTATTAACCTAATTTTTAATATTTTTAATGAAAATATTTAATATTTTAAAATAATTCATAACAAATTTAGCATAAATAATTTTCATACAAAACTTTGTCAATATTCCATGCATAATAAGAAGACCTAAGTAGGATACCTGCCCAGTTGTGTGTTACATGATAATACTATGCTCTATTATTCGTAATACTATTAATCAATTAAGAGAGGCATTTATTTATATTCTCGTAGAACGATCTTATTAGTAAGCTCTAAGTAGCCTAGAGTAATCATGAGTTTCAATATTTGCCTACCAAAAAAGACTAAAAACTCATATTATATTATTAAATTGTATATTAATTACTTTTAATATTTATTTAATTCAACTATTCAATTCAATTATAGTTATTTTTCATATTATATGCTCATTCTTCTTGATAATTGTCATTAAAAAAAAACTTCAAATAATGACAATTGTACATACCCTCAATTTTTAGAGGAAAAGATAAAGAAATTTAGAATTGGAAAATAATAACTAATTCATGTAGTAGGATATATATGAGACATGAATAATAAAAAAATACTTTAATTAAATAAATACGAAATTTTTTGGTTGTGATAAATTAGGAAAAAACAGGACATAAATGCTTAAAAGAATAACAAATTTGGGAATAAAATTTAGAATTTAAAATGAGCTTTATTAACAAAAAAAAGAAATATGTGAAATGTATTTTCCTACAAATTTATTCCTAAATTATAAATAATGTGTGTTTTCAAATATAACGTATTATTATTTTTAAATGTAATCTATTACAATAGTTTTATAATATAATTAATTTCAATAATATATTTTATCAACGGGTAAATGACATTTAGGGGGGTGTATTCGTTTGGGATTTCGTAGGATTTTAAATGATTTTTTTCTTATAAAAAAGTATGTTGGTATTCAATTAGGATTTTAAAAGATTTAAAAACAATCCACTGGTATTCAATCAGAATTTTAAAAGACTTAAAAACAATTCATTGGTATTCAATCAGGATTTTAAAAGACTTAAAAACAATCCACTGGTACTAAAAAATATAAGGATTTTAAAAGATTGTTGGGTTTGATGGATTTTGATGGACTTTTTAGTGTATTTTATAAATACCAACAATCCCATCAAAACCCTAGGATTTCGGTGGACTTTTTTAATTAATGACTTTATTTATCCCCAAATTGATTTATATATGATTTTTTTATTTTTAAGACCTAAAATATTTTTAATCTTATAATTTTATCCCTGCATTTATATTTAATTATATGATTACTTTTATTGGTCATGACTCATAATACTAATATCAACGATAAAGTAATTACAGTGACGAGGGCTAATATAATATTTTACATATATACATATATATTAGAATAAATAAAAATAATTATTATAATTAATTAATTAAATATATATGTATATATATATATATATACATATTGGTTCATTTACAAAAATTAATATCAGCTAAACGATATTGTTCATCCTAACTTATACACAAGATAAATATTTATTTTTATATTAGTATTACTATAATACTAATATTATATATTGCATATGTCATTAGATAATATTTTTCAATTGACAGTATTTTTTCGCAGAATTTGAGTTTTGTTATCTTTTACTTTGATTGCTTTGATTATTCAATTTTGATACTTTTTAACATACACATCTATATACGTGTATATCATATATATATATATATATATATAATAAGTAGAAATTAATATATGATAATATAATTCTAATAAAAATACACATTAATTAAGGTAGATTTTTTTTATTACAATGGTTTGGGCCAAAATTTTGTCTATATACTGTGCCAAAAAGTCATGTAATAAAACAAAAAAGTTCATGCTATCATTGGTAAAAGGAAAATATAATAGAAAAAAATAAAAAAGTAATTTTCATGCGTGTAAAATTGCAAACCCTACTCTTTAAAATTTGATTTGGAGTTCATGTACGTTCTAAGTGGGTGAGAGGGTTCAGCTCATGATTCCAAACTACTAAATGATGTTGTAACAAGAGCAAGAACGACATGACGATAATGCTTGAAGGACTAATGTAGCTATAAATAAGTGGAGGAATGCTATTTAAGATGACATGATATTATGATTCTTTTTTTTGTCTTTGATTTTTTTTAAATTCGAAAGTATGAAAAAATCTTGAATTCATATCGTATAACACAAATCCATGGAATTCTGCAAAGTCTACATAGTCCTACAGAATCCATTAAAGTCCTGATTTTAAAAGTCTTACAAAATCCCGCAAAATCTTAAAAGTCATCAAAATCCCGCAAAATCTTAAAAGTCATCAGGATTTTTTCCAGCTAAAATAGTCTTTTAAAATCCTAATCCAATACACCCCCCTTAATTCGTCTTACTATAGATCGAAACAACAACCACCGCAACATGTGGACCACTTGAAACTGCAATAAAAAACTGC
Organism: Prunella vulgaris; assembly: GCA_026898435.1. Lineage (NCBI taxonomy): Eukaryota > Viridiplantae > Streptophyta > Magnoliopsida > Lamiales > Lamiaceae > Prunella > Prunella vulgaris. Next base: position 1,623,950 of record JAPKLY010000003.1, read on the forward strand.
ACTGCGGGAGTTCTAAATATTTAAGTTATCCACGCTTGACTATAATTAGAGTTGTTATATGAGCCGAACGAGCCCAAGAAACTTATCGAGCTGGACTCAGTTTGTTAAGAAGTACAAGCTCAAAATTGAGCTCGACTCGTTTAGCTTAAATTAAGCTTGAATTTGAGCTCAAAATTTATGAGTAAAGCTAGTTTGAGCCTGTCGAAACTCGAATATCCTGAGAAAAATATATTTAATTGATATTATATCAACAGCTCAACATATTCGCAGTTTCATACTTCAGTAAAGATAAAATTAATATCGACTAATCAATAAGAGTGATTTGAGAATTATAGTTGTATTATTATGTAAATTATTATAATTTTATATCCTAAATTATATAATATTTACAAAATAACATTTATTTTTTAAGCCTACCAAGCAATTCGCGAGTCTCCCGAGGCGAGTCGAGCTCGTAAGTAAAAGAGTATTATTTGAGCTCGAGCTTAGCTCGTTCAACACATCGAATCGAATTGAGTCAAGTCTTAACGAGCCGAGCTCATGAGCGACTCGTTTCGTTTAACAACTCTAAATTTAATGTATTACTCCCTCCGTTTCAATTTCATTTTTTTTCCTTTTGATTTTTCAGTATTTTCTAATGGAGTTGATTTGTATTATTTAAATGAATAAAATATTTTTTATTAAATAATATTAATTATATTAAGTAAAAAAATTATAAAAATATAATTTTGTACGTAATTATTAGTAAAATAGGGTGTAATTTAAAAATATATATAGAGGTACCACAATTAATTACTTTATCAATTATTATTCCTAAAGTTCTTTATTATTTATTTAAAACGAAAATTGTCAAACAGTCTCTCCTCATTAAAGGGCGCGTATATTTGCATTCATGATCTTCGGTACTATTCGTAAATTTTCCGCAAATTAGAGATTTCTTATATACTCCCGTCAGAAAATCGCTCCTATTTTATTATTTACATGAAATTTTTATCTATGTATAATTTATTTTTAAAAATAAAATAAAATTTATAAATAAATTGAAAGAGAAAGTGAGAATAAATTTTATAGATGGAAAGTGTATTATATTTAAAATTAGGAGCAATATAATTATTTTCACAAATATCATAATATTTTAAATGCGCGTTACGCAGAGAAACATGAGTCCATCAGTCGCCCCTGCATCGAAAAGTCTGGGTCCTGTGATAACATGCGCACATGGTGCACTGAATTAATCGTTTCCATCTTCCGCTTTCACTGTTCTTCTTTCTCTCTTTCTATAGTCTTCCCCTCTCTCTCTCTTTCTATTCTGTCGTTGTTGTGTTGATCCTCCATTGTCACTCCTCGCACTCTGCACAAATTGAAAGCGAATTTCGAGTGGATATGGATACCCAAGATCACAAGACGGCCGCCACTTCTATCGGTATCTTTATTCCTCTACTTTCTTTTCTCAGAAAATCTTGTTACCAAATTTATATTTTTGGAGTTAATCTGCTTTTTCGTTTTCTTCTTTTTGTGATGTTTTTTTTTCTAATTTCGGTCAAGATTCTTTGTGGCTTTTTCTTTTCTTGCCTGCGTTATCCTGTGTGTAATTTCACGATCTCCCTGTTAAACTCATACATTGATTAACTATGCAATCAAGTCTGTTAAGATCACAATTTTCTTACAAAGAGAAAATTAGTATTTGTGAGTGGATGTTTGTGTTTGTGTTGTAATGTAGTAATGTTTAGATGAGCACTTTTTCCCATCGCATTTACATATCATTAACCTGTTTGTTTAATTTTTTAAATCGAACTCGATCCTCTGCTTCTATTAATTTGCCTTTTTTATTTTGTTTCAGTAACTGATGACAAGTTCAATTTTGCAATCAATTTTAGAGATTTTATTCTATTTCGATAACGCAATCGTAATTTTTAACTCTTGAATCTTGAAGGGAACGAGAGCCATGGAGTGCACTTATGCCACCGATGTGGATGGCCTTTTCCAAAGCCACATCCTAGTTCTAAACACAGAAGAGCCCATAGGAAGCATTGTGGAACAATTGACGGCTATATAATCATTCAATCCGAAGAACATGATCACAATTTGGCTGTGTCTGATGATGAACATGCATCTGATGGGGAGCATACCCCAAGTAAGAGTCTTACAATTCAATATACTTTAAGAGCAACTCTTGTGAGACCGTCTCATGTATATTTTTGCAAATTCTTGTGTACTTGATTTAAAAATATTATTAAAGCTTGCAAAACTATCTCGTTGCCTAATACAAGTTTTTGTGATACTTAAATGGGGTGGCCTGGGGGGAGATAATTTGAGGATTTTGTTTAGCTATTTATTTAATCTTTTGTTTGTTGAAGGTCCGAATCTTGTGAAGGAAAATTCAGTGGGCAGTTGCAGTGGCAGAGTTGGTGATAAGTCGAATAAATCGGAAGATGATGTGTTTTCTGATGCAGTTACCGATTTTGCTGACAGTGGAACTAGCGCACGGTTGGAGGAGCGTCTTGAAAGCGTGAGGGATCTGAATAAGAGTATGGACCAAAAAGGAGTGGAAGGTGATCTTCAGGGAGGTGGATCACTGAAAGTTGATGAAGTTGCTGGTAAGCATTTTAAGGTTTTTTTCGTTTTGCATACCGCATACGCAGACTCATAAATATGGAAATTCAGTGAATGATTTTCTCTTACTGCCAGATTTGAAGTATCTCTCAACTGACTCTTTCAAGCGATTGGGTTCAACAAAGTCTATGCTTTTGAATGTAGTGATATAAGATAAGAATATTGATTTACTCTTTCTATTTTGTCTTGTGACCCTGTCTATATGCATTAACGATACTTGGAGGGGCATCAAAGACCTTACAGTGATGGATCTTTTGCAGATGAATATGTGAATATGGTTTTAACATAATATGTCAGTTTACTAGGCCATTCCTCCTGCTGAATCTTGATTCTCGTTAAAAATATGTTTCATGTAGAATAAGTTGGTTCCATGTCTTTCACTATCTTTAGTTGCAATTCTGTTTTTTGTGATGGTTGTTTTCTATTTTGACAATTGAATTTTGTGAATGTCGACATAGAAATCGAGAAAGACAACCTTCTTTAGAATGATTGGAAGCAGAATTATTATCACTCTCTTTCTTTGTCTTTTGTCCACAATCCGTATGCTTAAACTATTCTACTTATTTATCTTCCAATTTGTTATTCAAATGCACTCTGATAGTAAACCCTCAGTCTCAAACGTATTATCATTTTTCTGAAGTTATCAGAATCATTAGTATCATCAGAAGTTTGTTACAAGTTTGGGTATTCTGTATTATGAAACTTAAGTTTAATCATAAGGAAATTATGACTCTTTATATTAATAGAGATCTTAATTGATGTATAATAGTTTTTCAATGCATTTTTGTTTGTCAATTCCTTTAGTCTTGAAGTTCACGCCTGGTGAATGCAGGTAAAAATCAACAGTCAGATGTCCCAAGAAAGAGTGAGGAAGTGCCCAATCCTGAACCTCTGGTGTCTGAAACTAACCAAATGAAGAGCACAATACCTCTTACTGGAACCAGTGCCGAAGCAGTTCTTGGACAGGGTCCGTTGGAATCTGGAAAAGATTCAAATATCTTAATGCAAGAAGATAAGTTGTCATGTGTTGCTTTGAACTCTGAAGAAGGTAAAATTTCAAAGGAACATTTATGTGACAATTCAGTTTCTGAAGTGGTCAAACATGATCTGCCCTCCCAGACTGAAACTCTGGAAAAATTGGATGTTTCTGAAGAAGAAAATAGTGTGGTCTCTTCAGCCAAAAGAAGTGCATCCTATGAAACTGTTGAAGTTGCTCTTGTAGGCGAGACTCGGGAAACTATTGATGCTTCTGTGGGAGTGGAAGGGGTTTCTCAATCTATCAAAGATATCAGATCCAGCAGCTTGGGTGAAGATACTTTGCTCGATGAAAGTGTATCGACTACACTTTCAGCTAAGCCTGATGAAGGCTCACAAAACTCAGATGCCACTGAACATGTGGCTTCTATTGCCTCTCCTACTTACAAGGAAATTGAGATGAAAACCAGCTTGGCTGGCAGTGAGCATGCTGGATACTTTGATGCCAGTGAGAGAGAGTTGTGTGATATGAATGGGAAGGAAAACCAGAACATGGAACTGAAGGAGTCCTCTGCTATGGATACAGTTCCAACTCCTGATTCTGCTGTCAAAACTATTACACCTGAAGATGATCAAAGTACTTTGGAATTCAAGAAAGGAGTGGATCATGGCGAAGAAAAGTCCAATGGTAAGCTTTTGGAAACTGGGAATGAAATGGAAGGAGCTTTTGTGGAAGTAAAAGCAGTACTTGAATCTAAAAAGCCTTCAGATGATTCAAATGGATTTCCAAGTTCATTTGCAGTGGAAAGTGAAGCAAGAAATTTTGAAGAATTATCAAAGGAAGAACACGGTTCACTGGAATCCAGGGATGACGGTTTTGAGATATCAATTCAAATACTTGATATAGATGGTTCTAGTGGAATAGGTTCCAAGCTGTATCATGATACTGGTGATGTATTAGACAAGAATGCCTTAACTACTGCCTCCTTGGAAGTCCCTGTTTCACCAATAATGTCAGAACCTGCACAAAATATTGGCGATGGTGATAAAGTCGAGCCTGTAGATGTTGCTAAAACTATTAGTGAATCAAAGGAGATTGTCTCATCAGAAGATATTCCGGAACATATTATCGCGAAAGACTCTGCATCTCTTACCACTGAACCAGAGTTACTGAGTGAACACTCTGCTAATAATGTCAAAGCATCTGAATTCATCGATACTGCTAGAGTGGCTAGTAAACTAGATCATGAAGACGATGTGGTATCAATGACGGAAATTTCTGAAAACCCTTTACCACAGGTTCTAGAAGCTTCACCCACTACCATTGTCTCAAGTGGAGAACATGATGCTAATGTATTAGCATCTGAGAAATGTTCGGTCACCCCAAGCTTAACAGAGCCACCTTCTGATTTTCATGAAACTTGTGCTACTGGTGATGATAAAACTATAGCAAATGTTGAAGATGTCAGTGGGTTGGGTTCTAAGTCATTGCAAGCTGAAGTTGATGACAAGCTGACGAAAGAAAATGATGGTGTTTCTGTAGTTAATCGCTCTAATAGTTCAAGCAGCCGATCTGATAGTCTAGAAGCAAACTGTGGATCAGTTGTTTCAGGTAGAGTACTACTTTTCGTACTATCAATAATTTGATCCGAGTTTTCAATTCGCTATAAATTGAAGTTCATTAATTTCTATCTAGGTGTCACTCCATTTACAGATTATACTCCATTTATTCTTGTTCTTATTTATCATCTAGCTCATCTGGTCAACTCAACAGTGTTTTCATCTCAATCAACAGATACATTAGAAACCAATTCCCAGAAGCAGCGAGCTGAGGAAGTCCGTTCTGACAAATCTGATACATTCGAGCCACCTTCATTCATGACTTTGGTTCAATCTGGAGGTGAAGGAGAGGAGGTTAAAGGTGCTAAGGAGATTGAGACAGAAGAGAACAAAGCCGGGTGGTTCCCTTCTATAAAGAATGTAGTTAATGAATCTGAAGGAAGGAAGAAAAACGAGGAAATAATAACCAAAGTAACAAACTGGAGCCCAGCAAAGCAGCAACATGGCCCTCTGAAAAGTCTTCTAAATGAAGTCAAGTCACCAAACAGCAAACAGGTTCCTGCTTCATATCAGAAAATCAAGACTGAAACTAAAGATAATAATGGTAGTGTGGCTACTGTGGGCTCTGTTATAGCCCCAGAGAGCAAGGATCAGGAAACCAAGAAAGATGTGGAGGAGTGGAATTCTCCGGCTAGATACCCGATTGAGATCAAGAAAGAGAAGAAGAAGAGGAGGTCGTATTGGGTTCCATTTGTGTGCTGCTCATCGGTACATAGGGACCTTTGATCCATTCGTTTCGTCATATTTTGCTTCCATGATTGTGTATGTTTACAGTGAAGTTTTTTGGGTTATATTATTCAAATTGTGGGTTAATTTTGTGTGGTATATAACTGGTACTTATGAGTGTGATATATTCAGAGTTGGCTACATTCCAAAGCCTTTAGTGGTATGTATATGTTTCATTAAATGCAGCTCCAAATTATTATACTTTCTTTTTCTTGTCCTGGAATTTGCAACTTGTTTGAACTAGTTTCTCTTTTTTCTTTTTTTTTTCAAAACATGTTTAATTCACGATCTCATTGGAGCCTTGCTTAGTTTCTAAGATGTATGAACTCAGTAAAATTATTTTGTATACAAATAATAATATATATCACGCGAAGTATATCACAACTTTGTGATCTTGAGAGAAATTGAAACATAAAATCATAAATTATACTCCCTCCCGCTGACTGTCATTTTGGTAGTGGAATGTGTGGTGTGGGTAAGTAGCCGACCTCAATAATCAATAAATAAATGATAGGATCATGGGAATAACAAGCTCAAATAAGTTGGAAAGATAATTTTGTTTTTTAATATTTTTCATTCTAATTCAATACTTGTGTGGAGCATTCAATATCCAAATTTCCTCTCCAAAATCTCATTTACGAGGTTCTATTTATAGTGTGAGAACCTATCTCACAAACTTGTATTTAATGCATGTATTAAATGCTAAAGAGATAACTTTGTCTAGTCTAAGTTCTAAACTCGATTGTTGCAGGCCCTGGGGCAAATCAGAAGCTGTCAAGTGGCTTTATAGTACACTTCATCCTTAAATGACCGTTTGTTCTTGTCCAAAATCTTTTGACACGGGAAATTTTCTCTCCACTCTAGGATGATATGTTGTCTCATCAGATCTCACGATTCCCAAGGGAGATATGCTCTTCCAGCTTTCCGACCATGTCCGGGAAGAGTTGGGTTCTTTTCAGGGCGACCATGTTCCCCTTCTTCTCGGTCTTATGTTGGCTTTCGAGCCTCCTCGGCCCCATTCTATTCTACTCGATCCTCTCTTGGTCATCGTCCCATTTCTCAACCCCATCTTCCGAGTTGTCCTCCTCGGCTTTGTCTGGCTCTTCGCGCCGCTCATTCTCATGTCCCATTGTCTCTCCTTTTCCTCGGCTTGCCACGCGGCCGGATCAAAATGGAACACATCACTTCTGTTCTATAAGAACTTGCAAACTTTTCTTTTCGAAAAGTCCCTTAATAACTTGCATACTCGAAAAATAAAATCATTTCATAAATTTCACCCTCTTGCATATTTATGTATAATGTCTTTAATTTTTTCCTTTTTAAGTTCATATTACTATCAATACTAATTTCTTTATTTTATACGTGAAATTTTACCAAGTCACCTCTTAAAACACTAATTTTTTCATTTGATTTCATTTTTCCTTAATAATATGTATATCACTCTCCCTTTGCAATTTTTTATGGGATGGAAGGAATAATAAATCAATGTTAAACAGTAATATTTCATATACTATTATTTTGAAGTGGAGAAATCATGTAAACTTATTGGTGGGAGACCTACTCAATAGGAGCCAACTGTATTATCAAACTTCCACACAAAATGAAGAGATTATCCAACGTTAAGTAGATCACGAGTATTCACATGAAACAATGCAGAGACCATCAAACGTTCACACAAATTGAGGAAACAACCCGAACAAAAACTAGAATAATCTGCAGTATCCAACAACAATCAGCAAAAAAAGCAGAATACGAGATCACAGAACGTAGGCGAATGGCTTTATATACAAACCAGAAAGGTAACGAATAAGGTCACCCTGCTAGTTTTGGCTCCACTGTCCCAGTAGCATTTCCTTCTCCTGAGAGGAGATGGTCCGGGTCCTACAGGGAACCACGGTATCAGTGTTGTTGAATCAGTATATGGAATGTTCAATTTAACAAAGTTAAGTGCAGTTGGTTACCTCCATTCCCCACTTGATGTAGTCTGGGGACTCACAAGCCTTGTACTCATCTACAAGACTCTCAATGATGTCTCTAGATTCGTCGAATTCTGAAAGATCATTGTCCTAAACATATTTCAACGAAGTTGTGTCAGTGAGAGAGAGTAAGAAGCAATCATTTATCATTAAATATTCTTTTGAAGAACATCTATGACCCATACTTGAGAGGGGCTACAAAATGCATAATTGCGGAGCAGATGAAACGATTACTTACAGCGAACATTGGATGATTCCTATAATTGTCAAGAAAAGCTTGCCTCTTTCTCAGCTTGTCGTATTGGCTCAAACACTTGGAGAATAAGTGGCGGATGCCAGTATAACTGGCTAGCATGAGTCCGCTCACCTAACAAATACAGAAAGGGATCATATGGTTAGGTTCTTCATATTTGAACTTATATTTATTTATATACAATTGAACTTATGTTTGTTTATATACAACTTATCAAATGGATATGCAAATATCATCTTTGGAGAGGGCTCTCTACATAAATATTTAACCATTAACAAGACATGGAAAAATGGGCCGAGCTGAGCAACATTGTGATTTTTACCAAAATTACTAGGATGCTCATTGTACTAATATTCCCCAACTTACGTACAAGTTAAATATGTTTCAAATCCCGAGAATAAAACAATTATAGAAAGAAAAATTCAACACAAAACTTCAAGATTTGTTCTCATCAAGTGAAATTTTTTAAACCCCTCCCAACAACCTATAAGTTTTGTGTCAGGGCCTCTTTACATACTGAGATCATTAAGAGTTTATGGCATCAAGGAAAAAGAAAGAGAAAACTTAGAGAAAAGGGGTAAAAAGAAGGTATAACAAACTAGCATCCCTCTTGAGCTACTGAAGTCGGCCAATATAACTACAACGTTAGAAACTGAGATGAGGTACATGGTTCATGGGTGAACGATCATGAAACAGAAGTTAGCAAATCAGTAGAGTAAATAGGAAAGGAACATAATCCACATTAATTGACAAGAGCAAAATCTTACACGATGAGCTGTTTGGACATAAGGGGATTTCCTGGACAATGCAACCTACAAAAATAACAAGATAGTATCTGATAATATTAAATTTAGAAAATTGACAGCCTCATTCAAAAAAACAACAAGTTCATGGACATGCCTGGATGCTAGCTGGGCCCCATTCAATGAAGTTAACAAGTTTTCTTTCACGGATTCTCTGTAGACTTTCATGAACCTGTTTTAACATCACCAGTATTAAAACAAATAAACTTTGAACAACATAACATGATAATGTAAACAATCTTAAGAATTGTAAATACTCCTCCATTCATTACTATTTAGAGTATTCATTTCTCCTAAAAAGGAAAGGTTTTTTTTTCCTTACCCAAAATAGCAAAAGACTAACAATACTCTTTCAAACTTACCCCTTAAAAACATCACTTATTTACACCAAATATTACTACATTTCCTACTTTACCCTTCCTCCATAAAGTAGAAATGACCCCTTTATCATTAACAAAAAGTAACATTATACCCACAAATACTGATAAACAACTCTTTTATTAATTACCTATCGGAGGGAGTACATAGTAAACAACCAAAGATGTTTAACTCTGTCTTTAATTATCAGCCCATTGCAGTACACAGAAGAATAACAACCATATAAGATTAATCTTTGTACAATCTAATGCAGCTTTCACCACCACAAACATACTCACTTCTCAGAACAAAATAGAGTAGGAACCCCGAAGCAAACCAAGGGATAATCATTAATACCTGGGTAGGATCCACTTCTCCCTGAATAATGTTTAAAATTGATATATACTTTGCCTGACTAGCTTGTTTTGTTCGCGCACCAGCAGAAACCATTATATTTTTGTTCTGTAAGAGAGAATACTTTGAGAATAATTTCCAAAAGTTTACAGTAAAATATTATGTTTTTATCAAAAAATATTTTTTTTTTAAAACTATACAGTAAAAATAATGATAAAAGATCTTGCCTGAAGAAGTCTCCTCATCACATCAAGTACAGTTGTTTTCCTGATTACATTAGCCTGCCAATAAGAGCATTGGCATTAGATTGCAAAACGTATCCGTATCTCTAAGCCATAATACACAGAAAGCTAAACTTGCTTTATATGTCCTCATAAAATTATAATTTGAAACCAAAAATCATCAACCATCACCGTGCAGCCAAAATGTGCAATTTATTCTCGTAAGGGACACAACGATCAACAGCCACTTTTCAGATTTCATCCACCAATTTAATCAACACTGAGCTGCTTGAATTAATAAAAAATGTGCTGACTGATGTAGACAAATTTGTAAAGATGACTGCACAGTTGGTATAACAACAACACTATCTCTTAGTAAACTACTGGTATTTCTATTTCATTAAAGAATTCTACAAGCAGGTAACAATTCATAAGAAATTGAAACTTCTTTAAAACCCTCATTAATAAATTAGTAATCAATGATGAGTTATGTGTATCTGTTACAACCATGTCCTAATTGGGCATCAATGGAGAAACTTCTGTGAAAGAATGGCTCGACCAAATTCATCGTTAAGAAATACTAAAAAAAAAAAATTAATTTGATATACAATTAGCTTTAGCTGATGATATCAAACCTGCCGCTCCACCGTTAGCGGTGTATATCCTGTCATTAGAAAGTGGCACCGAGGAGTAGGGATCAAGGAAGCAAGAAGGCCAACCAAGTCATTATTCATATATCCTGGATAGCGCAATGTTGTTGTGCTTGCTGACATGACAGTCGAAACTAGAGAATTTGTTTGAGCAAAAGTGGGAGTTGCTATATGAAGCCGCTCTACAGCGATCCTATTAAGTGCAGTGTTATCAAGAACAACTACACAATCAGCATTCAATGTCAAACGCTTGAGTGTCAGGAGGGAGTTGTACGGTTGTACCACCACATCACTGGTCTCATTCTGGTTAGGAAATACACTGTATGTCTGAACAAGTTTTTTGCTGTATCTATCATTTAGGGTCTCCAACAAATACGAGCCCATTCCTGCACACAGTTAAATATTCTTAGTACAGGAAACATGCATGAATCGGCAATGCATAGTCATTTTACATTGTCAGACTTTATAAGTTCAACACCATGATAAATTAAAATAACTGGCCCAATAGAATCCTCAAGGACATCAAATCAGGATGTCAAAATAATTAATTTATAGCCTCATGAGAGAACAAACTTTTGCAAGCATAATGTCTGTGTTAAATGACCATGACAATAAGTTTCTGATAAAGGGCATCAAGGCATTAACAGAAAATAATTTATCAATACAGCAACTTTAGAAATAAAGTTAGATCAAAGAAGTAAAAGCACCTGAGCCAGTTCCACCAGCAATCGAATGGCACAGAACAAAACCCTCAAGACTATCACTGCCATCTGCCTCTCTATCAATCATGTCCATTAAATCCTCCTCATATTGCTTACCCTAATCAAAATTATTAAAGTTGCACAAAAGTAAAAGACAATCAAATGGCTGAGCAATTTTAAACTAGGCCAACGATATGAAATAAAACAAACGGTGTCCAATTAAATTAGAAAGAAGGAAACTATGTCAAATGATAAATCTGCAACCGAAGCAACAATTTCAGCAATGGACTTCTAGCAACTGAAGCAACAATTAGCTTTAACTCTCACTTCGAAATATAGATAACCATGTAACTAAAGTCACAAAAGGACTCATGGTAGAAACCAAATCAGAATCCCTAGAGAAAAATTCAACAAATGCATTTGTGCTACAGGATGGCTATGAATTTACGGTACAGAACAACATAAAACCAAAACACGTGAACATAACAGACAAAAGCAGAAGACTAAAGATATACTAGTTTATGCAAACCAATAAATAGATTATCTACAGGCCAACGGCCAAACGCATTGCATATTAAAGAAATATACCGTGATGGTGGCCAACTGAAAAAATATATCAATCATATTGCACAAACCTACTATTCACAAATATAATCTCCCGGCATTGATTGCTAAAAGGGAGCAGCCTTCACCTGATGGTAACCACTTGCCCAATTATTTCCAGCACCACCTCCATGATCTGCAATAAAGACGTTCTCATGATTGTAGAGGTTCCTATATTCACCGTTTTGTATACCGTTAATCACTCTCGGCTCCAAATCCATAAGCAATGCTCGAGGTATGTAATGTTGGTCGTCTGCTTGATAGAAAAACACATCCTTTCGATCACCTCCCTACAACACATATATTCAAATGGACTCATCATCTAAAAATCTATACCCTAAGCACTGAAATTAGAATAAACATCAATGCATCTTATGTGACATACTTCATCGAATACGCGTGCCCTACTTTACAGGAAAAACAAATGATTACTCTTAAACACCCAAAAGAGACAAGCAGTAACCATGCCCCACTCCATCAATCGAGACCCAACGGGCGAAAATTGGATATCAAACAGTTGACGCAGTCAGGTCGAATGGTACAAACTAGAAAGAATAAGGTAAAACGAAGACAGGAGCGAGTCATACCTGAGTGGCAAAGTCTTCGAGAATGCCGTCTTTGCTGATGCCATGCTCAAGACATAGCTGCTTCCAGAACTCCATCCCGATCTGGTTACCGCATTGCCCGACTTGCAGAGTAATAATTTCTCTCGGCATCTTTCCTTTTGCAACGAAATTGGAATTGAAGTATCTAGGGTTTCAGTTGGGTTATATGAGGGGGAATTGTGAAATGAGGTTTCGCTTTCCGGTCGTCGGCGATTGGGGTTTCGGCAATTCAGGGAGAGGTCTGGCCTCTTGAGTGAGAGTAACTGGGTAAGTGAGTGAGTAGAAATGAGGACGCGCGCCAACTAAATTTGTTTTTCTTTTAAGTTCTATGCCAGGTTACTTTTTTTTAGATATATCAAATACTACTGCTCCGTTTTAATCTATCCTTGCTGTGCACAGTTATTAAAAAAAGTAAATATTGATGTGTAAAAGTGAGTATATTAATATAAAAAAATATTTAATTATTAAAAAAGTACTTGATGTGATGTGTAAAAATGAGTATATGTGTATAAAAAATGAAAATAATGATGGTAAGTTTTCCATTTTAGGTAAGTAGACCATTTATTGTGGACGACCATTTAAGACAACGTGGACCATTTATCGTGGACGGAGAGAGGAGGGAGTATAAGGGGGTGTATTCGTTTAAGATTTCGTGGGATTTTAAAGGACTTTTTTCTTATAAAAAAGTCTGTTGGTATTCAATCAGGATTTTAAAGGATTTAAAAATAATCCATTGGTATTCAATCAGAATTTTAAAAGACTTAAAAACAATCCACTGGTATTCAATCAGGATTTTAAAAGACTTAAAAACAATCTACTGGTATTCAAAAATATAAGGATTTTAAAGGATTGTTGGGTTTGATGGATTTTGATGGATTCTTTAGTGTATTTTATAAATACCAACAATCCCATCAAAACCTCTAGGATTTCGGTGGACTTTTTTAATTAGTGACTTTATTTATCCCCAAATTGATTTATATATAATTATTTATTTTTAAGACCTAAAATAGTTTTAACCTTATAATTTCATCTCTACATTTATAACATCAACGATAAAATAATTACAGTGACGAAGAGTAATATAATATTATATATACATATATACTAGAATAAATAAAAATAGTTAATAATTAATCATTAAATAGTATTAAAAACGATATTGTTCATCCTAACTTATATACAAGATAAATCTTTATTTTTATATAGTATTATTATAATACTAATATTATATATTACATATGTCATTAGGTAATATTTTTATATTGATAATATTTTTTTACGGTATTTGAGTTTTGTTATATTTTACTTTGGTTGCTTTGATTATTCAATTTCGATACTTTTTTATATTGATAATATTAGCATGTGCAGCTCTACATAACTTTATTCGCAAAGAATGTCATTCTGATGAATTTCCAATTGAATCGGTGGACGAACTTTCATCTTCAACATTACCAGTTAATGAAGACCATGATTTTGAGCCTATCATTCAAACTCAAGAGCAAGAACGACATGACGCTAATGCTTTGAGGACTAGTATAGCTATGAATATGTGGAGTAATGCTATTTAAAAGGACATGATATTATGATTTTTTTGTCTTTAACTTTTTCTTTTTTTTTTAAATTTGAAGGTATGAAAAATTTTGAATTTTTATTGTATGTCACAAATCCATGAAATTCTGCAAAGTCTACAAAGTCCTATAGAATCCATTAAAATCCTTATTTTAAAAGTCTTACAAAATCCTACAAAATCTTAAAAGTCACCAAAATCCTACAAAATCTTTAAAATCTGCAGGATTTTTTTCAGCTAAAAAAGTCTTTTAAAATCCTAATCCAATTCACCCCTAATTTTTTCAAAGTATGGTTTACCTCATTAAGATACTGCATCTATTTCTTATTGCATTTTTTAACAGTTATGAAATGGAGGGCAATTACTAAATTTTAGTATTTCACAAATGTCTAATTTATGTAATAGTTTGCCTATTTTTATATTTACTTGAAGTGATATAAGAAATATTAATGAATTATTTTAGTTTTCCCATTTATTAAATAGTTATTTTGATCAATATTTTAATTTTAATTTTCTTACTTATCTAGGTTATAATTCAATATTTTCATTCCTACTCAAATCCAAACTGAAAAAAATGGATTCTGTTAACATGAGTAAAAAGATGGGCCATGATCCGTGGGCTTCAACTTGGTCCGTGAAGCATATATTCATTTTTTGCTTAGGCCCACGTTTTGGCACCTACCAAATTAAGCAATACACTACCTTCTATTTGGTTTTCTTTATTATTTTTTTTAGATATCTTTCAGAGCATAGTAAAAGTTAAAAACATGTACAATATTTTTTCTGAAAATTTATAAAAATTGCCAAACATTTTTAAGAGTAGTGTATTTCTCAAAAGCGCTACGACTTGGGCCTCTTGCTTATATATTTGAAATTGTGGTTGAAAATAAATATTTGATAATTATTTTACTTTTCACAAACTCTCAAATTAATATCATTACATAATTCTAATAAAAAAAATGAATATTTAATAAGCTACTAAATTATATTCGTATACATCAGTGCTCGAGACTTTAACATAAGGAGAAAACGAAATACCATCAAAAATAACTTTTGGTTATTAAATTTTTTTATTTTTTTAAATGAACTGACACCCACCAGCTCTATGTATAAACTAACAAACTCAATATATTTAATTCATTACAGCAATATCTTTATCTAGAATTTAGTAGCCATACATTATCTATATATTTATAATAAATTGATGAAAAATTCAATTGATAACTGACATTAAGAAAAAAGATTGAACTAATAATATATTAAATACTAATAAATTGATGAAAAATTCAATTTATAACTGACATTAAGAAAAAAGATTGAATTAATAATATATTCAATATATAAGCTCATCGTTACCAAGAAAATACATGAGTCACCGTTCAGTTGCATCGCTAACAAAGGGCAATACTTTAACAACCAAGAGACGATGCTTGTAGATAGTGAGGCACTAATGTTGAGCAGGAATACTGGACTTGCGCCACTCCCAGTAAGTTGCCCTCATAGGATCAGCCAACTTCAGAATGGAACATACTCTTTCAGCTAAGCATGAGTCCGAGGGGTTAGGCTCTTGGGACACGGCATCAACCGCATTTTTCAAGTCGTTGCTTGGTTGATAATGATGGTGGAGAAGATCTAAAACCATGTTTAGAGCATGAACATAATCCTTTTTATCTGTCAAAACATCCAGGCAAACTGATGCCACTCGAGGATCATTAGCTAAAGATTCTACGTTGTTCTTGTAGAGGCCTCGGAGATATCTCCAAGGACTTTCATTCTCAGGTTTGGTTAGAATGGCTTTTATTGCATAAGCAACTTCAGAGTCCCTCATGGCTTCAACACCCCCTAGGAGAGGAGATCTACTGATTACAAAATATCTCTGCAAAATGTTACTGAAATTAACCCCAAAAGAAATCATATTCTATTAATGAGATGATTACAGATACCAACTCCTTTTCAAATTGACAAATACCACCTTGACATCAGTTTTTTTCCCCTTCACAAATTGAACTTGTGAGGGTGACTGTAATAATTCAAGATTGTAGTTTCAAAACACAATAGGTTTTCTCGTAAAGGCCAAACCCAAGGGTAGTTTTGGTAGTTTGGCCATGACAGCAGAGTGTTGACAAAAGAAAGCAAGAGAAGTACACAAGACAATGATGAGAGTGGGTCCTTTTGGATCCCAAGACCTACTAAATCAAGTTCATGTTGTATACGTATTTTTTTTAGGGTATGTTAGTTTTGGGACTCATCCGAATGGACGTGGGACTTTGCCATCATGCTCCATACGAGTTTGGGATTTAACATCCGGTTTTCAAATCCCAAACTCAATCCACACCTAAAAATACCTATTATACCTATTATTACTCTTTCCAACACAACACACATAAAATACCTATTATATCTATTAATACACCTATAAAATCAATCCATATCACACTCTGATTTGATATAAAGTAACAGCCTATCATACCAAAATCCCAAAACAAACACATATTTTTACTATCATCAAGATTTTCACATCTCAGGATTTCAAAGTCAAGACTTGCTACGCACACCTAAATGCCAAAACAAACATACTTAGTGATACGGAGAGCTATTGGGCTCATGCTTGCTCACAAAAAAACCAGCGACTGAGTGACACCTGTTTTATTAGTTCTTTGCTGATCATTTATTTAAGATAACAGCATTTTTAAACAATCCCATAGGCTTTTTCCTCCTTTTTTTTACTCAGTATCGATCCAAACACCGACTAATTCGGAGGACCAATCTAACCTTCCACTAGCGGGAGCCTCAATTAAAGCCGACCTAATATTTCCTTCAGACTCTCATTATCAAGATTTATGCAGCCTTCAATAATCATTGTAGCAGCAATTTTACTGTTGATTTAAACATGAAGAATCCACTTCTTTAACTGTTGCCATTCCATGTCCAGACAACTTATGTTGCTGGACGAAAATGGCACTAGGATAAAATATTCATACCTGATTCCAAGCTGAATTATTGAAAATATCATCTTCGATGAGTTCATCACAGTAAGCAAGCTCATCTTCCCATCCTCCGAGAGCCTGAAGTACCCACTGCATGACGAAATTCAGCTATAACTAGTAGAATACAATCACAAAATGAGTTCTGAAAATGAAATATCATTTCGAACTTGTTTTTCACCCTAGAACAAGAAAAATTGAATTCTAGCTCACCTGCCTATATGACCAAGCATGATAATTCTTTGCATCTGAAGAGAAGATTTCCCTAGTAAATTCATGCTCCTTGGTTGCAACATGATTCCCAAGCTTCTCAGCAAGCCACCGTCTATGATGCCTAAAAGTTCAATGGTTAAAAGAATATGAGCCAATGCGAGTAAACCTGGGAAACAACTCAAAAAGAATATCAATCTGTCTCAACTACAGAAGCAGATTTAACTTAAACTCTTTCTCAATACCGATTCAGGATGTTAGAGCAATTCAGGACAGTTAATAGCATAATATCAGAGAAAGTAAGTATAGATAACATAAAATTAAGAAATACTAACGTCAAAGAGAATATCAACATCATCTTTAGTTGAAGTTCTCATCTTCATGTGATTATTTTTTATAATCTCAAGCGAGTTTATTTTCCTTAGGGGATGTTTGTTTATGGTTATGAAAACAAGATTTTGGATTTTAAAATCTGAACATTGTACTACTTTGAGATTTTAATATTGAGTTTTTGCATACTCCCATATAAATACCTATAAACACTTTAATCATCCAATCATTACAACCACTTTCCCATAATAATGTAATAATATAATATCATTCAACTTTGCACATAAAATTAAGTGTCAACCTACTTAAATCTCAAAACAAACAAACATGAGATTTTAAAATCCTGATTTTGAAATCAACGAGATTTTTAAATGCCAATTTCAAAATCCTCAAAATCTCAAATCAAACATCCCCTTTTAGGATTTTGAATATGTGGAATTGTGGCAGATGTTTTAGGTATCATGTCTGGACTATAGTACTTCACTGCTGATATATCTAAAAACTAAAAAAAAGTTTCATTGAAAGAGAGACAACCTCATCCATGTATCAGTCAATAGAACATAAAACATGCATCCGGAAAAATAAAAACCGTTACCCATATACAGCTAGATCTATGCTCTATGATTCAGCTTCCGAATCATTTACAAACAAGTATAATGCATGAAAGCCAGATAGAGAAATATAGGAGGGAGTACTACTCAGCCTTCAATGTATAATATGTTCATAGCAAACACAACAAGCATCAAAAACAAAATTACTGCTTTTAGATGTGCATGCACAAATTTGTACCTTGACCATGAACTAATATTGCTGCCTAAATACAAGCACTGCAAACAATTCATTCAATTAAACCAAGCTCAAACCTCAGTTTCTAGTCCTCACAACTCATCGAATATACTACTTTTAAAATTCTTGTGTACAATTCTCATAGTACACAAGATGGAGCTTTTTCAGCCTCAGTCTTTCATCCAATATGAAATCCCGTAGAAAGGTATAACACAAAACTCACCTACATCCATCAATTTCTCTAGTGTGTTTGCTTTAAAGGATTACTTGTTTTGGGGGGATAGATAGAGTTACTCTTCAAAGCAAAAACACCCTTAGGAAATTGTAATAATCAAATAGAAGTTATTTCCTCATCAGAGCAATACTGGCTTAAGCATCCATCAGAAAATATATTCAATTTGATAACTGGGAAAAGATGAGAAGTAAATAAATAATCTACCATATTTGATAATTTTTTGCATTTTCTCTCGTAATCTGGTCAAGAAAATGCCGTTCTTCATCTAAATCACCATTAAGTGCCTCAAGTATGAGACGCCTGAATTGCCACACCTAATAGAAAAGAAAAAAGTTAAGCATACAATTTAAATAGGATCTCCAAGATTTTTTTTTAGTCAAATCAAGTCAGCTCACGGTATATACAGATAGAAGCTCACTCCTCTTTCCGTCAATAACATTTGTGTCGTGTATGACAAAGAAGAGACCACAAACGCCCACACACTTTATTCAAGTCTACAAATGAATTCCCATCTTCTACATTAGTGACTAGCAATTTCCTATAAAAGGAAGAAAAAACCCTAATAGTCCCTTTGGAAAATCTTGATCCGCAAGAATATAATAAAGCCTAAAACGTTTAATAAATGCTCACACTGATCAATCATTTTAATCACAAACTTCTCTTTCGCAGCTGCAGTGAATTCGAAAAAAGGTATAAACAAATTAAAAAGAGGAGAAGAAGTTCGATTACAGTGTAATTCCCTGCATTCAACGAAATTGCCTCTTTAGTGAGTTGAAGTGCCCGTGGGGAGCGCTCATCAGCTAAGTAGACTGCTCTGAAGTAATCCATGGTTTCGCTGAACTCCTCAGTATACGCAATCGGCACGACGGGGTTCGGGCCGTCGTCTTGCGGTACAGACCGGACATCGGCCCATTCGGGCCTTTCACTATAGGGAATTCGCGCTCCTCCCTCCGCTTGCTTACTCATTTTCGATCTGAAATGCAAGGGAATAACGTGCGACAGTGGAAATGGGATCTGAATATATGCAGTATATATATGCAGTAATGGTGGACTCCCAACTCTTTTAGAGAGCCCACCAGTCTTTTCAAGCCTAAAGCCCACATCACAAAGCACAGGCCCAAAATATCCTGATTTTTTCACTACCCAATTGAAAAATATACTACCCAATAATTTATGAAAATATCTCTATCACTCTCATTCTCTTATGTAAGAAGTTAAAAATGTTTTGTCAAATACACTACCCTACATAACAATAAAACACATTTGAAAATTTGTAGAAGACGTCGTTGCCGTCTCAGTCGGTGCAACCTCTCATTGTCGTCGTCGCCGGAGCCGTCGCATCAACGATGGAGCCATCCTCACCGCATATGCAATGAATTTAGGTAAATTTTGTAATTTATATCTTTTAAGTGTTAGGGTTTATTATTTTGAATGTGGTTTTGACGCTGGAGGCATCCTCAATGCTGGAAGTATATTGTTTAGGGTCTAATCTTTTGAATGTTAGGCAAATATAGATTTGAATTAGGTAAATGTGATTTCGATTAGATAAATAGTGTTTGGATGTTGTAAAAAATTAGGCAAAGAACGACTTGATGTTGATGTTGAATTTAAATGAATCTGGTTTTTTCGAAATGTGTATGTGTGTTCGGAATTTTTTTTCGAAAGTATTGATGGATTTCGAAAATAATTTTTGAACAATGTTAAACATTTCGAACAAAAATTTCAAACTTTGAATCAGTTTTCAACTTATTTTTTCTAACTCTTACCCAGTTTTCAGCCTTTTTTTTTTTAGTATTTTCAGTTTTTTTTTTTCAAAATTTGATTAAGTTTTCAGCTTCTTTTTTTGAAATTTTTAAATTTTATCTAGTGATTTTTCGAACCTTGTATTTTTCCCAATTACATGTATTATGTGATGTATTTTTACCTAGATGTGTATTGTATGACTAAATTGTGTATGAAATATTATTTATTACTCCCTCCGTCCCGTAGGAATTTGCACCCTACGGGACGACACATTTTTTAAGGAAAATGGATTTTATATATAAAGTAGTGGCATATGTGTAAAGGTTTGTGAGTGTGCACGTAAATCAATGTTTCCTTTTTTAGTAGTGTGCAAATTTGTGTGGGACGTCCAAATAAGAAAAGTGTGCAAATTCCTGTGGGACAGGGGGAGTACTATTTTTCATTTGACTTCAAATGTATTTCATTAAATTTACATATGTGATGAATTTTTTAGGGAAAGATAAAGATGATAACCTCCACCGCACTGCATCTAATAGAAAGAGAAAAATCGAAGTGGTGAGCAAAAAGAACACTAATAGTAAAAGAGAAGATTGGTGCAGAACAACATCCTGTACAACAACATGTACAAGAAGAAGAATTGGAGGAAGGCAGGGAAGAAGAGTTAGCGGAAGAGGGGGGGAGAGGATTCAGAGAAAGAGGTGGACAGAGTGGTGAAAGAAAATTTAGCTTTTTTTTTTTATGATGATGATGATGATGGAGAGGCAGAGACGAAGAGGGGGAGAAAGAAGCAGCAGTAGAGCCAACCGAATAAGACGAAAGATACAAGGGAGTTCTCGAGCATCTTTTTCAAAGTAGAGTGATGACTCTCAACCCTAATATGAAATTGTCCAATTTTCAATCATGAACTAAAGTACTTAATATTATACAAAAAGTAAAATAAGAATACCCTATTTGATGTCGTATTCCCATAGTACACGATTTTATTTGTTGAAGCCCTGACAAATCTCTATTTATATGGATTAATCCACTCATTCATCACATATTTAACCGTCTATGAATAATTTGCAAAATCATAGTGGAGTTTGGCCAACGCATCTTTGAATTCTATCTCAAAATTAGCCATCCATACATTACTAAATTTACAAATGAATGATTTCCAGCCCCCTTGCTCCAAAAAGTCCTTTTTGCACTTAGTCAAAATATTTCGGTCTATGTGCCATGTACACAAAAATTGAGATGCTCCAGGAAATGTAGTAGCCAAAGCATTCATTAATGCCTTCTCTCGGTCCGTAACAATAATTGTGGGAAGATAATCACCCAACAGTATTCTCAAAACACTCAAGCCCAAGCATAATTTTCCTATTTTTCTGCCACTAGGTATGCAGATGCAACAGAGAAGGTCAGCCCAGTAGACGTCACGCCAACTATCTCCAATAAAGGTAGCCAATACCTAATCGTCTTGTAAGTGCAATCCATTAGCAACACCTTCGGAAAAGCATGCACCAACTGAATGGAGACGGGGTGAACAAAACATAGCTCTCTAATCATGTTTGTCTGCTCACACGTCCTACTAAAATGGAAGTAATTCTTCTTGCCCAACTCACTGATTAGATACTGCAATTGTGATCTTCTACTATATTGTGACACTTTATGTTTCTTTCTCACATTGTATATGTTTCTAATGGTTGAATGATTATTTCCATGTTTCTCCTTCAATGATTCTAGTACAGACTTTGCAGGAGCACAACATTTTGACAACTCAATGACGTAGCGTTCCTCTTCGGGCTTTAACCGCCCGCAAAAGAATAGCCCTCAAGATGAATGCCAATGGGATGGTTATGAGTCCCACATTTTATAGTCAAACTCCATTGTGATGGAGATATTTCTGTTCCCTTCAATAGAAAAGGGCATCCACATTTTTTAGTGCCGGTAGCCCGTCTCTCACTACTCGGGTCCTCTTCACCTACACATTGATAATCTTCTTCTTCTTCGTCAACCCTTTTTACTTTTTTCTTATTCTCTGTGGGAGCAACATTCTTAGCCTTAAACTTACGATATACTCCTCTACGCTCACACTGCAAGACTACATACACTTTTTTTTCCTCCGGCAAATGAGCGTTTCACAACAATAACAATGTGATTGTTTATAGCTATACCACACTCATTTAATTAGTGCATCACGAGATGAAAAAACCTCCACGGTTGTGAACAAATCAATGTATTCCATGATATTTTCTTCACCAATTCGTTCAACATTTTGTTTATTTTCTTCGTCATTACCATCATTGGCTGATTGTGGATTACACGTAATTGCATCCTCTTCTCCATACTCAAAGTTATCATCTTCAATTTCAACATCCTTAGATAAGTCCTAAACAAGCAAAATACATATTAAAATCATAAAATGGAAAAGGAAAACAATATACATGAACAAAACAACTATTTTCAAAACAAATTGCCGAAAATACTATAAATTTTTGAATTCTTTTATGAAATATAACATTTTGTTTGACAAATATTTTCGAACAAAATGTTATATTTCATAAAAAAAATTCGAAAATTTGACACAATTTCAGCACACTAGAGATTAACAACAACGTCATATTTTTAAAAAATTCAACTTTCTCAACACAAAAACATTATCAACATGTCTATAATTAGTTTTATACGCTCATATAATAATAATACTTATAAAATATATCACAACAACAACATATATGCAAATGGTTCAAGATTAAACAACAATAAAAAACTAGGTTTTTAAACTTACATATGCATCTTCTAAGCTTTGATTCATACTAAACATATTTGAATCATATGTCTTCAACAAAGCTTATACAACATATGTTTTTGATAGTTGGATCAAAATGAAAATTCTAGTATTTTTTCTGCCAAAGTTGTCGAATATTTGCCCTAAATTCGGTTCTTTGAATAGGGTAGTATATTTACTAAATATGAATGGCGGGAAAATTTACAAGAATTTCTATGCCTTTTTAGATTAATTGTTGCAAAAAAAAAACATGATAGTGTATTTAACAATATGGCTAGTGCCAATAACTTGGGCAAAAAAAGGACGATATTTTCTCCCCCTTTTCTATTTTTCACCCCATCTTTATTTCACCATAATTTTCCTTCATTTCGCCATTCTTATCTAATTATCTTTCAAAATAAACTCTTTTCTCATAAATAAATAAAGATTCATATTTGCAAATTTATCCCTTTATTCAAAGAATATGTGAGAGCAAGATCATCCACATCACAACCATTCCGACCACCACCGCCGACCGGACTAACGCCATCGTCGCTTCTCCCGACAGCGGCGAATGGAATGGATAAAGATTTTAGTTTCTCATTTTTTGTATTTAATTAGATTTTGATATTGAATGAGTTTTGATTTGTCCATGGAGGTTTGGTGGCAACAGCGGCGGCGATGGAGGCTTGGTTGCAACGACGGCGACGACAGAGCAAAGAGGCGTGGCGGCAATAGATTTCCAAACACAAACTTAACTAAATTCATATTAAATCCTAAACTAATTAAATTCGAAAATAAGACACATCTAGCGGAAGATTTAATTTGCCCATGGAGGTTTGGTGGTGACGACGACAACGATGGAGGCTTGGTCGCAACAAGAAGGCGTGACTGCGAGTCTGCGACAGATTTTCAGTAAAAAAATTTGTATGTTTTCTTGATTGTGTACTGAGGTGGGTGCACGATTTTAATTTTAGGAAAAATGTAATTTGTGAAAATTTTATATGGATGTATTTAATTTAAATAAGTGTACTCAATTCGTGTGTGCATTTCAAACACTCGGGTGTGCATATAACACTAGCCTTTAAAATTAGACGAATGAAAAACATGTACCCTTATCAGCACTGTAGAATTACCCAATAGGAAACTGATTCAATTTGAATTATTAAGCCCAAATAATTAACGAACATCTAAAAAAAAGCCCCGGTTAAATGCACCCACAACTATTTAGAGAACACCCACTTAAAATTACAATTATGATTAATAATATGCTTAGTGACAAATATGCCCTTATTACTTGATAAACCTAACTATGCACCCACCACTTTTATTTATCAAATTTTCGGTAGTTTTTACCGGAATAACACCACATCACGAACTCCAAATTAGTCGGAAAGTAGAGAACTTCATATCACAATTATGGTCGTCCATCGTTGTCATCCCCTCACTCTGGTAAGTTTTCACCATATTTTTCTAGAATTAGGGTTTGTTTTGAAATATTATTTTTAATGTTTTGTTGGTTGTTTTTTTATGAATATTTGAATATAATTCTATTTTACGTAATAAATATTGTTATATACTAATAATATGATGAGAAAAATGATGTATATTTACTTTTCGTGTAAATTAAAAAAAAAACCGTATGAAAGAATTTCGACCCTGTTTGCTGAAAAAAAAATGATAAAATTTTGAAAAATAAAGCCTAAATTTGTGAAATATTTCGAAAACTTTTACCAAAATTTATACAAGTTTTTGACTTTTTTAAAAAAAAATTATACTGAATTTTGACATTTTTTTTTACTATTGGGGTGCGACGAAGATTCATTTCAGAGAAACACTTTCGACGCGGTTCTCGTTTTTTATGAGTACGCGGGGAAGGAGCTGTGGCGGTGGTCGCGGCGACAACGACGCCAAGACGATATGGGGCGACGAAAAGACAGACGGTTTCAGAAAAATATTTTGAGCACTAATTTTTTTTTGTGTGCATGGGTGCGCTGTAAAACAGAGTTATGAAAAGGAGCCGTCACGGCGTCGGCTACGACCACCGATGCTAGGGTGATAGAAATGAAGCTAATTTCGAAAAAATCTTTTTTTCATTGGTGTGAGAGTGTCATTTTCCGATTTCATAATGAAACTTTGCAAATTGAATAGGGCAATTTATAGAAAAAATTTGTGGGTGTACTCAACTTTCTGTGTGTATGCTCAATAAATGGGTGTTCTTCCCAAATATTTCTGATCACATGTTCTCCTCTCAGTTTCAGACCAGTAGGCAACGGTAGTCCATTATTTGGATCTATACACGTCTTCCTGTCAAATTAAAATACAGAGGATCAATTAAAAGAAAAACCATTCAGGAAAAAAAAAAATCTTTGATTAATTATTTTTTTTATAACAACACACTCATCATTGATAGAACATTTCAAATTAAAATAAAATGAAGTGAACACTTAAAATGTGGCTAATTAGTGGTGCTGAAATAAATTGATCATCACAGCGACACCCATGTGGTTCTCTGTCTTGCTTCTGAACACATTAAAGTAAATTAATTAATAAATTATTCAATTTTGCTGACATCCATGGCCACCTTCAAGGTCCCTCATTATTTATTGTGCACCAAACACAAATTAAACCTATTATTATTATTTTACGAAGAATCTCTTATTTAAGCAAATGCATGGCTCAGGCTGTCACTCACACACAGAGTAAAAATATACAGGGGAGAGAGAGAGAGAGAGAGAGAAATGATGCAGGAAAATCAAAAGGGAAAAGTGTGTGTGACCGGCGGAACAGGGTTCCTGGGATCATGGATGATCAAGAGGCTTCTAGAAGACGGCTATTCCGTCAACGCCACAGTCAGAATTGATCCCGGTAAATTTAATCAAATCCTTCACCTCAATTTACTCCTTTTTTTTCTTAATTTGAATAATAATAATAATAATAATAATATTTTTTCATAAAGAGCGCAAAAGGGACATCAGCTACATCACGAACCTCCCGGGGGCGTCGGAGAGGCTTCAAATATTCAACGCCGATCTGGACAAGCCGGAGACGTTCGTTCCGGCGATAGAGGGCTGCACCGGCGTATTCCACATGGCGCACCCTCTGGACTTCGCGGAGACGGAGCCGGAGGAAGTCAAAATCAAACGTGTCAACACCGCATTGGAGGGCATCTTAGGCGCGTGCGCCGACTCGAAAACGGTTAGGCGAGTGGTGTACACTTCCAGCGTGTCGTCGGCGGCTTTCAGCGCCAGCGGCGTCATCGACGAAAACTCGTGGACCGATGTGGAATTAATCAGAAGTCTGAGGACATTTGGGGGACCCTATATTGTCACCAAAACCTTGGCCGAGAAAGCCGCGCTCCAAATTGCCGAGAAGCTCGGGTTGGATCTTGTGTCGGTTCTTCCCACATGGGTCACGGGTCCTTTTATCTGCCCCGCCATCCCTGATACCGTTTACGTCTCCCTCGCCCTCGTTTTTGGTATTCAATTTTTCTGAATTTTTTTTTTTGGGATTTTAAATTATTATTATTTTTTAAATGTATATGTTTTGGTAAATAAAAAAAATGCAGGGGATGATAAGCATTATGGGCACATAAAAGATACGAGTTTGGTTCACGTGGATGATGTTGCTAGGGCTCATATTCATCTGTTCGAGCATGTGGAGGCGAAGGGGAGGTACCTTCTTTCTTGTGTTGATTTCAAGATTGAAGAGCTCTCCCAGATTATATCTGCAAAATACCCTGAATTCAAGCTGCCGAGTCCCGAGTGAGTATCGATTTTCGATATTTTTTCGATAAAAAATGTGTATGAGACTGTCTCGTATATACTCGAAAGTCGAGACTCATTTAAATAATGTCACGTGTATAAACACTGAGTTGATTTTTAATGTATTTGCAGATCATGGAAAGATGCGGTGCCTGTGAAATTCTCTGGGCTGGTGACGAAGAAACTTGAAGAAACTGGATTCAAGTGCGAACATGGATTGGAGGAAATGATTGATGCAGCAATTAAAACTTGCAAAGAGAAGGGCATTCTCTAAATTGATGATGATATAATTTCAAAGTGTTGAAGACTTGTGTTTCAGTCGGCATACTTCATGTGTTTCAGGGTCTTTATTTTCTGATTTGACTAGTGTTTTATTTTTTGGTATAATGTCAGTCGTGTCGGAATAAATGGGGTATTTTATTATCCAAATTTGCAATTTTGAATTTCTATGTCTTTAAACTAGAAAAGGATGAACTATTATTAATTTATAATTAAGACATATATGTATATACGAAATAAATGTTCTTTAAATAATTGTATGAGCGACCTATTTCTGTTTCTTAAAGAATTACTTAGTTAAAACAAATACAGAGCACTTTAAAATAGAATGTTAATTGCTTCTAAACACCTAATCCCTATTTAATATTCCTCACAGTCAACATCAACCGGACTTGCCAAAGATGAGATCCAATATAAGATATAAAAATATGCAAAAACATAAATATTTGACCAACTACTTCGTTGTGTTTAGAAATGACAAAATAACCGGCCCGCTCAAATCCATTTCATTTTTAGATTCTCCACACCCCGCTCTATTTAAAAATGGGGCAGCCTGCATTTTTATTACCCCGCCCCATCATGCACAATAGTATATATTTAACAAAAATATAATATTTTATAATATATAAAATAAATTTTAAATTATATTATTTATTTATTTATTATAACTCTAATCTAAAATAAATAAAAAATTATTTTTGTGGAATATGATTTGATATATTTGGTGCATCATTTTATATTAATATAATTTTATTTATCTAAATTACATGTATATATAAAAAATATTATATGTTAGTATTACAATATGGGGAATGATGGGGTGGACAGATCTGTCCTGCAGCGGGGCATGGGGCAGTGCGTGGCAGAGACACAGGGCTGGCATGAATATTTAAATATACGTCCTGTCATGTCCTACCCCGGTCCCACCCCATTGTCATCCCTAGTTCTGTTATTTTTTTTGGTCCAAGCAGCTCTTTGTCTCAGTACAAAGGATGATGAACAACATTATTTGAGACATGATTATTGGCGAACAACCCTTGTTAGAGGTGAGCTTGGCGAGCAACCTCTATAGTGAGTAGCTCCTTGATGGTGGACAAGCAAAAATGGCGAGTAACTTAATTGTTCGCCCCTTGCCATCTTTATGTGTGATGTGCATCCCTTGCTTTAGGTAAATTATCATGCTTAGGCAAGAACAAGTATTGGTAGCGAGCAATTGAAGTTGCTTACCCCTTGCAATTTTATTTTGATTGGTTAATTTGGTCCTTTATCTTGGTCGTTTCGTGCATGATTAATCTTCTTTGATTCTTCTTATTGCAGCTTGATTTATTTTTCCCCAACTCGCAATTTTAATTAGTGTCCTTCTCGGCAAGTAGGTTAAGTTGTCATCTTAGTTAATCTGCTTCTTAAGTTTGTAGATTAATTATTTGTATCATATCAACAAAGTCTATGTGACGATAAAATCTGTATGACGATGAATATCAACTTGCATGTTTACATTGATGCTCGCGTGTCTATTTATTATTTAATTGTGAATAGCTAATTTTTTTATTGAGTGTGTTTTTAACATACTCATCTCTTTCAATATTTTTATCAGATGAGCAGTTGGTGTAGCTGACAGCGGCGGGATGTGGACATACATTATTCAAGCTATAATTATAATTTTATATGTGAGATTAAGCAAATGTTTGTAGAGTGATGTACTTCAAAATAATTTGGGTGTCGTAGTACCTCTACATATTTCCAAGTATTTTCCTTAAACAATGAAACAATGTTACTTTTAATGTAATTTTTTTAGAAGGCCTACAATATTATATATTTTGAACGAATTTTGAATTTATATTAATGCTTTCGCGAATTTTATATTTGGATTACTCTCTTCTATGAATTTTCTTATATTTAAAATTAATAAAGAAAATTACTTCACATCTTAAATTATAGACCTTCAATTTATTTTATTTAAAATTGGAGTACTTTAAAAAAAATGGACATGTTATATATTAAATTTAAATATTCTATTGTGTAAGATCGTATTTTGCAACATGAATACATGTTGTACTTAATTGAGTTTATAATTATATTTTGTTGATTGAGATAGATTTAATTAATTAAATCTAACGGTATTTGTGATGCCATGAGTGATTTGTGGCACCATATTTAATTAAGCAAGCATAAATAAATGTGTCATGACCCCTTTCAATTATTTAATTTCGCTCATTCCTAGGAAAATCACTACTATCCTGTTTTGATATTTTTGCATGTGAATTCCTGCATATCTTCTTTCACAAGATCTATTTTGAACATCCAATGACTTTATAGTGATTAAATATAAATACTCAGTTATATTCATTTATGTCATGAATATATTTATTGTACTTTGAATATTTTATTTTTATTTTTATATTGTTAATATATATAATTTAATTATGTATTTTAATATAATAATATATTTATTTATTTTTAAGACAATATAATTTTTTATTTATTTTTGAAATACATTTAAACTTTTTAATTATAAAAATTATTATATTTGTTATAATTATATGTGTTTATTTATTTATTTTTATTTTTATAATATTAATTATTTTATTTATATTTTTAGATATTTAATAATGTAGATGCTTATTGGAATGATGAATGTGCATTTATTTATCCACGTTATCTTTTGGGCAAAGGCTAAATTGCACAAAGTTTAAATTGCATGCAAAACATATGAAATCTGGTGATTTATTTTGTCAAAATTCAAAAGTTTAGATTAAATTGAAATTCGCGTAAAAATGGTAATTTAATTGTGCAATTAAGCCTACTTAATAAGAACTTTGCCGGATAAAAAATTTACTTCGAGTGTCGTTAATAACGACCTTGTAGGTAGGGTATATACAAGAATATAAAATACCCTTTTGTTAGATATCCCATGTAAGATAAATCCAAACGTATTAACTAGAAAAATAGTAAAATTAAATTAATGGATTAACTTCAAAATAAAAGATAGAGGTAAAAAAAATTTGAATAATAAAGAGGCACAAATTACTTTTCCTTAATCTTATTGCCAGCTACAATAGCCTAGGATACTGCTACTGTACACTTAGGCTGACACGATATAGTACCTCATTCAAATTTAAAAACTATATTATAATATAATCGATAAAACTGTAGTATAATTAATTAACAAATAATATAATACACTAATACTATAACATTATAGTATAACTGAATAATAATAATATAACACTTAAATCCATAATATAATTGAACTAATGCATAGTATAACGCACCAATCCGATCCATTAAAACAATAATAACAACACATGTACTATTAAGAAATTACAATTCATTTTTTATTATTATTTTCAATATTTTTTATATTATTTTTATTACTTTTTCACATTTCTCCATTACACCACATTACTATATCAATATTTTTATACGTTGTTTAATAGTGCCCAAAAATTATGAACAAATTGATAGAGGGAGAAACATTGAGAGAGAGAGATAGAGAGAGAACCTTTAAGCATTTTATTATGAAATTATTTTAATGTAGCTGGTCAAGTGTATCAAAATATTAATCAGATATATCAAAAGTCGAAGTCAATATATATATTTTATTGACCTCAATTTTTGATACGTTTAATGAAATTTTTAGTACCACTAATTAAATATTTGATATTTTAAAATTTATTTATGATAAATTTTCATGTGGAAGAAACGTCATTCTCCCTTGAACAAATTTGCTATAGATTGCAGTGTTGATTTCAGTGAAGTGCTGGATATCTTGACTCGGTCAGTTAGTGTTAGTTGTAGGATATTTTACACAAGTTTTTATTTATTATATTATATATGTATTTTAATTTTATGTGTTATATAATATTTCCACCATTCTATTATTATTTTCGCATTTTTTATTTCACTCTGTCTTAATTCTATTTTCACATTTTTAAAATGAAAACAAAATTAAATATAACATTCATATTATATTCATTTTTATACATAATAATATAACAATTCATTTTAATTAGTTAAAAAATTAATAAAATATTCTTTTTTCTTAATATGCCTACCAAACACATAATTACTTTCAAATAGAATGAATATACTTTATATTTATTAATTAATTAAACACAAATTCTTATATGCACAAGGGTGCATACTATGCACCCTTCTTTTATGGGCTGAATTTTTGGCCCTTTGTATTTGGGCCCAATTAAAAAAAATTCGGATCCGACTTGGTATCCATTTTGAAAACGCGCGGACCTCTATTCTGGTTTTAATTAAACCGGCTATTAACCGCCCTTTCCTTCCGTGTATCATTGTTTCGTGTTCCATCATTTTTCAAACTACGTCAGTTTCATGTTCTCGTTTCCAAGTTTTTCTTCTTTGTTCTTCTTCTTGTTCGCGGTGCCTTTGGTTCGGATTTCGTCTGCAATATACGTTGTAAGTTATTTTTTATGAGTATCATTGTACTTCATTTTAATATTTTGTTTTTTGAGTATCGTTTGTAATGATCTTGCTCTGTTTGTAATGTTGTTAGGGTTTGTTTCTGTTAAAATTGTGAAGAAGAAGAAATATATTGTTCTTAAAGGTAGTGGACCTAAGCACAAGAAAGATGTTGTGTATCAGAGGAAAAAATATCGAGATTCTCCTGTGAATAAGTGTGATGAGATAGTTCCTTTCGTTGGTGATCGTGTTGAACATGCACCGAAGGAAGAAGATGATAGACTTATTGTTTTTTTAAAGGAGAAGAAGAAATCTATCAAATCACTTGTAAATAAAGTGAAATCTGGAAAGGAAATTTCAAGCAAAGGGAAATCTGCTAAGGTTATTTCATCGGAGGTGCATTCTGTTTCTGGAGAAGAGATTTCTAGGTATTTTTTTCTTTATTTGGGTATTACTTTGTTATTCTTTGGGTATTTGTTTTTAGTCTTTGGGTATTAACTTTTCTTCTATGGGTATGTATTTGATATTCTTTGGGTATTTTTTTTTAGTCTTTGGGTGTTACTTTTTCTGCTATGGGTATGTATTTTTTATTCTTTGGGTATCACTTATTTTATGTTTGGGTATTATTATTTATTTGTTTTTTTAGTATGTAATATGTCATTTTGTTGTACTTATTTTGTTAATTGAATTGTTTTGTTATTTGTTATTTGATTTTGTGTATTTTCTGTGATTTTTTTTATATATATTTGTTATTTTTTGGTTGTTATTTTTGTATTTTTTGACTTTAACCGTGGGTATTATTTTTTACTTCTTTGGGTATTTTGTTATTCTTCTTTAGGTATCATTTTGTTTGTCTTGAGGTATTTGTTGTTGTTGTTGATGTATTTATTAATTGGTTTTCATTATCTTTTCTTTTGGATATTACTTAATGTATTATATATTATTTGTCTTGCAGTAAAATTATATCTCAGTGTCGTCCACATGGATTATGTGAATTGGTTAAAAGTTTGAATGATGAACAAAGGGCGTCTTTGGAGTTTATTGGTTTTGAAGGTTTGCTGGATTTAAAGCTTACTAGGCTTGTAAACAGTGGCATGATTGATTGGCTTGTTGATAATTTCAATGGTAGCAGTCGTATGTTAGTGGTTGATTATTTTCGGCAGTTTACAATTACTGCTGATGATGTTTATGATGTTTTTAAGATTCCAAGGAACGAAGGGAGAGAGGTCCCTCTTTATCGTAGATCTGATGATTGCTCTGCTTTTAATACATTTGCTCAGAAGTATGGGTTTGCTGCAAAGAGTCCGATAGGGAAACTTCCTTCCATTATTAAGGATAAATGTCGTAATGGTGGTGATGATTTTAAGCGGTTATTTGTTTTGTATAGTATGTGTTCTTTT
Source organism: Prunella vulgaris (assembly GCA_026898435.1). Taxonomy (NCBI): domain Eukaryota; kingdom Viridiplantae; phylum Streptophyta; class Magnoliopsida; order Lamiales; family Lamiaceae; genus Prunella; species Prunella vulgaris. The sequence goes on from JAPKLY010000003.1 coordinate 1,656,885, forward strand.
CTGTGTCCTTCTGCAAATAGAAGTGTTAATCCTGTCTTTTATAAAGCATTAGAGAATCCAGACTGTATTCTTGAGTTTGATTGGTGTGAACTTGTGTTGAGGAGGTTGTGTGAGTCTATTACTTTGTACAAAAGGGGTTCTGTGAAAAATATCAGTGGCTGTGTCATTCTTTTACAAATAATATATTTTCACCGGTTGAAGTGGATAGGTGTTTGTGAACCTCATTCTATTCCATTGATCAAGCATTGGACTGATCCGAAGTTGAGGAAAAGGGTTGCTGAAGAGGTTAGTGCTGGAAAATTTGGTTCAGGTGAGTTAGTTGAGGATTTGTATCCACTCTCTAGTAATGGAATGCTGAATAAAACACCAACTGAGTCAAGGTGTGATTCAAAGGATGAGGAGAAAAAAGAAGATGATGATCAGTTTCAGGTATTTATTTTGGTAGTCTTTGGGTATTTTTTTTATTGTATGGGTATTAATATGTTTATCTTGGGGTATTTATTTTTTATCTTTGGGTATTAATAATTTTTATATTTTATTATTCTATTGATTTTTGTTTATTAGTTAATTATTAATTAGAATTGGTTTTTTTTTTATTTACATTTTATCTTGCAGGAGATAAAAGAATTGTTATTGTCAATTAAAGGTGAAGCAAGAGAATTTTGTGAAAACTTTAATGTGAAGGTTCAGAAGCTTATGGACTGTATCCAGAATGCAAATTTAAACAGTTCTCAGTTAGAGTCCACTGCTGAATCTGATGTGTCTGACACTCAGAAATTTTTTATGAATCCTAAGCTTCATCGTTATGTTGATAAGCTTGTGAAGTATGTAACATTAATGAAACAATTTGCTGATTCAGCTCCGAGTTTTGAATTGCTTACTCCAGATCCTGTTGTTTTTTAAACTAATCTTAGTAGTTCTGAAGATTAGTTTGATGAGGCTTATTATGGAGACATTGTTGGAGACCTTATTAATTTGAAGAATTATAAGGGAAAAACTGTTTCTAAGGTTGATAAGGGTGTTAAGGTGTCTGAGTTTGAGAAGGTTTTTCATGATAAGGGTGTTCAGGTGTCTGATTTTGAGAAGGTTTTTTATGACAAGGGTGTTCAAGTGTCTGATTCTGAGGAGGTTGTTCATGATAAGGGTGTTCAGGTGTTTGATTCTAAGAAGATCGTTCATGCCAAGGCTGTTGAAGTGTGTGATCTTGAGATTCCTGAGAAGGTTGTTGGAAAAGATAAAGTTTCTGATGATGGTCAAGCTGGTAAAGAAATGGAAGAAGGTGCTCGAAAAGATAAAGTTTCTGGTACAGATCCTGAGGTTCGGAAAGTTATGAAGAAGTTTGATAAAGCTGCTGCAGTAAAGAGTGCACAGGTTGAGAAGACTCCGCAAGGTGCAGTGATGTTGAAGAGTAGGTTGGGTGGTCTTGATGGTGAAATTGAAGAAACAATAAAATCTGTTAGTATGAATAGAGAGAATATAGGTGATGATGGTAGGAGTTTGTTTTGGTCGATACGTAATGATATTGGATATGTATCCAAATTGGTGAGAGCAAATAAGAGGCTTTATAAAACAATGTTCCAAACTCACTTGGAGGTTGTCGATTTCTGTTTTTATGATGGAGAGGGATCTGTTGCAGTGCAAGTATTATTTCAATTTTTTATTTTTAGTTTTTATTATTTGTATGTAATGTTTTTTTTTTTTTTTACTTTTTTTTTTGCAGGGATAACTATTATTTGTACAAAGATTCAATATTTGTGACTAAAGATGGGATAATGAGTTTGTTACCCAATGAAGAAATTGACAGCACCATTATTACTGCATGGTGTTTGGAGGTTAATGCTGAGGTTATTTCTGATTCAAGGAGGAGCAGATTCTGTTTTAATCTTAATCACAGCGTAAGACTCATCTTAATTTGTTTTTGTGTTATTATTATTTTGCATAATGAGTTGTTTTTTAGCTATTTTTGTTGTATACTTTAATTTATTATGGGTATAATGTGTTGTCTTTTTGGGTGTTAATGTATTGTTGATGGGTATTAATATTTGTTGTTTGGGTATTTGTTATTTGTTCTTTGGGTATTTTATTTTGTTCTTTGGGTATTTCTCATTTGTTCTTTGGGTATTTCTCAACTGTTCTCTAGGCTGTTCAGTATTAAACTTAGAATACATTATTCATATCGAAATCATAATATTTTTATATCCCAAAAACAATATTATAATACCTTAAGAATAAATAAAAATACTCTAAGCAGAAGTTATAAATATCATAGCATTTTATAGTGTATAATTTATGTACCTTTTCCAGTGCAGTTGCTATTGCCAAATCTTGATCTGTGAATATTGTCTTTGGGCTTTTGTATCTCATTGATTTCTTGAACATTTGGAAAAGCCACTCGAAAGTTTCTGTCTTCTCATCCGATATAAATGCACAGCCAAACATAACATTTTTCCAGTGATTGTTTATTCCTACAAATGGAGCACAGATCAAATTATACTTGTTTGTTCTGTATGTCGTGTCAAAAACCATTACGTCTCCATATATTTCATAATCTTCCATCATTAGTGAGTCCCTCCAAAATATACTTGAAAGCCTCCCAGCTTCATTTAATCTAATCTTGTAGAAAAAACTCTTTTCTTCAGATTCTTGTTTTTCCATGATCTCAATAAGATTACTGGCATCTCCACCTTTAACTTCTTGGATTTTTAATCTGTTCACCAAATTGTAATGGTCCTTCATTGTGTGTCCCAAATTTTCTTCCCCTCCAACCTCATGTGCCATGTATCGATAAGAATCGATTGTTCTCATACCTGATGACACCATATCTTCAATAAGTTTGCTTTTTTCTGCTGTAATTTGTCTTTCTGAACGATGTAAATGACCCCACTCTGGTCTTGTTAACACATGGTTGTGTTCCATTTCATGCTGCATGACTTCAAATTTTCCTTCATTAGTTCTTCTGATTGACATCCTAGCTTTGCATTCTGTTCTTGTAATTCCAACATTCCTTTTTTTATCTGATGTTCCAGTGCTTGAACCACTATCACTTTTTCTTAATCCTGAACAAGAACATACAAATATTTTCCCCAACAATAGACGTGTTTCTCCTGTAGAAAATCTGTTTGTTGATTTTCTAACACTGAATCCCAAAGAACGTGCATGTAAGCAGTATAATTTATACATCTGATCAACTGTATCTTTCTCAACACCAATTAAAGAACCTCTTATATCAGGACAATGAGCTGTAGATTGTGATTCTTGAAATAAGATATGTGAGTCAGTGTAAAAAATAGAATGAAGTAGTATAATATTCCAAAGCATGAATGTTTTAATAAGCAAAATTGAATAAACCAAAGATAATTAAGCAATACAAGAATAATATTATGTAAATACACAAAGATGTCTTTAGTAATACCTAAAGAATTCTTTAGTAATACCCGAAGAATAGGTAATAAATACCCAAAGAATTCTTTAGTAATACCTGGAGGATAGATAATTGGTACCCAAAGAATTGTTTAGTAATACCCAAACAATAGATAATTAATACCCGAAGAATACTTTATTAATACCCGAAGAATAGATAATAAATACCCGAAGAATTCTTTAGTAATACGTTATAAATATATAATAAGTACCTGAAGAATTCTTTAGTGATACCCAAACAATAGATAATTAATACCCGAAGAATAGATAATAAATACCCGAAAAATTCTTTAGTAATACTCAAGCAATATGTAATAAATACTCATAGCGGCATAGCATATTAAATAACAACTGAAATATTGATTACTATACCTCAATTATACGTTAATTATACCTTCTATATTTGTTGGCTCTGGTTCTTCAACTATTATAATAGAATCATGATTTTTTTCCTGTTCTTCTTTTTTTTTCTTCTGCTTTTTCTTCTTCGTCTTCATCTTCATCTTCTTCACCCTCAAATTGAATTCTATAGAGAATATTATCTGTGAAGAAACGATTGTTTGTTAAAAATTGTTATGATAAATATTTTTGAAGAAATCTGAAGAAGAAATTGTTTAAATTACCTGATGATTCGAAGTTTTCTTCAGGATCGGCCATTGAATCGTGTTTGATTTCTGTTTTTATGAATTAAAATTGCTTTCAATCGTGTTTGATTACAGCGGTGTTCTTCAATTTTTTGGTAACTCGCTGATTTAGGTTAAAACATATATCCGACCCGTTTTTATGTAGGATCCGCGAATTTAAGTTGGGTTTGGGCTGGGTCCAAATTTTAAGCCCATATAAGGGTGCATAGTATGCACCCTTGTGCACAACAGCCGTACTCTTAATTAAATATGTCCGCCTATTAAACTTTAAGGCTTACAGAAAACCTCAACTTTAGTTATTTAAATAAACTAGTATATTATCCGTGCATTGTACGGTTTGTGAATATAAAATAGATATAATTTTAATTTTTGTTTAAATAATTATTTTTAACATGTTATCTCTATTTTTTTAATACGTCCTATATATTTTTTGTTTCGAAATTTATTTTATATATACTATATATATATATTTTTTAATTATGAAGGACTTCTGTACAAACCAATTCAATTGTTTTTTTTAACTTGACAACATACATTTACCCACAAGTAAAAACTGACTTCTTCAAAAAATATTCATATTACTCTTTTCGTTCGTTCCACTATTTATTTTTCATTCTATTTTTGGATATATAGTAATATTATATTCATACACTTTATTTTTTATTTATACATTTATCATTCATTTAAATATTTACACACTTAACTCACTCATATATTCTCTTCTCTCTCCACTACATCACATGTATAATATCTATATTGATATCTTTGTTAATACTTGTGAATAAAAGTAATGGGAAGTATATATCAAAACGGAGGAAATACTAATTAAAAAAGCTCGAACGCTTGTACTTGTACCTTTTTATTTAGGTGGCGATCCTCCGTAAGTTACAAATTTACAATCATCCAATCTAATGCATTTCATTCTCACACTGTCACACTCTCATTTTCAAAAACAAATTTACACAATTGCTTATTAACTTATTTGTAATTTAAAAACAGTCGCCTATAAATTTTTATATTTTTAGAGCGCATTGGACTTGAAAAGTAGTAAGGAGATCTTTTTGTTTTGAATTCTTCAATGATAATAAGAATTTAAAATTAATTTCTTTTTCTATTTTTATATATATTGAATAAATATTTATTTTTATGGTGGTTATATTTTTAGTGTTGTGCTCTTATTTTGCAAAAAGATAGATCAAAAGAATAATGATTATAAGATGAGATTCTCCTACTTTCAAAGTAGTGATACAAAAAATAGTGAATTTGTGTTCAGCAGTTTTTATGTGAAAGCACCACACTTATCTATAATAACTATATTTCACCAGATTCCAAAAAAAAAATATATATTTCACCATATTACTTTCTAGGATGATTTACATATAGGTTCAAGAAAGTCACTATATTTATAAATAGGTTCAAAATATTTGCACAGAAGCACTTTTTTTTTTTGCACAGAAGCACATTTTTTTTATGAACAGCACCTATTTGTAAATATAGTGACTTTTTTGAACCTATATGTAAGTTACCCTACTTTCTATACATATCTCTAAATTACATCTCATTTTACTAATAATTACAAACAAAAATATATTTCTATAGTTTCATTCACTTAAATTGATTAATATTCTTTTATTTTTTTTATCTATTTAAACACTACAAAATAACTCAATTATAAATTAAATGGAAAAACAAAATTAAAATTGGGGGATTATTTCTTTTAAAAATTATTCCACTCTATTTATCAAGTAAATAATTTTAACTATAATTTTTTCTTGAAAAATAATCCAAAAAACATTGCTCAAGTGAATATAGTTAAAATCATTTATATATTATGGGTTTGATACCGTGGGCTGAAAAATGTGGTGGGCAAGGCTAAACATGTAATCCATTTATATCATCATATGGAATTTAGATATTTCTCCGATCAATTGTCGATGACTTTTGCATAAGGAAAAAATTGGATATGTCTCCCACAACTTTTTGAACCCTAGGTAGATCCTCCTCACCATTAACCTGCAAAATTTATGTGTTCACTATGAAATGAACGAATCAAACTAAAAAATTGATTATTCAATTTCTTCTACTCAGAGTAGTACTGCAGGTATGATTTATAAACGTTAGGTGTTCAATTTATTAATTCAAGGGCATTAATTTTCTCTGTTATATCTATAGATTTGTTATGTTCATGCATTTAAGTTTTGCTAGAGGTTAAACCAAAGATATTTTTGCGTTAGACTTGAGGTCTCCCGAATTTTAGTAACTCTTTTTGTTTGTTTAATCATTGTTTTGCATAAGCACACATTTTATGAAGTTTTTAGCTATCTAATTTTTTTATCTGTTATCTACAATTGCATGTAATTGATTTTTGTAAATGGATATGATTTTATATGGTCTTGTCCATTTGTTTTGTAGAGAGAAAAGTTTAGATCTTTTTGTTGTTAATTCTCAATATTTTTTTGTGGTTCTTTTGAGTCATCAACATACTTGTCTTTTAAATATCTTTTAATGTCGCCAAGGCACCCCTGTTCAGGCAACTTATATTTTTCACAATCAGTATTATATTCAAATTATCTAGATGACACACTCTACAATGCAGCAAATGAATTATAATGATGTTATAAAACAGGGTAATGGGTCCAAAAAAAACTTAAGCAAAATGATAATGGTGCTTAAAAATCAAAAGTTGCATCTACAGTTGCTTTAAAATGGTTCATTGTCATAAAATTTATTTATATATGTGTTACAAAAATCATTTTTATGTATGTAACAATAATATTGATTTTTTTTTTGTTATTTAGTTGTAATCATGTATAATTTTACGTGAAAATTATGTTTACTAATAATATGTCTTAACTTGAGAATCTGACATGTACATTGAGTTTTCTGTGTTTTATTATTTCCAACCGCAAGATAGTGTTTTGATGCTTTAATTAAGTGTAGCTATTCTTATTCATGGTTGGAAAATTTTGCAGTGATCAATACGTGTAAGATTACTTATATAGCTCAAAACTATATATGTTATGTTATCATTAGTTAATAATATTTTCAATTTTTTTTTTCAAGAAAAAAGAATAGACAATTAGATGTACTGAAATAAGTATTTAATTTTATGTTTACAAACTTTATCACAGATAATTAAAACTCATAGATAATAATAATAATAATAATAATAATAATAATAATAATAATAATAATAATAATAATAATAATAATAATAATAATAATAATAA
>JAPKLY010000003.1:1664188-1687587 GCA_026898435.1 Prunella vulgaris
AATAATAATAATAATAATAATAATAATAATAATAATAATAATAATAAAGCAAGAAGTATGTTGAAGGAACTTACCAATTCATTGTGTACACTCCTATGTGTGTATTCATGTATCATATACCTTGTAAGCTACATCTCTCTATCAATAGTTTCTCGTGAATATTTTGTATGAGTTTGACGTATACCTGAATTTGGGGTGCAACATTCGCTTCGGTATAAATCTGAGTTGTGAAAACATAACTGTTTTTTAACAATATATACATGCTTTTGTACTTACTTTATGAGTTTCAATAAATTTGCACTTGAAATTGATGAACTTCAAGATCTAAACAATTGTTTGCTTTGAAGTGCAGGTAGTTGACATGATTGATTTGCAACATGAAGATTAACATACTGCTGCATATCTACAAGGAAAAAAAGGGTTTAGTTAAAAAATATGCTGAAGAAATATACCGAAAATCTGAAATATTGTCAGATCTCTTAAATTGATTAAAAAAATTGTGTTGCTATAAAAAAAATGATGATCTTCGTCAAAATGCTTTATATTTAGGATTTTATATTGTTCATAGGGAATGTGAAAAGTCTCATTAATACTGGGAAGGTAAACCATCTAGTATGTATTATATAATTTATTTATTTTGGACTTGAAAATTGAAAGGTTGATTAATAATGCACTAATTAAGTGATTTTTAATATAGTTTATATATAATTAATTTTTTGGTGTTCTACGAAGTTTAGTTTAATTTAATGTAGATTTTTTAACAATTATATATCCAGATTTAATAAATTAAAATTGAGTTGAAAAATAAAAGTTTTTAAAAATAGTAAAACATTTTGTTATTATATAGTTATATAGATATAGATATACTTAAAGAAAACATGAGTTTGCCTACCTCATTTATTAAACTTACCCAAGCATGACAAACTCATTTATTAAATGAACCGAACCAAGCTAGATTTTTAATAAGTCAAGAGTCAAAGAGTGTCTAATAGGATCAAATAGGACTACAAGAACATAATTTCAGAAAATAAAAATACAAACACTTAACTACAGGGAAGTAAAATTATATAGGATCAAACCCTGTAAACTACAATTTGCACTTTTTTTTTTAATTTCTACGTCCCACACAAATTTGTACATTACTTAAAAAATATTACTCCCCCCGTCCCACTATAAGTTGCTCATGTTGCCATTTTCGTGTGTCCCACTATATGTTACTCATTGCTTTTTTATCTATTTTGGAAATTACTATTTACTTTTTATTATTATTTTCACTATTTTTTACATTATTTTCATTACTTTTTCACTTTTCTTCATCACATCACTTATATTTTTTTACTTTTTATATCACATCACTTATACTTTTTCATTTTTACTTTAATTAATGTGCTCAAAAGCAACGAGCAACTTATAGCGGAACGGATGGAGTAATTTATATGCACTCTCAAATTTATACACATATTTACCCATATGACACTATTTTATACTACCTCCGTCCCGGAACTACTTTCATAGTAGTCCCGGGCACGTGAAACAAGAAAAAGTAAATATGTGAGTGTAAAATTATATAATAAAATAAGAAAAAGTGTGTTTTGTTGACTTTTGTGAGTGAAAAAAGTTTCATTTTTAGGTGTGTGAAAGAAGAGTTGGGACGTCCAAATAAGAAAAATGTGAAAGTAGTTTTGGGACGGAGGGAGTATATAAAATATATTTTCCTTAAAAAGTGTGCCGTCCTGTATTATTATTTTTCTATAAATAAAACAAGAGGAAATGACATCGATAACCCCATCTGCTTCATTATATAATCACTTGCATTTCTCCGCAAAACAAATGAGAGAGATGGCGGTGGAAAACAAGAAAGAGAGAGTGTGCGTAACAAGAGGAACCGGCTATCTGGGATCATGGATGATCAAGAGGCTTCTAGAACATGGTTATTCTGTCAATGCAACCGCAAGAATTGACCAAGGTAAATTCATGATTATCAAAACTTCTTAATATATACTCCCTTCGTCCCGTAGAAATTTGCACTCTACTCGACGTCATATTTTTAAAAAAAAATATGTTTTATATATAAAATAATGGTATATAGGTAAATATGTGTATAAATTTATAAGTGTAAAAATAAATCAATATTTTCTTTTTTTAGTTTATATAAATTTATGTGACACGTCCAAATAAAACAAATAAAAAAAGTGTGCCAAATTTCTGTGGAACAGACGGAGACGGAGATGTAGTATTTCCTAGCTAAATCTTTTAATTTGATTTCAATAGAGCGAAAAGGGGAAATCAGCTTCATCACCAATCTCCCCGGCGCATCAGAAAGGCTACACAACGCCGATTTGAACAACCCCGACGCCTTCGCCGCCGCCATAGAGAGCTGCGCCGGAGTTTTCCACATGGCCCACCCCGTGGATTTCGACGAGAAAGAAACGGAAGAAGTCAAAATCAAAAGGTCCACAACTGCGTTGCAAGGCATTTTGCAGGCCTGCGCTGATTCAAAGACGGTGAGACGAGTAGTTTACACTTCCAGCATATCGACGGCGGCTTTCAGCACTACCCCTGTCGATTCGGGCATCTTCGACGAAAATTCGTGGACCGATGTGGAATATATTCGAAGCTTAAGGGCATTTGCTGGACCTTATATCGTGACAAAAACTCTGACGGAGAAAGCGGCGCTGGAAACTGCAGAGAGACTTGGATTGGATCTTGTTTCGGTGCTTCCGACTTGGGTCACGGGCCCCTTCATCTGTCCTGTTTTGCCTGATTCTGTTTACGTCTCCATGGCCCTCATTTTTGGTATTCTCCAGCTATTTTCTTTTTAAAATTTTTTTTTGATTTCTTGAAACTTTACATCATCAGTCAATTGAGGAGTTTAAATCACATTCTTTTCGTAAATTTTTAGATTCAATTCCAAAATTAACTTTTTATAGTCCAAAGTAAAGGTAAAAAGTAAAATAATATTAGATTTTATGAAAATTACATCAATAGATTTGACGAAAATTACTAATTTTTATTTTCAGAAAGATGTTATTTCATTTTTTACTTTTTATTTTAGATTAAAATTGAACCTTATCAAAAAAAATTTGGAATTAAATCTAATAAAAAGTTAATTTTGGAATAAAAATTGAATCTTATTAGAAATTTGGTACTAAATCTATTTTGTTAAATAGTTACGGGACGAATTGTGGTTTAAACTCTTCAATCTGAGTGTAATATTTCTTCAATTAAAATTAAAGTTACATTTTAACCAAAATATATGTGTCGGTAAGTATATATTTTTTTTATTTGCATATATAGGTGATGAAAAGCATTACGCGCACATGAGAGATGCGAGTTTAGTTCATGTGGATGATGTGGCTAGAGCACATAACCATCTCTTCGAGTATAGGGAAGCCAAAGGGCGATATCTTCTTGCCGCTGCTAAGTTCAAAATACAAGAGCTGTATGACATGATTTCTGGCAGATATCCTGAATTTAAGTTGCCAAACCTGAGTAAGTTTAATTAATTAATTCTATCATTCATTTTGTGGAATTATAATTTAATTTGTGTAAGGATGATGCAGTTCGTGGAAAGATGTTGCGGCTGTTAAGGTGTCGTCGGTGTCAACAAAGAAACTTGAAGAAACTGGATTCAAGTATGAAAACGGGCTGCCCGAAATGTTTGATGGAGCTATTCAGTCCTGCAGACAAAAGGGTTTTCTTTAAATTGATGATGATGATTTCATTTAGAAACTTATTATTATTATTACTGTTTCTGTTTGAAAGGACAGATCTGCCTGCTGTATTATTGATTTATTGAATGACTATGCACGTTATCTGGAGACTCTTTATGTGCATTTAATTATTCTTTTTACTACTTTTGTTTCGGTTTTTTTTTTCAAAAAGATTCGGACACGCGAATTAAGAAAAAAATAAAGTATGTGAGTATGAAATTAATTAATAAAATATAAAAAATGTACTTTATTGATTTTTATGAGTATAAATTATTTCATTTTTAAGATATGAAGAAATAGTTGGGACATCCCGAAATAAAAAAACAGGAAGAAAGAGTTGGGACGAAGGTAGTAATTGTTATTATGTATATTCATGCATTAATTTTCTATTAATAAAGATCATGACATCTTATTTGTTATATATATACATAAAAAGAAGTTGAATACATAATTAATTCTCCTTACATATTATTTTCTCTATTTTTTTTATTAGTTTTATAACTAGTACTCCCTCCGTTCCGGATCTTTTTTCCAAAATATTTGGACACACAGATTAAGAAAAAATAAAGTAAGTGTATTTTATTGACTTTTGTAAGTGTAAATTATTTCCTTTTTAAGGTTAGAAAAAAAAGATGGGACATCCAAAATAGAAAATATGGAAAAAAAAAAGTTGGGACGGAGGGAGTAAAGTTGGGACGATAAAGCAATAAATTTGAAAATGGAGAAAATTATTTACTTAGGCTCCGTTTGGTAACGTCTAGAAAATTAGTACGTATTTATAAAATTTCAATCATAAAGTGAGAGATATGTATTAAATTTTAGAGTTTCGTAGTAAATAATTAAAAGTAGACTATTTTTATATCTTTATTTAGTAGAGTGTAATTGTTATGATTTAATATTTAATTTTAATAATATAATTTTTGTATTTGTGTTTGATAGAAAATATATATATATATATATATATATATATATATTAAGATATAAAAAAGCACATTTAACTAAATAACAATTCTTGTTATATTGAATTGAACAAAACATCTCCCCAAACTCCTTGCAAAATTGGATCTCCCCGATTCTACAATTCCTCTCCAAATTCCTTCCAAAATATCCTCTCCCCGATTTGGCAAATACTCTCCAAGATTTCTTTAGAAATTTCCTCCAGAAATCCTTCAGAGATTGCTTTCCAATTGAACAGAATTTTCTCTCCAAATTTAACGCGAGGACGACGACGAAAATTCGATGGTGGTGTTGCTTGGGTGCATGACGACACTCAGGTAAGTGATAAAGTGGTCGGATTTGATGGTGATTTAAGTGGTTGTGGTGGTGGTTTAGTTGTCATTTCCGGCGATAGTTTTGGATTTGGTGGTGGTGTCGGTGGTTGTGATGGTGATTTTGCTTGTCATTTCCGGTAGTGGTGGATCTGGTTGCTATTCCAAATTAACGGCAGTTTCTGTGGTTTTGGTGGTGGTTTCCGGCCATCGTCGTCTTCACGGAGAAGCAGCCTAGCTTCAGTCTTCTCATTCTCTGTTTCATCTCTTTCACGCTTCATCATTAAGCAAAATCACGATTCTTCACTGCCCAATTCCTTATCTCATTTATGAATTTATTTGAAATACCACCCTTTAGTCGAGATTCAAAATGCAATTCTATCCTTCAAAAAAAAAAAATGCAATTCTAACAGTGAAAAATGAAGATTAGAATGTACTTAAACTACCAGGTCACTCATTTTATCGGGTCATTAGAATTCATTCTATATTGGGAAAAATATTTTTTTTGTCCCGTAAGTTTGTCTCTTTTTTATTTTGGTCCTACTAACTTTCAAATTTTGATTTTCATCCCGTAACTTTATCTTATTTTGATTTTGGTCCTATTAACTTTCAATATTTTTATTTTCGTCCTAAAACTTTGCCCATTTTTTATTTTGGTCCTATAACTTTACATCTTTTATACATGAATGGGGTGTCACAGGATCAAAATCAAAATGAGGTAAAGTTACAGGACGAAAATCAAAATTTGAAAGTTAATAGGACCAAAATCAAAATGAGGTAAAGTTACAGGACAAAAATAATAATTTACCCTTCTATATATTACCAAACGAATGTGTAAGAGTGAATAGAGGCCTTTATCTATCCTTTATGGTGAATGAATAGTTTATTATATTCTAGAGAGAATATTACATATAGGAAAACATGCATATATTTTACAAATAGTGTTTTAAAACGAGCAATCATGATTAATTAGTACTTTGGTACGACGAACTAGATCCATTATTATAAAATATGAAATTCGAATTACGTAGGCTTGCAGTCATTAATTAGAATATCGAAAGAAGAATGTGAATACAAGCAATATTTATATTATTGAATTCATGATAATATGAATAATTAATAATTATGAGAATTGTTAAGTGTAAAAGCTAAGCTGAGTTTGAATACTTAGTATTAAATCCTGATCCTGAGACAAGGCCCTGAACCTGAGAGAAAATGAGTCTGAGTAAGGGCGAAGGCGATATTGAGTCTGAGTGCTTTGATCAGTGAAGACACTTGTCCTGAAGACTCAGTAACCTGAAGGCATAATTCTGAGGTCTTCATCCTGAGCCAACATCAGTCATCCCGAGTCAGACATCCTGACAGGCATATCCTGAGCTGAAAATGACCAATCTCCTGAGTCACTCAAGCTGAAGGTTTCGAGCTGACATTAAGACGGTTATTTTGACAGCTGGCGGAGTAATTCTATTGGATGCCGGAACAGTTACTTCTGGCAGTTGTAACCATACAAGCTCGTTGATTGGTTACGAATTTAGAGGGCAGTTAGGATCTGGGCATCTATAAATACGTATTCATTCCAGAGAATTAAGAGAGAAAAAATTGACATTCTAAATCCTTGAGAGAGAAAGCTTGTAATCTGTAAACATTATTCCATTGATTAGTGAAGTGAGCCAACCCCATCCGTGGACGTAGATCAATTTGATCGAACCACGTAAATTGCTTGTTCTTATTTTGATTTCCAGATATTTTCTGTTGAGTGTGTTCATCCGGTATTCTTCAATCGTTCTGATTACTTGAAGTATTATCGAAGTCGATTCAATCCGGTTATATTAACAACAATTGGCATCGTCTGTGGGAAAGGGAAGGATCGACTGGATTAATCATCATCAACCATGGCATCTACAAAATTGGATTTTGAAAAATTCACCGGAGCAAACGACTTTGGTTTGTGGAAGATCAAGATGAAGGCTCTCTTGACTCATCATGGGTTATCAAACGCCCTAAAGCCTGAAGATCAATGGTCTCCTTCTTCATCAGAAAATCCAGGCAAGAAACAAGAAATATTGGAAAAGGCACATAACACAATCATCTTGTGCTTGGGGGACAAGCCTCTGAGGGAGGTGTGTAAGGAGAAGACTGCCATTGGTGTTTGGGATAAATTGGAGAAGGTGTATCAGACTAAGTCTGTCACCAACAAGTTGTTCATAAAGCAAAAACTGATTTCCTTCAGGATGAATGAAGAGAAGGAGTTGATTGAACAACTTGAGGAATTTAACAAGGCTGCTGATGATCTCGAGAACTTGGGAGTGGAAATTGAGGATGGTGATAAGGCTTTGATGCTCCTGAATTCTTTGCCTAAATCCTTTGAGAATTTCAAGGACACTTTATTATTTGGGAGGCAGGATCAATTGTCCTTTGATGATATTCTGAGTGCGCTGAAAACAAAGTCTCTTTAGCTACAAGCTGATAAGAAAAATTCAGTTCAGGCTGAAGGTTTGAACGTCAGGTTCAAGAAGGGCAAGAAAGGTTTTCAGAACAAGAAGAAGAAGAACACAAAGGGGTCAAAATCTGGTGATTTTGTTGAGAGGAGGAAATGTTTTGCTTCCACAAAACTGGTCATCTCAAGAAGAATTGTCCTGACAGAAATAGGAATCATGGAGAAGAACAAAAGGCTGATATAATTGTTGCTGCTGAAGAAGGATATGATAATGCTGAGGTGTTGACAGTTACTAACCTAAAGCTGAATGATGAATGGGTACTTGACTCAGGATGTTCATTCCACATGTGCCTGGATGAATCATTGTTTAGGGAGTTGGGGAGGTTTGATGGAGGCTCAGTTGTGTTGGGCAACAATCAGACATGCAAGGTGAAGAGGAGTGGTTCTGTCAGATTGAAGCTGCATGATGGAGTGGATCGAATACTCTCAAATGTAAGGCTGGTGCCAGAACTGAAGAGAAATCTGATTTCCCTGGGTTCACTGAATCAACTAGGTTATGAATTCAACACTGAGGATGATTACATCCTGATAACCAAAGACAAGAAGGTATACATGAAAGGCAAGAAAATCAATGGATTGTATATCCTGATTGGAAACACTTCTACTGGGTCAGCAAACAATGTTATGGACAGCACTGAGGCTATGATATGGCATAAGAGATTAGGCCATATTGGAGAAAGGGGACTCCAAAAACTGACAAAGCAGAAAGTCTTTGGGGAAGGAAAGGTGATGAAGTTGGATTTTTGTGACCATTTTGTCCTGGGCAAATCCAAGAAAATCTCATTCCCTAAAAGTAAGAAGATGACTGATGCACCTCTGGACTATGCTCATTCTGATATCTGGGGACCAGCTAAGGTGGAGACCCATGGAGGTGGAAGATACTTCATGACAGTCATTGATGACTTTAGCAGGAAAGTATGGGTGTTCATACTGAAGCAGAAGAATGAGGCCTTAGCAAAATTCATTTGTTTTTATAGAATAAATAATTTTTCACATAATGCAAGAGCAAAATGTGTGTTACTATAAGAACAAATATTGACTATTCACAAATATTTATTTATTTTTATAGAAGTAATTATTTTTTTCATATAATAACATATGTGTTACATGAAATAATGTAGACTTAAATGGATAATAAATAAATTAAAAAATACATATTTATTCTCATAAAAATATACTTTGTCCCTACAGTAATACACATTTGCTTATATGGTAACATAAATTGGAAGACAAATGTATGTTACTATAAGAGAAAATGTGTATTACTGTAAAATTAAATGTGTGTTATTATATGTATAAATATTTATTTATAATATAATATTAATTATATATTTTAATTAATACAATAATTATAAAAATTTAAAATTAAAATAAACATAAAAAAAAGGTTAACGAAGTAGATGCATGAACTTTGTATAGGGTGGGGGTTGGGCGAAATTTGTATACAGGTGTGTGGGATTAGTTGGTGGGAGGGAGGGAAATTAGTAAGTGGGCGTGCGGTACTCTAATGTTGCGCGTGGGCTTTCTAATTTTAATTTACTATATTTGAAAATTTTTACCGTAGAAATTTCTACGCAAGTGTTAGCTCCTTGAAATATTATCGAAGTCGATTCAATCCAGTTATATTAACAACAAGAATGATTACCAATTAGATATAGTCACGTTATTCCAACTGTGTCGTCTAAAGAGATATTTCAAGCAATATGTCACCTTGAATAACTATTTGCCACAAGCCTACAATATAATAAGAATATTTAAAAGGAAAAATTATAAAATAATTCATAAAATTGATATTAATTACAATTTAATTCTGTACAGAAAAAAATTATATTTCTATAATAAACTAATTTATAATTATAGTTATTTTTTTAAATAAATATGTAAGTAACTCAATTTTAAAAAAATAGGGAATGCTCTGGAAAAGTTAAACCCAGGTTTTTTTTTCATTAAGGACACATTTGGTAAGTTAGAAAAGCCATGAAAAAAAAGGTTTCATGTGTTTGGTACACTGAAAAATATTTTCAAAGAGGCCCATGAAAAATGCAGCACTAGATATATTTTCTGAAAAAATACTGTTCCTCCTTAGAAATTGAATCGTACCCTCAGCCCCCGATATGGTTTCATGACCTTTTCCTCTCCCAAATTCTTCCACCTCATCAATGGTGGAGACGGCGCACGCGGTGGCGGCAGCGGTGGTTGTGCGCCGGAACGGAGAAGGTGCACGCGATGGCGGCAGCTGTGGTTGTGCGCCGGAACGGAGACGGCGCACGCGGTGACGGAGACGGCGCACGTTGTGGCAGCGCTTGGATCGAGAACAGTGGTTGTGCGCCGGAACGGAGACGGCGTACGTTGTGGCAGCGCTTGGATCGAGAACAGTGGTTGTGCACTGGACGGCGGTGTCTTCGTCGATTCTATAGCAGAGGCGGCGATCGACTCCTTCGTGGCTGATGGGCTGTGAAGATCGAGTTCTAGATTTCAGATTTCGACGACCTACGGGCTGTCGGAAGGCAACGGCGAGAAGAACAGATGATTTCTTATCTTGTTTAATCTACCAAACAAATTTTTTATTTTCCACCGTATGCTTTACCAAACATAAAAAAATAAAATAAGTCAAGAAAATATATAATGGGCCTTTTTCGAGGCTATTTCTTACCCAGTCTACCAAATGGGCCCGGGTAGAAAGAAAAAAGGCAAAGTAAAAAATATAGACTCATATTTTCATTGAATCGATTATTGCAATTTATTGTTTGACTTTACTTAAGAGACCAATAAAATCACGTCACTAGTATTACACTTCAAATACTGACAAATGAAGTGACAATTCAAATCATGTCACTGGTAGCAAAGAAAGGTCAGAGAACTCTTTTCTCTTTTCGTCTCACTTTAAATTCATCATTTTATCATTTTGTTTGTATTTATATAAACTTCTCAGTTCTTATTTACCTTTTTCATTTTTTAAAATTATTATTCACTTTTAAATTCTTATTTTTTTATATTTTTCATCGTATCACTAAGTACCATAACTATTAGTTTATTATTTATCTTAACTTATGTGATAAAAAAATAAAATAAAAATTATCGGGATGGAGAGAGTACAGTTCAGCATGAAGTATTGTTAAATAGATCGTTCCAATTGAATCATTGAAAGTTGATTTTTTTTTAAAGACAATTGAACGTTGAACGATTGAGCATTTTGGATATATATATTAGGGTGTGTTTGTTTATGGATGGGCCCATCCGGATGGGGATGGATTTTTCCCCATCCCATCTAATTTTTGGACTTGCACATCCCATCCCATCCAAAATACACATTCACTCCATATTATACATCTAAAAACATATTTCACATAATTCGATACCAATCACATCAATTTTATCTTACATATCAAATACATTTTATTTATCTCTTTTTCACATATATCATATATATTTTTATTTAATTTATATCAATTAACATAAAATAAGAATTAATTAATATTATAAATATATTTAAATTTTATTTAAAATTATTATCTTGGAGTATAACAAAACCTCTACTATTAGTAATTATTTGTGATTTAAAATTAAAAATATTTATTTATTATATATACACTGTTTTTATATTATTTATTATTAATTTAATTTATCTTAAAAAATTATTAATTATCAAGGTTATTTTTTTAAAAAAAATTATTTATGTATTACAACAAAATATAATTAATATACAATCATTAAATCATTACTCCACTAACTAACAATAGTAAAATAATACATTATCATCTCTAAAAAGTATTGATTTGACATAAAGTTTCATCCACCCCTATCACATCCAATTCAAACCAAACACAAATTTATTATTCACAGAATTTGCCCCATCCACTTTTTTTCTCCATCCGGATGTGCTCCATCCACCTCAAGACGCAAACAAACACTACATTATTGTTTTTCTATCAACCAAGAGGAAAAGACATCGATAACCCCATCTGCATCATTATATAATCACTTGCATTCCTTCTCTGTTTTGGACTCACAAACAGAGAGAGAGAGAGAGAGAGAGAGAGAGATGGCGCTGGAAAACAAGAAAGAGAGAGTGTGCGTAACAGGAGGAACCGGCTATCTGGGATCATGGATGATCAAGAGGCTTCTAGAACATGGTTATTCTGTCAATGCAACCGCAAGAATTGATCAAGGTAAATTAATAATCATTATCAAAACTTCTTAATATATATATATATATATATTTCCTAATTTGATTTCAATAGAGCGAAAGAGGGACATCAGCTTCATCACCAATCTCCCCGGCGCATCAGAAAGGCTACACATATTCAACGCCGATTTGGACAACCCTGCCGCCTTCGCCGCCGCCATAGAGGGCTGCGCCGGAGTTTTCCACATGGCCCACACCGTGGATTTCGCCGAGAATGAAACGGAAGAAGTCAAAATCAAAAGGACCACAACTGCGTTGGAAGGCATTTTGCAGGCCTGCGCTGATTCAAAGACGGTGAGACGAGTAGTTTACACTTCCAGCATATCGACGGCGGCTTACAGCAATAACCCTGACGATTCGGGCACCTTCGACGAAAATTCGTGGACCGATGTGGAATATGTTCGAAGCTTAAGGGCATTTGCGGGACCTTATATGGTCACCAAAACTTTGACGGAGAAAGCAGCGCTGGAAACTGCAGAGAGACTTGGATTGGATCTTGTTTCGGTGCTTCCGACTTTGGTGACGGGCCCCTTCATCTCTCCTGCTTTGCCTGAATCTGTATACATCTCCATGGCCCTCATTTTTGGTATTCTCTATTTATTCCTTTAAAAAGATAAATTTTGAAATTGACGAGTCATATATATATATATTGACAAGGGAAGGGATAGATACATAAGTTTTTGTGTGATTTGCATATATAGGTGATGAAAAGCATTATGCGCACCTGAGAGATGCGAGTTTAGTTCATGTGGATGACGTGGCCAGAGCACATATCCATCTTTTCGAGTATAGGGAGGCGAAAGGGCGGTATCTTGTTGCTGGTGCTAAGTTCAAAATACAAGAGCTGTATGACATGATTTCTGGCAGATATCCTGAATTTAAGTTGCCAAATCCTGAGTAAGTTTAATTAATTAATTCTATCATGCATTTTGTGGAATTATAATTTCATATGTGTAAGGATGATGCAGTTCGTGGAAAGATGTTGCGGCTGTTAAGGTGGCGTCGGTGTCAACAAAGAAACTTGAAGAAACTGGATTCAAGTGTGAAAACGGGTTGCCCGAAATGTTTGATGGAGCTATTCAGTCCTGCAGGCAAAAGGGTTTTCTTTAAATTCATGATGATAATTTCGTTTTGAAACTATTATTATTACCTTTTTTTGTTTGAAAGGACAGATCTGCCTGTATTATTGAATAACTATGCATGTTCCAAGAGAATGATGGATAACTCTTTATGAATATCTAATTATTCTCTTAAATTGTCATAATGTATAACTTCTTATAAGTGGAGGTCGTGATATCTTATTTGCTATGGATGCATTTGGTTAGCTTTAATATGCCTTAATATGTCATATAAATAAGTTAATATGGGCGGTTAACTTATTTGGTTGGGGCAAAGTGGGCCTGAGAAATTATTCAAGCCCGCATAAATTTTTACGGGCTGAGACGATAATAATCTGGAGAGACCCTCTCGATTAGTTTTCTGGTCGATTAAATGTATTAATTCGCAAACAGTCTTTTCTCCCTCTCTCAACAATGGAAGCCCTAGAATATGAGATGCGCCTCATTTTCTCATTTTCCTCATATTTTCAAACGGCCATTGGAGCAATAGAGCTTCGACCATGATGGTTGAGAGAAGCTTCGAACGGCTTAGGCGATTGAGCGTGGTGTGCTTCCAATGAATTCCGGCCAATTGACGTCGAGGTGTGCTTCTTTGTTCCGGTAGTAAGCTTCATGTCAATTGACGGCGGCATCAATTCCGCTCCCTGTGAAGCAGCAGAACCATGGCAATTAGGATCTCAAGATACATGCGGACTATTTCTTCCTTGTAGTGCCCTCCACGTTCAATAATTCCAGGGGTTTCACTTCCGGCGATGAACAGGGGTGGTATAATTCCAAGGGTTTCACTTCCGGCGATGAACAGGGGTGGTTGTGGGTGGTGGTGACGTGATGTCAGCCATTTTCGCAGCGGTTGTGATGGATTTCTCCAATTTGGAATGGCTTTAATCTGCTTTCCCAATTACACAACCAAACATATTAATAATTCTATGGGCTTTTTCTATTTGGGTCAACCAAATATTATTGAAATAATTAATAAGATGTTTTCTATTTTGGACTTTTTTATCTGCTATCTTGGACTTTCTGAACCAAACGATGCCTATATATATATAAAGAAGTTGAATACATAATTCTCCATACATATTGCCTTCTTTATTTTGCATTTTTTATAATGTTCATTTTCTTATTAGTTTTATAACTATCTGTATCTTCTATTTTTAGTAATATATTTTGCGGTTAAATCACGATAAAGCAATAAACTTGGAAATGGAGAAAATTATTTACTTAGCAAATTTATATATTCATTTACTGGTGAATTAATAGTTTATTATCTAGAGAGAATTATATATATATATATATATATATATATAGGAAAAACATGAGAATGGATCGTCTGCTAGGAAGCATGCATATATTTTAGGGTTAATTACACCTGAGTGTTTAGTATATATTCTTAATCTCATTGAGGTGTAACTATCTTTTATAATTAAGGTCAGGTGCATTTTTACTAATAATAAGACATTAAGTTTCTATATATTACCAAACTGCCACCCTATTAAAAATATCTTCCATATCTTTCAAAATTTTATTTCTCTCTTATACTTTCCTATCCTCTCTCTCCTCTCCCTCTCAACTCTCCCCTCTCTTTCTCCTTTCTCTCAGACTCTTTTCTCTCTCTCTCTATATATATATATATATTGATATATATTCTTGGCGGCGGTGAACGGTAGACTTTCGCCGTCACGACAAGGCCAGCCACCGCAATGGTAGGCGATGTGGACGCATTTGCAATGGAAGCTCCGCCTACAGATCTATAATCCTCTGGCGCCATTGATGAAGCTCTATTTTGTCCGTCTCTGTTCGCAACTCCCACCGCGTGTCACCACCGCCATTCGTGCGACGCCGATAGTCGGGACTCCCACGCGGCGTCGACCATTCTGATTTCAGTGAATTTGTGAGTTTATTCAGATTTTGGATGTTGAATTTTAGATTTTGGGAATTCATTTGTGGGTGGGATGTGCAATTTTTTTTTGGAATTTTGGATTTTTTCAGATTTTGGTAGTGAATTGATTTTTGGGTTTTGTTTTATCCCAAACCCAAATAATTCATCCAACCTGTGGACGATAGTTTTGTTTCAGGCGGAGGGGTTGGAGAGATTGGAATGGCTGTCACATTTTTCCGACTATTCTCTCACCGAAAAATTGCCGCCGAAGCAGACAGCGGTTATGGCTCGGGAACAACCTTTTTTCGCCGTTCCGGTTCAGACCAAGGCCAGAACCAAGAGGGCCGAACACCTGGTCGTCTTCTTCATCCTCCTCCACGACATCGTTTTGCCCAGAACCAAGTTTTTTTTTTTTAAGTAATGACATATGTGTCCGGATCCTTGAGGGCTGTCGTGTTTATTGAAATTTGTTTTTGATGGGGTTGATTTCATTGTTTTCTTTGCCCATTTTTTTTAGATCCATCTATCTAAACACAAGAATATGTAGTACAATAAGAAATACTGCAGTACAATGATAATTGCTATAGTACAATAAGAAACACTGCAGTACAATAACAATTGTTATAAGTAAAGACATCAATATGGACATGACTCGCCGGAAAAGAGGACGTCAAAAAAATTCCCAAATCAGTAAACAGTAATTAATAGTGTAAATGAATAATAGTACACTCGTCCCTTCAATAGTACACTCGTATAGTCTGTAGTACAATCGAAAATATAAGCATGTGTCAGAGTGGCATTTTCGTAAAATAGCTATAACTTTTTCAAAAAGTTGCACCTAGTTTAAATTATCAAATGTGGTGGCACCTACTTGAATTTCCTATAGGTTCAGAGCACCTAATTGTGGTTGACCCTATATTTTACAAAATAGTGTTTTAAAACGAGCAATCATGATTAATTAGTACTTTGGTACGATGAACTATTTATTAATAAAATATGAAATTCGAATTACGTAGGATTGCAGTCATTAATTAGAATATCGAAAGAAGAATGTGAATACAAGCATTCATATTATTGAATTCATGATATAGTCACGTTAAAGTGATATTTCAAGCAATTGTCACCTTGAATAACTATTTGGTACAAGCCTACAATATGAACAGAATATTTAAAAGGGAAAATTATAGAATAGTTCACAAAATTAATATTAATTATAAATTTTTCTGTGCAGAAAAAAATTATATATCATCGGATATAATATAACTCCATATTAATCATAAATAATTTTGATAGTTTAAATTGAATAAGAAATTGATACATCATCGGATATAATATAACTCCATATTAATATATAGATAGATTAATAGAAATTCATATGAGATGTTCTACGGATTTAACTGCAGGGGCTGAAAGTTGGTGAAACTGAGGGCACAAAACCGTCGTAAAATGGCGAGACCGACCCTGCCTGGGTCAAACCCTCAGGCAACCCGCGAACCTGCACCATTTTTGAGAATTTTCGCGTGAGAGGGGGTTCGAACCCGTGACCTCCCTTATGAATGTATGAGTGTCTTGCCATTTGGGCAAGTAGTATTTGTTGTTCCATAATTCATTTAATATATATATATATATATATATATATATACAATATATACTTTTTTATTTTAACTAAGTGTTATATATTTACCTTATTATTATTATATTATGTAATTATACTAATCTAAAATTATATATTTTAATTATGTTAGTTATAATAAAATTATCATATATATATATATGTAATTATATATTTTTAAATATTAATTCAAATCATTATAAACATTAATGTAAAATAATTCTATTCATATGATAAATATTCATTCTACCCCTACCTTTAAATTTTAATAATGAAACTTCATTTCACTTATTAAACTATTACACACAAAATTCATCTCTATCTAAATATACTAATTTAATTCAAACTCCATATGGTATGTGAAGTATAATATCTCAATAGATTACTATTTAGAATTATCAGTATCTCCTCTAAAACCAAATTAACAAATATAGCCTAATCATCCACCATCATTAACAAATGTTAGTGCCTAATCATCCACCATCATTAACAAATATTAGTGCCTAATCATCCGAATAATTCAAAATATAGTATAAAACACACATCCACAAAGTCAAATAGTTCAAAATAGACAAAGTTCAAAATATAATTCAAAACATACATATCAAATAGAATCAACGTCTAGGTCCCTTCCCATGCCTACGGTGTCCTTGAGAGTCATGTTGTGAGTCAGAATCACGTGGTGCTCTACGTCTACCTTGAGAGCCCTGTGGTGAGTGAGAATCATGCGGTGAATGAGCATTTTTGGGTCGATCGTCGGCGGGACGCTGCTGATCCTGTATAAATTTCATAAATTGTTCCTGCAGTGGTGCTTGCACTTGTCTTTGCCACTCCGCACGCGCCCCTATTTCCTGTGCCCTTACCTCAGCTACTTTTGCAGCTACTCTTTCATCCACAGTTCTATTCAACTGGTCCATATAAGCTTGACTATAAGCTCCGATGTGCTTACCAGTTGATGTCTCACCGGGCCCAGAAATAATGCGCCTCGACTTGCCTAGCTGTCCCAGTTCACGTATGCGACCGTGTTTTTTTTTCAACTTTCTTCACGTATAGCAGAGACAAGTCTGGAGCCTCCGCTTGATCCTCTCCGGCCTGTTCATTCTGGGTGGCCTCTTCTTGTACTTCATTCTGTACAAGATTTTTTTTTATGTAATGTATAATGTACAAGATTTATATAAATTAAAGTAATGTAATGTATAATGAAAAATCTTACGAGTGTCTAAGCTATATGGCCATAGGTATAATCCTCTCCCCCAAGATAGTGGTAGTGCTCCACTATTTCCCACTTAGTAGCAGGTCGTCCCGTTCTTGTCTTCTATGTATTTTTGAAAAGATTATAACTAAAATATGACATGATCATTTTGCTAATATATTAATTTTAAATAAATTTACTTATAATATCCAAAGCAACTTGTGCTGCTCCACTGGAACCACCCTTATGATGAGAGAGGCCAGTACCTGGGCCTCCTGGCTCCGACAGACGATTCCTCCTACATTGTTCAGACCTTGCTTTAACGTCCTCCCTCTCCCAATACTGACGTAGTGCCTTCCAAATTCTGGAATCCCATGATGGTTTTTTTCCTTTCAACTTCCACCTGGCTTGCACCCTGTTCAGCATGTCCACATAGAGATGTTAAACGGGCTGGCCCTAACCCTACAGGGCCAGACCTACAGGGCTCCGGGCATAAACGGTCCCGGGCCTTAGCGGTTCATCCTTAACGGGCCGCTATATTCTCAGACCTAACCCTAACCCTAGCGGTCTGCGGCCTAAACGGGCCACTAATGGGTTCAGACTAATTTTTTTTTACAAATTTAAAATTTAATATAAAACAAAACTAATAATTTAATAACTAAAGTTCACACATTCCTAAAAGTTTTGAATTAATTGAGATCTAACTTATTTACTTATTTTTTATTTTAATATGTAGTTAAGTTATTAGTTAATCATGAATTAGTAATTAATAATTAATAAAAATATAATTAATAAAGTTTACAATTACGTAACACAAGTGAGGAGAAATCAGGTCTGCCCACAGCCACAGTACACAGGCCCACGACCCACACCTCCACAGCCCACAATCACTTTTCAATTTAATTAACATATATTATATATTAATTATTTAATTTAATTAAAAAAAACAGGTCTACCGGGCCAGCCCGGTTAACCGGCGGGCTAGCCCGTTTAGCCCGCGGGCTAACCGGTCTGGGACAAAAAGGCCCAGTTTTATACGGGCCGCCATATGCTCGGACCTAATCCTGTAAAACACAGGGTTAAACGGGCCGACCCGCCAGCCCGCGGCCCGTTTAACATCTCTATGTCAATAAACTCTAAGTGCCGACTGGTGAGATGTCATCCGTATTTGAAGCTGATTTTGGAAAGTGTGTCTAGTCGGTATTAAGGAAGCCGACGGGAGGTGTATAGGCACATGTGTTTCTGCAAGTTTTTTGGTATATCATTTCATAATCCCACTCGCCGTAAAATTCTCTTCCTTCCATTTCAAATTTCACCTTTCTAATCCACTGTCCTCCGCCGCTGGCGGTAACTCTTTGTTAATACTTCAGCCTGTTAATTTGCTTGAAATCAGTATAAACAAATGGTAGTTATTATCGATTTTTTTTTGTTGATTTTTGGCCTTGTAATCCGCCGCAAATGGGTTGATAGTTTGAATGCTTCCCATTCTCTCCTCTACTATTTCTTGTTAGGGTTATACTAGAAAGTATGTTTTCACTTTGTATAACTAAACTGAATCTTTAAGCTTTATCTGAAATAATCTTTAATCACTGTGCTTTAGATAAATATGAATGTTATTTATTTATTGCAATCCGTTCATATAATAGTACAAGTTACACTATAGATAAATGTGGTGATCCCCGGATAACTCACAGCAAGATCACATTATCAGTTTCTTGTAACAAGTACTAAATTCACAACCTATATGGGATTTGAACACCCCATTGGTAAACAGTTGATGTGTAGATCCCAGATTGGCTTATCTTGACCAAGGAATTGTACTAGTGCATGATGATGCATTGAAGAGGACCTACAGAGAGGTAATTCTTCCGTACTGATTTATGAGATGAAGAATTAGATCTCAGTGGTCGTTTATTTCTAAACCTCTGTCCCTTAAATAAGACTGTGTGTGATCCGTGCGTGGCACTTTATTTTGTTATGGGTAGAGAGTCAATAAGACTCAATACTTCGCATCTTGGGTGACGCCATTGAGAACATGACAGTTGCTAAGATTTAATACAGATGAACGTGTGCTTGGAGAGTCTTGCATGATTAGTCCCCTTGGTGGGCTCTAAACGTTCGTCATACTAAATCTTGCAAGTGGAATTTGTTTCCGGTATGATGATAAAGAAGAGTTGAATGACATTGGGCTCAATGTTAGAATTCAAGGCCCTTAGGAGGTCCAATCTTAATTCTCCTAAAGACCCCTCAAGTAGCTCAATTAAATGTCCAACAATGAATAAGGTGATTAAAATAAAAGAAATATTTTGGGCCCATTTAGATGATTTTTTCGAAAATTATTATTAATTTTAATTGATGAGAGATTTTATGGAAAATAGATATGTATCTTGAATACAAGAATGTCTAATAAAATCAAGATCTCATTGAATTAAAAAGAAAGCAAAATTTTCGAAAATTGCATGGAAGAAAGAAATATCAAGAATTGAATATTTGGTATTCAAGATTATCAAGATTAGAATATTAGATATTCATGATAATCAAGATTTGAAATATTAGATATTCAAGATATTCAAGATCTTGTATTCTCATTATAAATATGAGATGATACAAGACTTCAAAATACACAACATTAAGAATCAAGATTTTTGAAAATCTTGAGGCTTGGGGCAACAAAATTATTCTTTTTCCTTGTGTTGAAATTATTCGTGTGGCCTCCCACCGGGTGTACGAATAAGGACAAGGGAATACTTGAGAAGGTTTTTGGGTTTGTCAAATTGAGGGTCTCAAGAAGGACGTCTTCAAGTCAATTGTTGACACTATCTGCCTATAGAGGATCTCAAAGGACGTCTTTTGTCTCAGAAACCTCTTCTTTTATCTCAAAGGACGTCTTTTGTCTCATAAACTGCCTTTTCTCTAAGAGGTATAATTCACTAAAACCCTTAGTTCCGCATGTTTAGGGCTTTATGTGATATTATATGATTCATATGTTTTGAATGCAAAGCCTGTTATTGGATATACAATTATTTGATTTAATTATGTTTAAATCATGATATTAATTGTAGGCTTAAATTTGTATTTAGTGTAAATAACGAATAGATCCGCGTTTAATTCCCCAACATTTCTCTACCAAATATTTATTTGTACTGGATATATGTACATATAATACGTATTTAGGTTGTAAAAAAAATTATAATATGTGATCGAGTCAATCTGTTAAAAAAATATTATAATTGCTAGTAGTTACAAAATGTATGACTTTCAAATTTCAAAATTTTAATTTTAAAACTTAAAATATTAAAATATTTTCTTAAAATACACTCATGGTTCTTCCAAACCTTTAAATTTTCAAATGTCCAAATTCAGTTTCTCCAAACTTCTCATGAAAAGTAAAAGCTTCCTATTTGTATATAAATAGTGCGATGCAGAGAGGGAGAGAGAGAGTCTGACACTAGTGGTATTCCCACTACCGACTGGTTTTATATTAAATTATTAATAACAATCCTTCTTTTATCTCTATTTTGATAAAAGGTTTAAAAAATATTCCTATTTAAATAAATTTGCTATAAAAATAGTAAATAACTAAAAAGGAGAGATAAAATTAGAATTGTTATATGAGTCGAGCGAGCCCGAGTAGTGCTTATTGAACTCATTAAGCTTGTCAAACTTGGCTCGACTCGTGAAGAAAAACAAGCTCAAAATCAAGCTCGGCTCGGCTCAAAATTGAAATCAGCTCGTTTAGATTAAATTAAGCTTGAGCTCGAAATTTACGTGCAAAGCTCAATTCGGCTCGTCAAAGATCGAATTGAGCTCGAATATTCTGGAAAAATATATTTAACTGATGATATATCAACAACTTTATTATTCAATATATTTACATTCGCATACTTCAATAAAGATAAAATTATCATCAATTCATCAGTACGAGTGGTTTGAGAATATAAGTTGTATTATTATGTAAAATATTATTCCCTCTATCCCACGGGAATTTGCACACTTTTCTTATTCTGACGTCCCACACAAATTTGCATACTACTAAAACAGGAAATATTGATTTACGTGCACACTCACAAACATATACACATATTTACGCATATGCCACTATTTTATATATAAAACACATTTTTCTTAAAAAAGTGTCGTCTCGTAGGGTGCAAATTCCTACGGGACGGAGGGAGTATTATTGTATATCCTAAAATATATAATATTTATAATATAATTCCTATTTTCGAGTCTCACGAGCTGCTCGCGAGCTTACCGAGTCGAGATGAGCCGAGCTCGTTAAACAAATGAGTATTTTTTTTTACCTCGACTCGATTCTAGGGATGACAAAACGACCCGCCCCGCAGTTGATCCAATCCGCCCCGCTCTGTTTGGATCGACCCCGATCTGCCCTGTTATGAGAATGGAGCAGATCAGTCCCGCCCCGCTTGCGGAGCAGATCAGGCATGGATCTACATATTTTTTCCCTGGTCCGTCCCGCCCCGCTCCATATAATATTAATTATGTATAATATTAAATATATATAGAATTATATATTTTTTCAAATAATCAAGTCTTGGATATATTTGATGATTTGGATGGATTATTGTTGATTAAATTGTGAATTTTTAATATTTTGTATTTAATTTTTTTAATATATTGATTTTGTAAAATTATGAGAATTTAATAGATGGAGCGGGGCAGATCAGATCCGCCCCGCGCGGGGCAGACATGAATCTCAAAATGCTGCCCCTCAGTGGAGCATGGAGCAGGGCGGATCAGCGGGGCACAAGCGCGGAGCAGTCATGGATATTGAGGTATCCGCCCCGATCCGCTCTATTTGTCATTCCTACTCAATTCGTTTAACACATCAAGTCGATTTGGGCCTTAACGAGCATGAGCAGCTCACTCTCATGAAGACATCTTTTGACTATTTGAGAGAGAGAGAGAGACAACCAATTTCCTGAAGATTGCAGTGTTGATTTCAGTGAAGTGCTGGGATATCTTTTGGCCCACGTTTGGTAGCTAAAAAAAGCCCCTGAAAAAAAAAAAAGTTTCAGGGCGTTTGGTAGGCAACAATTCGTCTAAAAGGGGCCCGAGAAATAGGCCGGCCGTGGAATTGTATCATGTAAAATACTATAGCTCTTAATAAAAGCCATCGGACCCTGACCCCCAAGATTTGTTTTCAGGATGTGGCTTCGTCACTCCACTGCTCAAATCTGGAAACCGCAAGACGCTCGCGAAATCCAACTGCCCTCTGCCACTCCACTGCTCAAATCTCACTACTGAAAATGGAAGAAAACTGAAATTTCACCTGTTCGTCGGAAACCCATCGCGCCGGAATCGATTCCAGCCTTCGTGCGCCGCCTCAAACGAACCGCCGCAACGTCCGTTGCCGACGATCTTCCGCCAAAATCCGATTCGTGCCCTTGTTCGTCGCCGCTGCAACACACATCGGAAACCGCCGCGCGCTCGCCCAATCTCTCTTTGTCCGCCTCAAATCTCGCGCAGGCTCAACCGTCTGCAACACCACCAGTCGACGCCGGAAAAACAGAGGGAGATAAAAGTCCACCATATCCGTCGTTGTCTCCACTGGAATTAATGAAAGTTGCCGGAAAAAATGTCCTCCATGGCCGCTGTCCATTGAAATCCGACGTTGACGTCAGATCCGTAGTTGGTCCACTTAAAGTTATTTTCATCTACCAAACATCGGAGAAGCTTTTCATATCTACACTACCAAACATCATAAACCGTTTATTTCTGGGTTAAATCATGAAACTGTTTTCTTACGCCCGTCTTGACCCTTTTCACTGTCATGGCTACCAAACAGGCCAGTCTTGACTACGTTGGTTAGTTTTAATTGATATTTGATAAGTTTTAATTATTTGTAGAATATTTTACATAAATTTTTATTTATTATATATATATATATAATTTCATGTGCTATATAATACT
>JAPKLY010000003.1:1692353-1703858 GCA_026898435.1 Prunella vulgaris
ATATATATATATATATATATATATATATATATATATATATATATATATATATATATATATATGAAATCTGGTGATTAGTGTTTCACATTTTTATTGGGACCTCAGATTTTTTTTTTATTTGCATTTATCGAAACTATTACTTTAGCATCCTAGTTCTGTTCGAGTCGAGACTGAAAAATAATTATTCCCTTCGTCCACTAATCTATTTTGATCCGTGAATTGACACGAGATTTAATGAAAATTAATATTCCCTCCTTTTCACTATAAGTTGCTCATTTTGTCATTTTCGTCTGTTTCACTATATGTTGTTCATTTGCTTTTTTTACTTTTTTTAGAATTTATTATTCACTTTTTTATTATTATTTTTAATACTTTTTACATTATTTTCATTATTTTTTCACTTTTTTCAATTACATCACTTATACTTTTTCACCTTTTCCATTACATGATCACTTGTACTTTGTTACTTTTACCTTAATCCGTGTGCCAAAAAACAATGTGCAACTTATAGTGGAACAGGGAATACTATATTAAAATGATATATAAATTAAAAAAAGATGTGGAGGTATTGTGGGGCCCAAATTTTTATTTGTGAATGTAAATTATTTTCAAATAAGAAAATAGGAAAAAAAATTATGAACAAATAAATTAAAAATGAAAGTTGAAAATAATTTGGTGGACAGAGAGAGTATTATTTTAGCACACTGGCCCGAATCAGAATCGAAAACAGTTACTCTCTCTGTCCCACAGAAATTTGCACATTTTTCTTATCTGGACGTCCCACACAAATTTACACACTATTAAAAAAACATTAATATGCTTGCACACTCACAAATTTATACATATATAACACTATTTTATATATATGATTTTTTTTTTTTTAAATATATCGTTGTGTGGGGTGCAAATTCCTTATAATTGAGGGAGTATTATACTATCAAAGTTATTACTTTATCGATCGAGATTTAATTGTATGTGTTATTGAGTTATGGATGCGTGATGCAAGTTATTGATGTTGTTTGACAATCTCCATTTATAATAGAGAATTCTAAGTGATCATCTTGGAACAACACCACTACAAAGATAACAATTTTGAGGGAAATATTTAATACATGTCATCTCAAAAATCTTATACTTTCCTACCACTAAAGCAATTTCGTGCATCTCACTGCCACTTATTTTTAATTTCGTATACTTCACCCCTTATATTTTTCTTTCTTTGTTTTTTTATAATATTAGTTCACATCATAAATTATTTTTTAACAAGGTAAAATAAAATAAAATTTATAAAAATAAATTTTATATCACAAAATAATTTATATTATAAAAATAATTTATATAATATTTTACCTTATTTTTTTCGTTTCTCTTTCTCTATCTATTTTCTACGATATCAGAACTGCCCCACTCAGACTACAATTATCAATAAGGGAGACAATTCAAAATACTCATTTTCAACTTTAAGAAATTTATTTTACCCATTTTAAATATAAATAATTTTTTCTATCCATTTTCAATTTCAAATAATATTTTTTATACATATGACCCACAAACATCATCTAGTTATTCTACCAATTTCACCCTACCTTACCCTACCCCACCTCCATCCCACCCATCCCATTTGATATTTATATTATTTACTATTATTAAATATTATATAATAATACAATAAAGTTATAAAATATATAATTTTAATAAATTAACTAATTACAATATTTTTATCATATTAACTAATTATAATATTTTTATCATATATATGTGATTATTAGAATTTTTTATTTAGACTATTTTAATGTACAGTGCATATTAATGAATATTATAATATAAAAGTTAAATTTTAATACAAATTAATGAATACTATAGTTTTTAAAAATATATAAAAATATTTAATTTGTGATATTTGAAAATATATCGATTAAAATTTAATTAACACAAGAGCATTATCCAGATCAAAATTAGACCAAAATTTAAAATTTCTACCGAATTGTCTTCATAAAAATTTAATTATAAACTTTAATTTTTATCAATCGCGTAACGAATCAGTGATTAATTAATATTTTTTTCATACAAAAATACTAATTAAAAAACATAAAATATTCGAAATAGATTAAAACAACATATGAATGATGGAGTAAAAAAACAAGATGGTTAGCTGATTCCATATTGGTTCTTCTACTTATTCACCTGCACAAATTAATTAAATATTATTAATTGATAAATTATAGAATTATAGATAAATAAAGTTCAATTATATATTAAATCATCCATACTCTAATATTTATAAAATATAAAGTCAAACCTACCACCTATAGGATAGTGTAGTTATGAGGATAAAAAGGGACCCAATATAAAGTTATTAACTTTTTTATACTCATTTTATAAGGATATATAGGTCTTACATTATGAAGTGGGTATAAAAAAAATTCAAGTTAAATGTGGATAAAATAAATTTTTAAAATTTCAAAATGGGTATTTTGTGGTATTCTCACTATCAATAAACACCCACAACTTATTCTCTCAATAAATAGTTAATTTCTCTCTCCTCCACATACACAACATCAACTCAACCACTCTTCATATTTTATCAACAAACTCTCACAACTCCATCTCTTAATAAAATATTCTTTCTTTTTTACTATTTAATAATTATATTTATCTATAATTATTTTTTATTATATTAATAACATGATATATTAAATTATTTAATATTCAAAAAGCATAAATATAATAAATAAAAACTACAATATACTTAAAATAAAATTACAATTTCAATAATAAAATTTAAAGTGCAGAAATTTAAATATAACACTGTCAATAAATACATAAATATTTAATCTCTATTTGTAGAGAGAAAAATTTATAAATTTTAGTATATTTTTTATTTTTGTAGATTTATCCACAATATAAAATTTAAAATTCATTAAAAAAAAACTCTAACAACCAATAAAAATTAATTCAAATCTTACCTTGAAAACCATGAATGAACTTAGTTCTCAAATGAGAACGGTTCACATGATATTTTGCAATTTTGATTTTTTTTTTTTTTTTTGTCTTTTGCCTTGAGTTGGATCGTGTGATACGGCGGGTAAACTTAGTCTCATTCTCCCTTCTTACGCCTCATCTTCTTCCTTCCTCAATTTTTTTAGGGGCAATTATAAAGAAAGATGTTTTTTTATGTTTATTACAAAAATGGATAAATGTATAATTTTTAAAATATTTGTATAATTATTTTAATTGTACTTTTGAGTGTGCAATTTTTTTAAAAAAAAATAGGAATAGCATCAGGTGAGATTTTCTTTTTACACATCATCTTAGGATTTCAAATGTCAAGATTGAAAAAAATTATAATGCTGACTGTCGCTTTCTGATTGTGATATTAATATATACTCCATCTGTCCCACACGATATTTGTACACTTTTTTAATTTGGACGTCTCATATATATTTGCACGCTACAAAAAAATAAAATATTGATTTACGTGCACACTCACAAACTTATACACATATTTATCCATATATCACTATTTTATATATAAAAACACATTTTTCTTAAAAAATGTGTCGTCCCATAGGGTGCAAATTCCTACGGGACAGAGGGAGTAATTATTACTACCTCTGTCCCAAATATATAGGCTGATTGTCATTTCCACACATATTAATAAATTTTTGAAAAAGCAAATTATACAATTAAAGTTTCTATTTTAACCTTATTTAATACCGTTTGATAATAATTATACTCATTAATCCTGCATAACAATTGGAATTTCCCATGCATGTTCATTAAGTATATCAATTCTCATTAAGTATTTACGGTGAATGGTCAAAATTAAGGAAATTTCAAAAGACTAATTAAAATTTGAGTTAATTAATAGGAGTATTCTAGTTTAGGAAATTATTACTCCATTTAGAAACTAGCCTATATATTTGGGATACCCCAAAAAAGCAAATCAGCCTATATATTTGGGACGGAGGGAGTATTACAGTGCTGATATAAATAATTCAATGTTATGTGAAGTTTGATCCCCTTCATTTAATATTTTCTCTATTTCCTTCATTTAATATAGATTTCATTTAGGGGAAAACGCATATAAGTCTAAACCATGAGCATAAAATAAATGTAGGTTACAAAAACTTTTTAGCATTACATCTAGGCCTAAATTAGTAAAAGTAATGGTCTGCAAATGATCTGACACGCTACAGTACCCTAGCCTGACGCGCTACAGTACAAAAATCAAATTTATACGCTACAGTACGGTATATTTGAGAAGACTATATTATAACCAATAATTAATAGTATAATTCACTACAGCAAACCGTAACACTATCGTATAATTAAACATCTCAAATACATCAGTAGTATAAAACTCTATAGAGAGATTATTGAAGTGACTGACTATTCAGATAGTGAAATTCTACCAGCTCATTGCAGAATCAATTTGAGAACACAGTATAGAAGCCGCCGGAATCACAACAATCAAAGCCTTGCCTTCGGAAAATTCTAAAACTCAACACCCGTTCAAGCTCTCAACTATCCGCTGGAAATTCAAAACTAAGCTCCCCATAACAACCTGAAAAAATGGGATGTCAAAGCTCGATTTGATTTTCTCACCCTAATCCAATAAAATTCAAAACTGAAATTAATCCATTAAAGAAGGAGACAAATTTCAGAGGCATATAAAAACTAGTACCTGTTGAGCAGCAACTTCACGAGGAGGAAATGTGCATCTTGGATTGCAGTAAGTATTATCCAGGTAGAGGCGATCGAGCGGCTCGGCCCCGAGCAACACCGTCCTTCCATTTTCAACTTTCTCGTCTTTCAATTCCCAACGAAAATCCCCAGTGAAAAGCATACAGCCAAAATCACTACGAAACATGTACATTACAGAACCTAACAGAGAATGGGTGATGGGACTTGAGAAATCTCACATTACAACCACAATCCGAAGGCAGTTAGGGGTGTTCCAACGGTTCGAACCACAGGTTACGGTTCGGAACCGCTTGTTACGGTTTTTAAAAAAATAGAACTGTAACCGAACCGACGGTTAAGGTTCCAGTTCGTAAACCGCCGGTTCCGGTTCGAATCGCCTGTTTTACGGGTTTTTAGTTTTTTTTTACATATTTTAATTTAATTATAATTAATGATAAATATGATTATTGATCTATAAATTTAAATTATTGTAGTTCTTTTGATTAAATTTAAAATTTACCAACTTACAAAATATAAAATTTACATAATAACACAACTATACAAGTACAAATTGAATTGAAATTAAATTTTATTGATAGAATTCTCGCACTTAACATTATAATTTATAAATTACAATAAACAAGTAACAACTAACAATTATAGTAATAGTACTATACTAAGTTACTAACACTATAATTTACAAACTAATTAGGAAATTATAAATTTGAACCGGAACCACCGGTTAAATTTGAACCGTAACCGCCGGTTCGGCGGTTCTTTGGAACTTGAACCGAAACCAGCCCGTCTATATACCGGTTACGGTTCGATTCCACAGATCTGAACCGTCGATTTTTTGAACCGCTGGTTTAGAACTGTCGAACCGTCGGTTCGAACCGGCGATTCCGGTTTTTTTTAACACCGCTAAAGGCAGTATAGAGAAAACTCTCGGCAACCAACAAAAGGAAACCAGCTAATCAATCACGAGTGCACTATTGAAAGTCATCACACAATATTGAAGAGAAAACTCATTGAGGAATTATACCAAACACATGATGAACAAATCAAAAGTTCCCAAATTATAGGTAGCGAAAACAATTACCGGGGCAATGTTGAGCGTCAATGGCCTTGACCAGGACCCTGGTGGCGTTTCCCGAAGAAGGAGAAATCAAGCTAAGCGAATGCCAGGTGCCGATGTCGAGGATGCAGAGAAGGGAGAAAATTCAAAGACACAACACCCGTTCAAGCTCTCAACTATCCGCTGGAAATTCAAAACCAAGCTCGCCATAACAACCTGAAAAAATGGATGTCAAAGCTCAATCTGATTTTCTCACCCTAATCTAATAAAATTAAATTTTTTACCTAAATCAAATTGAATACAAATTTTTTACCCAAATCAAATCGAATTAAAATTTTCTCAACCTAATCAAATCGAATTCAAAATTTTCAGATTCTCACCCTAATCTTACTGGAAACAGAGACCGTCATATCTTCCGAGTTCGAATGGGGACAGAATTCACAGATATCTCTGTCGGAGCGTGAGATTCCGGCTTTCAATAGCTTTTTCTAAGTTCAAAATGTCGTCGACTTGAAGGCCACACGCCGGAATCGCGCTGCCCTGTTCTTGTTCACTGGAAATCGAGCCCTGTCCTGGAGTCGCCTCACCCCTGTACGATGCACTCACTCAATCGTTAAATTTTTTTATATTGAAAAAAATGGATAAACTGTACTAAAAAATATAGGATAATTATTTATACTATGGGTGTGTTTTGTTTGATGGACTAAATAGTCAATCCCCTCCTGTGTTAGGGGGATTGACTATTTATTTCATCAAACAAAACACACCCTAAGAGGTTTTACATTTAATTAATTAACTCATAATTTTTAGTGCAAGCACACTCAACGATTAACAAAGTATATTAATATTATGCACCAATTGTATAAATAATTTACTCAATAAAGAGGACTACCCTACATAGGATCAGAATCCTTATAAAACACAACTATGAGATTTAAAAATATTATCATTATGCTAGTTAGTTTGCGATAATAAACTTTAATGAAGCGAAATCATGATACAGGTTTTCTCTTTGTCGATTAGTGAGATGTTTAGTTTAAAATATATTCCCTTCGTCACATTTCAATTTTTAGTTACATTTTAATTTTTGCCAATAATTTTATATACTTAAAACAACATTTTTTCATAGGCTTAGTCTTATATGCACTAGTTATACCGTGCAACTCAAGTTCATTTTTGAAAAGTTATACAAAATACTATTGAAAAGTTACACATATTATTACTGAAAAGTGTATCTTTAATGGTGTAATTTTTCAGTAATAATTTGTGTAACTTTTCAATAATAAATTGTGCAACTTTTTAAAAATGAACTTGAGTTGCACAGTGTAACTGGTGCACAAGAGACTTACTCTTTCTCATAATATCTAATTCTTTTATTTTAGGGTTAATTTCATATAAATTCACGACCTTTATACTTAATATCAATTTAATCACAATCTTTCAGATTTTTATAAAAAAATCTAACCTTTGATATTATTGCAATTTAATACACAATTTTTTTTCCGGTCATCGACAGATGACTTGGCTTATCGGAATGCGTGTCATCTTGCCATGTAGGCTTACACTTTTTTTTTTTTTTGAAATTTTTTATATTCCACAACTAAATAAAATATTTCTATTTAGATTTAAAATAACTACTCTTTTAAAATAATTAAACAACTAAAAGAAATTAAATTACACCTTTTTCTCCAAAATACAACCGTGAGTGAGTGATAAATCTCCATTGAGAAAAGAACTCAAATGAAAAATGTCCAAGAATCCTAAATATATGCAATCCATTTTGTGTTTTAGCCTTCTCAAATTGAACTTGTGATTTCATGGACAACTTCATTCTCTAAATCTCCAATTCCTTGGAAATTTGAATTCTCTGTTTCTCTAATTTCACCATTCACGCTGCTTTGACTCTTTCAATTTCTCTATGCTTTCAATTCCCATATTATCGCCTATACAAATTATTGCTCGCTACCGTTGAATTCTCTTCATCTCCTAATTCGACGAAGGCCGCTATTGTCTCTTATCGCCACTGCTAATCCCCGGTGGATGCTGTTGCGCACCTTTTTTAAGAGTTGTTATTCAAATTCAAATATAAATATTTTATTTAGATGTGGAATATAAAAAATTTAAAAAAAATGTGTAAGCCTACGTGGCAAGATGATACGCATTCCGGCAAGCCGCATCATCTGTCGATGACTGGAAAAAAAAAATCCGTGTATTAAATTGCAATAATATCAAAAGTTAGGTTTTTTTATAAAAATTTGAAAGATCATGATTAAATTGATATTGAGTACAAAGGTCGTGAATTTATATGAAATTAACCCTTTAATTTATAATAAATTTCACATTTTTTAAAAAAATTCTTCACAAATTTAAAAAAAATATGGAAACTATTACAAAAAGGAAGAAGCATTTTATTTTGAAATATTCTTCATTTTTTAATAAAAAGTAATTTATATCTTCATTTTTTAATAAAAAGTAATTTATATCTTCATTTTTTAATAAAAAGTAAATCAATTAATTTTCCTGAAACGAAATTTACGGATATTAATACAAAACCATTGGTAAGGAGTGTTGGGGTCAGATGTCTCATGGGGAGTAGGTGGGCTTTGATAGAATTTTAAATGATATTTAAAAACTAGTTTTAAAATGGAGTCGGATATTTTCCCCCCTTTATTGAGTACTTCACCCCCACTTACTTTCTTATGTCTAAAATTAAATTATAAGACAGAAATATCCCTATTGTATATTTTCCTAAATTAAAAAAGGATCACTTCACCCTCATATTTCAGAGACCAAAAAATGGCTTGGTGATCATCCTGACCAAATCAACTCTTCCAATACTTAGCGAGAAACAGACATATCCGCAAACACCTTGCCTCTGTATTTGAGTTCATCAACACAGAATCAATTGACTCATCACGAACAAAACACAAATAAAATCCCCAAAATCTGATTTTTTTAACCCAGAATTCAATTTTTTTTAAAAACTTGTAAATTCGTTTTCGTAAAACCTACCCGACGGCAAGCGCGAACGGCCTCCACCCATTTTTGGTGATCTTCCACGAACGCCGCCGCAGGACGCGCGACGACGACGTCTTCGTCAAAAGAGAGGCTGTGAAATTGCGACCTCTCCTAAAATAGATGCAATCTGACGACGAGATGTCATGCTCGCTGGCGCAATTTTCTCGCCGAGTATTGAAAAGAGTTCAAAATTTCCAACATTCACTCATTGTTCGAAAATTCGAACCGAATAATGGTCTGTTTTCAGTTTTTATTTTCGAACAATGTACACTTTTTTGGTTCTATGTTTCGAACAATTGTTCGGTTCAATATTTCGAACACAGCCACATAATTCTGCCACTAATAGTCGAACATATGCAGTTAGTTCGACACCAATTGTCGAATACCACCCAGAATTTCAGTAAACCAGATCCAACGATGGTTGTGGTGTGTTACAGACGAAGACCGCCATTAATAGACAAAATTCCGGCGATTGACGAAGAGTGACAGAGGTTTTCTGTTCCAGCAACAGGCTGTGCGCTGTAGTTCCTTCAATGGGTGACTCCGGTGGAGTGGGCGTTGTGCGTCGTGGCGAGAATCTGCGACGGAGGTGTGGCTGGGAGAGGTATTTCTGTCTTCGGATGAAGTGCTGGGAGAGGTTGCGACGACGATTTTCGTCCGTTTAATTTGAGTTCGCGTGATAGTTGTCTCCGTGTGCCATCGACCGTCGCCGGCGTTCGATTTCTTGTAGGGGTGAAGTACTCAAATTACATTCTTAATCATGAAGGGTATGTTTGTTTTGGGACTAGCACAGATGGACGTAGGACTTTGCAATCACGCTCTACACGAGTTTTGGATGTAACATCCGAATTTCACATCCCAAACTCAGTTCACACCTAAAAATACCTATTAAACCTATTATTACTCTTTCCAACACAACACTCATAAAATATACTTATTATACCTATAAAACTAATTATTATCACACTTTGATTTGACGTAAAACAAACATCCTACCCTACTAAAATTCCAAAACAAACACACACTTTTACTATTCATCAAGATTTTCACATCTTAGGATTTCAAAATCATGACTTGTTACAACCCCTTGAATCCCAAAACAAACATACCCGAAGGGTTTGGGTAGTTGTGGAAATTCATGGGTGGTGAAGTGAACTATCAGGGTAGTGAATTTATAAAGGGGTGAAGTACTCAATAAAGGGGGGGAAATATCCGGATCTTTTTAAAATTTAGGGAGTTCTGAAATTTTGGTAAATAGTAAATTTGATTTTTAAAAAGGCCCAGGTTAAATGCACCCACATCTTTTAGTAGTACATATATTATAAAATTAATATATAAAAAATAAATTAACATTTTTATCCTTAGAAACCCTAATTTTTTCTAATCTCTCCGTAGACACCCACCTAACATCTTCCTCCATCATTAAAGCCGTCGCCGGTGAATCGAGCGTACCTCCCTGGAAACTGGAAACCATCGCAGCAGCAATGGCAGCCACTGCTACATCAGGAAACCACCCACCACCGCAATTAAAACTGTCATTACGCCGGAAAAGCCGCTGAAGACCCAGCCACCATCATTGTTCTCCGTCGCCGCCCGTTTCTTATCGGAAATCACAACCATGGCCATCCTCATCGGACCGTTGTTCCAGTTCGCCACCACCACTGCTACAGCTTGCCATCGCATCTCACTCACCATCTGAAACTACTCACGCCCGAGATGAAATCTTTGACGTATGTGAACAAAATTTGTGGAAAAAAATTTTGGAATCTCATTTTAAAATTTTTTTACGAAAGTGTTTTTTTTTTTTTTTTTGAAAGTGGGTGCATCGATATTTTGAGTTGAGTGATGAGAGGGTATGTGTGTATTTTTTATATATAAATTAAAAATTATTATAGTGTGTGTACTTATAACAGCGGTGGGTGCATATAACCTGCGCCTTTTAAAAATTTATGGATATTAAAAAAAAATCATTGCCTGGTAAGGTACGTCTGTCATATGGGGTCATGGGCTTTGATCGAATTTTAAATGATACTATTTAAAAATTAATTTAAATTTTATGGGAGTTCTGAAATTTTGTTACAATGCATCATACATTTGACTTATTAGTAAAATATAATTGAAATCCAATATCATGTTCAGAAAGATAGGAATGGTGGTGGATGCGGTTGTTGAGATTTTTCTTTAAATCAGAAGAATAACTAATATTTGTATAATAGTGCATTAATATATTTATAATATAATTAATTGGTAATATAAATATATAATACTTTCTAGGTGGAATTATATTGGCCATTATAAAATCACTACAGTACCCCCCACAAGACTTGCCTATGTACTTCTGTATCTTTACGACTTTACCTCTGTCAATTATTTTTATTGAATAGTATTATTCTTTTTTTTTTATCAACAAAAATTGAATTTTATTTATGTAGAAAAAATAATAAGGGTACAAAAAATATCCTCAAGTTCAATATTTATTGAATAATACTCCCTCCGTCCCTGAACACTTTGCACACTTTCCTTTTCGATCCGTCCCACAACACTTTGCACACCCAAAAATTGAAAAAAAAAAAATTAACACTTATTTACAATAATGCCATTACTTAACCACACAAATTATTTCTAATTAAACCCAAATTATAATTACCCAAATACAATTATAATTACCCACTAATTAAAACACACACACATAATTAACACACACACACCCAATTAACACACACACA
>JAPKLY010000003.1:1703868-1739274 GCA_026898435.1 Prunella vulgaris
CACACACACATAATTAACACACACACACCCAATTAACACACACACACTCTCATCTATTGTACAATAGTACTCCTTATATTCCGTAAGAACTTACAAAATTTTTTTTTTTTGGACGTTCCACAAGAATTTATAGACCTAAAAAAAGAAAAAAAAATCTTTCATAAACTCCACGCTCACAATGTTTATATATTTGTACAGAATATCATTATGTTTTTACTTTTTGGATTTACATTACACTCAATCTAACTAACTTTTATTTTTTTACATAAAATTTTACCAAAATACCCCTAAAAATTATACTCTCTCTGTCCCACATGAATTTGCACACTTTCTTTATTTGGACATCTCATACAAATTTGCACACTACTAAAAAATGGGGTGCAAATTCCTACAGGACGGAGGAATACTATTTTTTTAGTTTATTCTATTTTTTCTTAATATGAGAGTCTCTCCCTCTTTATAAGTTGTTATGGGACCGAGAGAGCATTAATTATTTTTACTGTATAATTCTAATTAAATATTAATGATATGTCAATTGTAAGGTGCAAGAGATGCAAAATAAATTTGCTCTATTTTTAAAATTGGAGTATAACAAATAATTATGACAAAGTTTTGTGTAAAAATAGTTCATAATAAGCTTATCATAAATCAGTTTTAAATTTTTTAACATTTAATCAAGAATATAAAAAATTTAATCAGTCATTATATTATAAATTTTATTGATCCCAACTTTTGATACTCTTGATGAATATTTTGATACATTCGACCAATTATTTAACACTTTAAAACATTTTCATGATAACTTTATGATCATGAACTATTTTCATAAAAAAACCTACCCAATAATTATTACTCCTTATAATAAAAATCTGTTTAGTGAAAATTGTACATCCAAAATATGCAAATAGTTTTATTTCATAAATTTCAATCATTATATTACTCCTTTCGTCCCACAATTACTTATACACTTATTTTATTATTTATTAGGACGTCCCAATATTATTTGCACCCTCTAAAAAAATATATTAATTTATTTAAATACTCATAAAATATACATACAGAAAAACTGTACGTAAAACTATAATATAAAAAAACTTCAAATTAGCTACAAGTCTACAACAATAAAAATCACAATTACAAATATATATAAGTTATAACTCACGGACAACTAAAAGAAATGAATAGTTTCTATCACAGAATCAAAAAATGTCGGACGCACATAAAAAAGGCCTAATTAATATTGTAGTAAAATTTTACTCAATGAGTCGATTAACGTAACTAAATAGACCCTGCAAATGGGTGGATAACTGGGACATATCTTTATAATCAATACTCATATTTTACTAATTCATCCAAATTATTTGCATACTTAGTTATGAACATACATTAAAAAAAAAAACGCAAATTAGTGATATATAAATATATATATATAAAATCCATACACAAACTAGGGGGTGCTTGGTATAAATTTAAGATGACAATATTAATAGGTTGATTTAAGAGGTAATCACTGTGTAGTTAGTGATTATCCTTTTTTAACTTGTTTTTATGATTACATTCATATATAATAAATAATACCAAACACTACTATAGTAATGAATCCTCATTAATCTCCGTTCATTCTCATTCCCAACCCTCATTACCCACAATCAAGCGGGCCCTAATACTCTTTCCGTTCCTCTAAAAAATATTTATTTTATCATTTCTGGTTTGTTCCTCAATAAATTTTTCATTTATTTTTTAATTCTTATTTTAATTATCTTTTACATCTTTTTATTACTTTTTCGATCGGTATCATTTATATTATAATTATTAGTATAACATTTATTAATAGTCATGTGCTAAAATACAACGTGAAATCCCTCAACCAATTATATAAGTCAGTTTTATGATATAAATTATTTTGTGATACAAACTATTTTATGATACAAGGTTTATATTTATAAATTTATTTTTTTGTCTTGTTAAACATGAACCACTTTCACACAATACCTACTCCGCAACGATTTGTGAAATATTCGAGTACTAATTGGAAAATATTGGAGCCCATTTAATAAGTTTATTTATTTTAAATGGAAAACCTAAATGCATTAATAAAATACTCTGTAAGCATACTTCAACATCCAAAATAATAGTGGCCAAAATATGTGCAAAAAAAATTAAGGATTCACCAGAAAAGACATACTCCCATCGCCCCAAATATATAAACTTGTTAGTAGGTATTGTGTGAAAGTGGTTCATATTATGAACTATTTTTTAATAAAGCAAAAAAGTAAATTTATATATACAAACTTTGTATCATAAAATAGTTTATATTATAAAATTAATTTATATAATACTTTGTCAAACCTGTTTGTTTGTACGTGACTTTATATATGCAATATGTAGGAGGGTATTATGAGATATTGTAAGGTCTGTTTAAGAATAAAATGATTGTTATGAAAAATATGTTTGTCCC
The DNA here is from genome assembly GCA_026898435.1 of Prunella vulgaris. NCBI lineage: Eukaryota > Viridiplantae > Streptophyta > Magnoliopsida > Lamiales > Lamiaceae > Prunella > Prunella vulgaris. The sequence goes on from JAPKLY010000003.1 coordinate 1,706,327, forward strand.
CTTTTCATAATCAATTACTTTATTTATAAACGAATTTTACAATACCTAACAATACCTCTGAAATATTACAGTAAACCACGTACAAATAAATAAGTCTATATATTTTGATGATATTCAGTTCATTAATTTACTCGTGAACATGATCATTGGTATCTCGTATAAATTATAATTAATAATTTAACTATATTGTACAATTACCGCGTTTAATATTTAATATATTTATATATATATATATACACACACAAATGTGTAGTTAAACTTAATTAATTGAAAATGCAATTAATAAAAAAGTAATAGTATTTTTATTAAAAGTAACTATTACTTTTTATTATAATTTTATCATTTTTTATAAGTGATAATTTTTTATTATTAAGTTAAGTGACAGATCTCATGCCATGAAATAGTATGATCATATAAATTTTTTACAAAAGAAATAATTTTTCAAAATTAATTATCCTAAAAATAAAATTTATTTTTGCATCATTAATTTCTAGAGAAAAATGAAACAAAAATATTTTCCATCGAGTAAAACAGTAAAACAAGATTTTTACTTTTACTTTTTAATTTTTTTTGAGTGATTATCAGGTGCACCTGGTTGCATCCAAAATTCCAATCAAATTTGACAACCTCTTCCACTCACCGGAAATGGCAGCCCACAACCCCTATTTGCACCACTGTTGCAAAATTGCTCCAAAGCCATGGCTGACATCATGAATTCAACCACCATATCCGGTCGTCGTCGTTCACCGCTGAAAATCCATTGAATGGAAACCGACTACAGCCCCTATTCTCGCCTTTCACACCAAAAATCGCAAGCCCTTGCCGGAATTTGCCAGCCTTCGCCGGAAAGCTTCATCTCAGCTTCACATCATCCAAAGAAAGCGAAGGCTTTGGTTCTGTGGATCATATCAAGGTGCTTAATTTTGAAATTCATACATACATTAATTATGGTTTACTTTAATTATCTCTGTCACTGGATTCTAAGCCATCTTCACCATTTTACACAGCAACTACTGCCCTGTTTCCGATGCTCGCAGGAGCTGCCATTAACAACGATCGATTCCACCGGAGAGGAGGGAGAGATGGAAGAGGGAAAGGGAAAGATTAAATAGTTCTTATTTTAAAATAACCAAACAATAATTTAGCGAATACTCAATCACAACTCACAATACCTAAGAAAAATTTACAATATTTCAATAACAACTCACAATAATAGTAAATATCCAAAAACAACTCATTACACCCAAAAATAACTCTAAACAAAATACTCCAAAAAGCACATACAATACTCCAAAAACAATTTATAATACTCAAAAACCAATTCACAATACCTCAAAAAATAATTCACAATTTTTCACGAACAATTTAGATAAATATCCCAAGAACAATGCATAATACATCAATTGCAATAAAAAATAAATAATGCAAGCGTGTAGTGTATATTTTTTAGATTTTAAAATTAAAATTCAAGTGTAGTGCATACTAGAATTTTATTTTATTTTTGGTGCAAAGGAACTTTTTTTCCCCCTTAAATTTGCTATACTGCTTTCGGATAATATTAAGTTGGTCGTCAAATGCGGTTGAACTTTGAATCGGCCGCGGGAGCCCATCAAGAATCCTAATAACTTAGATGGACAAGCCCAATAAAATGGGCCTAAACTTTTTACTGAAGCAAGAAAGGTCCAGGTTTACACCCCATCTATTTTATTTATTTATTTAAATATACACATAAAATATTTAAAATTATACTTCCTCCGTCCACTAATCATTTTTCTATTTGTGAAGTGGCATGAGATTTAATAAAAATTAATATTATATTGAAATAATAAATAAAGTAAGGAAAAAATTAAGGTATTGTGGGGTCCAAACTTTTATTTGTGAGTGTGGTTGTTTTCAAATAAGGAAATGAGAAAAAAATTTGTGGACAAACAAAAAAGAAAAGTGGAAAATAATCTGGTGGACAGAGAAAGTATTGTTTATTAGGTTATCTGATTTATTATGTACATGTCTCTAGAATAATACTACATACCGTTAAGTTTATACCATCAAATTATTCACGCTTTAAAGAAACCGAATAATCATCCACTTTCATGAGTCATATGTTCATCCTAGATCTGCTTATACTTGATCAATATTGTAAAAATTGAACGGAGTGGAAAGAAGAGTATGCATATATAAGTTGTTATTATTTTTGTAAAACTAAATTAAATTCTATAATTTTTAGGAGAATATTTAGTTTTGTATTTGTTTTTTTTTTCTCATTTTTTTATTTATTTTCGCATTTTTGCGAAATCTCAACTTTTGTTTGCTGAGTCATTGATATAACTTTGGAAAATATTTTCAAAATTATGCATGATTTTCTAAAATCAAGACAAAATCTTCAAAAAGAAATTCTTAAAATAAATTTTCGTAAAATAAAAATTATTAGGGGTATTCTAAGTTCTATGGGGTGTACTTTTCATATGAAAATTGGAGTTTAAATAAGTAAATAACCAGGCTCAGCATTAAATTCAGAAAAGACTTCTACAAGTATAAATATGTAAATTTCATAATTAATCGCAAAATTCCTTTAATCAATGCATCTGATTTGATGATAATCGTGGAAATGATTTTTCATAATCATTTGAATTTTATGTAAGGTAATTAATTATGATAATTTTCTAAAATAATAATTAATATAGTTTCTTTTACCGTTGAAAGTATGACATATCATTTTTTTTTTATAAATCGAAAATGTAATCAGCACAAGAGAAAGACCACCTGAAACTTAACTCCAAGACTGCATCACATCCAGAACCGCTATCTCCATGAGAGGAATATCACCACCCTATTATAAAGGAGACCATGCACAATTGATATTTAGGTGGTGTTTGGTAGTGAATATTAGAGATTATATATTATTATTTGGCAGGGTATAATAGAAAAGTTACATGAAATTAATCTTAAAAAATAATATCATTTACTAGGGTGTGATATAGAGAGAGAAAAAATAATTAACTTGATAAGGTGTAATATGTAGATATATAAGAACAAAGATTATTATTCAAGTCATACAAAAAATGTAAAGTGAAGAAGATGAGATAATTTATTATATTGTAAACAGTGAAAATTGTGTAATATGACCCCTCTTTTTATAGGATCGGTAGTATAAAAAATGAACTAATATAAAATTTATACCCCTTAGCAAATAAAATAAATTAGTACAAAAATTTATATTATATCCTTTATACCCGTACCAAGTTCCTCGTTAGTGAAATAGATAATATCATGAAATCAGTGTGCATGATTAATTGATTTACTGAGTATTATCATTCAATAAAAAGAATTATAACTTTAAAATAGAATATACGTGACAAAATAATGTGTACAAAATTTGAGGATATGTACCACAAATAAGGATCGGTGATGTCATTAGATTCTCCATCTTTAATTATGTTCATCTCCTATTCGAATGATATTCTGAAGTTAGTACTCCATTCTTTCTTAACCAATTTGCACATTTTCTATTTTGAGTTGTTTCAAATTAATTTGCACATTACTTAAAATTAGAGAAACATCGATTTGCATGCACACTCACAAAACTTTCCACACATTTACCCATATACCACTATTTTATTTAAAAAATATATTTTTCTTAAACCGTGTGTCATCCAATGGGTGCAAATACCCCTGAGACGGAGGGACTATATGATATAGAATAAAATATACTCCCTCCATCTCGGCCCTTGTTAATTTTTATTTATTATTAAATAGGCGTTCTACATTTAATTTAATTTCCTTATTTGAAAAATATTTATGCACACGTATGTTTACTTCTTTATACCAATATATATTACTCATTCCCCCACCCACCCCACACATTCACATATATCTATATAATATAAAAGACACTCTTTTGTCAACTATTTTACATATAAAATATACCTAATATGGATTAATAATAACAATTCGAGTCGTACCAAGTCAAAATTTACATATCTTAACTGGGTCAAGTTGATTTGCAAGACTTATTTTAGGATTTTCACTTTTATATTATGCTATTACATATACAAATGTGCATTACTATTAGATAAAATATGTGTTATCAACAGTGATGTAAATGATAGTTGTCGAAGTGTTTGACGACACTTGGCCGCGAACGTCCAACCAAATCGCTGAAAAAATAACCACTCAATATAATTAGCACCGCTTAGGGGGTCATTACCCTTTCTTTTTAAGTTTTTATTTCAAGTTAAAACTTAAAATTAAAATTAAATTATTAAAAATAATAAAATTAACTGAACTACTTCATAATTATTCGTACTGTGTGCTCTGTTATTTTTGTGTTTCATTTAGAAGTTGGAATATTGTATTATGATAATTTTTAATATTTTGTTGACTTGCTATATTTTATTAAAAATTGTACTTGGTTATTAACTATGTTTTGAATTTGTAATTTATCGTAGAATGTGCATTTTTACAAGAATATATTAAGAAAAGTAAAAAAAAAATTAAAATTTTTTTTTGGCACCACTTATGCGGTCAAGGTGTTTGGAGACTGTTGGAAGAATTTACTAATTGGTGTGTTTATGTGGCTAATTAATCACTGGATTCCTCCAAACAATAATCTTGATAAGGATTTATGAGAGAATGATAATAGAGAGAGAAAATATAGAGAAGTTTGTGTGGTATTATGTTGCTTAGAGAGAGAAAATGAATACAAGAGACCTATTTATAGGTATGTATGTAATGAGGTCGCACTTATTAAGCTTGCTTAGCTTAATATGCTGACAAGTATCCTTAACACTTGTCACTTTACCTACTATTATGCCCTAATTACATTGTTTCAGATCTACTACATCACTATTGATAACATACGCAACTACTGGCTTCACTTCGGACATGGGCGAGCTACTTTGCCTTGGGGTTATTCCGTGGTGTGATGCATGTTGTCAGAGTTGGTCTCTTGCTTCCAGCTCTGGCCGAGCTAATGGCGAACTACCGGGCGAGTTTTCTCTCTCCTCATAGTGTTGACTGGTCAAAGAATGATGACATGACTTCTGCCACCTGGGCGAGCTAAGGCGAGCTACTGAGACTTGAGCTTTTAACTATATGTTATTCTATCCAAAATAGCTCGCTTTAGTTCGCCTATCAACAGCGGCATTGGACCGCCAACCACCAAGAACCATTTGTCCTCTTGATTATCAATCCTTTAAAAAGATTTTTGTACTTTAAAGCAATTATACGAAAAAAAAAATGTGTTTTTAGGAAAATAAATATGTATTTTTTAAATTATTCATCATCCTTTCAAATCTAGATTTATTACTCATACATTAGCACACATTTACCCCAATAATAACATAAATTTCCTCCAATAGTAACATACATTTTCTTTAACATTAATACATATATGCAGTAATACAAATTTACCCTAACATTAACACATATTTGTTCTAATAGTAACACTTATTTACGCTAATATTAACACATGTATGCTCCAATTTAAAAAAAAACACGCACACATTTGCTCCAATAATTATTTATATTGTGGTAACACAAATTTATCCTAACATTGACATATATTTGCGTTACATTAACACACATTTATTATAACACATATTTGCTCCATAAATAACACACTTTTACTTAAATATTAACACATATATTTTCCAACATTAACACATCTTCATCCATTGATTAAGAACATTGTATTATCAGAGTAATACATTCTTCACTAGCTACCTTGCATGTGATTGTATGAAAAAATTTACTTTTGTAAAAATGAACATATATTTGTGAAAATTAAATATTTGAATTGATAACCACACACATTTTTTCCTTTATATTCTATGGAAATATATTAATGCTTGTAAAAAAATACATAAGTATTGGTGAAAAAATAACATAAGTATTGGTGAAAAAAATAACATTTAGTACATATAGTAACACACATTTTGCCCTTTAATAACATACATTTATCAAAATAGTAACACGGCATGAAAGCGAAAAACCTGAAATTTCTCTTATGCAAGAATTTTGAGAAAACTCACGTGATCAAACCCCACCAGATCATGATTTGCAATTTTTTTAATTGAGATATTTTACAAATTCTATATTTGTAGAATATTTCATATAACAATTTGAGTGAATATTATACTACCTTCATTTCAAGATATCTTTCACGGCTAAAGTGAACTATTTATTAAGAAAATAAAATTTAGTGTGAGTAAGTTAAATAAGAAATCAATATGTTACTAATATTTGTGAATGTACTTTTTTTTTTTTTTTGTGAACGTAATATTGAAATGTTAAAAGAAGATAAATGTAAAAACAATCACAGTACATAAGGATGCTTTTTTAATTTTTTTTTAACTAAAAAATAATATTATCATGTATACCTTTAGGCACATATTCATTTTGCGCATATGCCTTTAAAATACTGTTTGAATTCCAAATGCGTGCATATATACTTTTTCAAATAAATCATTGTTATGAAGATGTCATGCTATCTTATTGTTTTTCTATATGTTAATTTTTTTTAGTTTTGTTACTAATTAATTGGACCATGTAATTGCACATAGTTTATATATATATATATATATATAATATCTTACTCCATCTATCCACCAAATATATGTATTTTTTTTCACGTGGTTTAAATCAATATGTCGGAGGATATTTTAGGATATTGTGATGTCCGTTTATAAATAAAAATCATATTTTTGAAAAGTGCATGAGATGTTTTTTCAAAAATATGATCTTTTTTCATAAACGGACTTCACAATACCCCCAAATATCATTCGACATATTGCATTAAACCACGTACAAAGAAATGTGTATATATTTAGTGGACAGTGGAGTATTATTCAATCGAAAGAAATGCTTATCCAACTATGTACCTCTAGCATTAGTACAAATTATATCGTCTGATAAAAAAAAGTAATTATGAATCAAAGTATTATGGTGTATTTTCAATCTCTAAAAAGATAATAAAATTAATTTTTTCATTAAATTGATAAGATCCATTTTTTTTTAAGAAAAAAATAATTCTACACTATTTTTAGAGGTTGAAAATACACCCTCAGTCTGGTTAAGTTTTACTCTATTATTACTTTATTTTTAATTAACATTAAAGTTCCCGTCTATACAAGGGAGGGACCATTGGTATCTAATTCGTCGTATATTGAATCAAAGCGACGTACCAACTTGTCCCAATTATAAAAATTCACTCTAACAAAGCCAGTTGATGAAAGAATCTCATTTCTTAGTGGGCTGAATTCTGGATTTTCCTATTTCACCTTTTAAGGAGATGTAATTAATTAAAGGGTGTTTGGCTAAATTTTTTTCAAGAGTTGTATTTTATAATTTATTTTAAGAGCTTATATAATGTTATTTTAAATTATTTATAAATTATTAAAGTGTTTGCTAATACAATTTATAAGTTTTTAATACTTTATCATTATTTTTTCTAAAAAATTATTTTAATAGAAAATAATTTATTTTCATATTGAGGTAAAAATTTTAATAGAAAATAATTTTATTTTAACTTATAAGCAGTCTCATGAGTTTAAAAGTTAAGTCAAACACCTTCTAATTAGATAATTTGATATGGGTAGAACTATTTGTCTTAAAATTTGATCTTAAAATTTTGACTTTTTATATAAAAAAACATAAAGAGAAGTAAGAATATGTTTGTTTTTGGACTAGCACGGATGAACGTAAAACTTTACGATCACGTTCTACACGAGTTTGGGATGTAGCATCCGGATTTCACATCTCAAACTCAATCTACACCTAAAAATACCTATTAAACCTATTATTATTCTTTCCAATACAACACTCGTAAAATACCTATTATACCTATTATTATACCTATAAAATCAATCATTATCACACTTTGATTTGATATAAAGTAACATCCTACCCTACTAAAATTCCAAAACAAACACACACTTTTACTATTCATCAAAATTTTCACATCTCAGAATTTTAAAGTCATGATTTGCTACGACCCCTTAAATCCCTAAATAAACATACCCTAGGAGTACCGTTTAGAGTCTTCCAAATTCGCTTAAAGCGGTTCAATTGATCAATAAACTCGAGAACTTTGGTTTAGCCCGAAGGGGCCATTTTCCAGCTTATTTTTTGGAATTGGAAGGAATATAGACTATACAGTAGGACGAGATAACTTATGTAATTATGTTCCTTGGTTCCGCACTTAATTAATTATTTGTAAAAAATGTTCGTCTCGCATTAATCGTTAATTCCAAAAATAGGAATAAAGTAATCACACTTTCCCAACTATTTTCTTCCAAAATTTCAAAATTGTATCTCATAATACCAATGAAAGTAAGTTTCTTGTACACCAATTACAACGTGTAATTCAAGTTTATTTTTAAAAAGTTACACAATTTATTATTGAAAAGTTACACAAATTATTACTGAAAAGTTAAACCATTAAAGATACATTTTTCAGTAATAATATGTATAATTTTTCAATAGTATTTTGTGTAACTTTTCAAAAATGAATTTGAGTTGCACGGTGTAACTGGTGCATACAAGACTAAGCCTACCAATGATTACATAAAAAGTAAATCTCAGTTTTGCTTTTTTATTAATTCTTTTTTTACTTAAGTACTCTAATTTAAAGTTACTTCATCCTTTTAATTATGATTTAGTTTAATATATACTGTGCAAGTACATTTTGAAAAACTACTTCTATTATTATTAAAATTTGAAAATTATCCCACATAAAATTATAATATGATGATTTTTCAGTATGAATAGATGTATCTTTTTAGCAATAACATAAATAACTTTTAAAAAAATAAATGCAAATCGAATTATGCACCGAGTAGGAAGAAGATTTATTCTTCAAATATCAATAAATAACTTTCACAATAAATTTTGTTCTATAGATTAATTAATAATTGAGCATAAGACATTGAAAGTACTTCCTTTATCTGTAATATTTATTTCCACCTCCCGTTTTCGTTCGTTTCCAAATATATTCTCATTTCTTTTTTAAGAAAGTAGAAACAACTAAAAAGAGAGTCAAGTTTTTAGGTTTATTACAAAGAAGGACAAATGTGCAATTTTTAAAATATTTGCACACTCGTTCTGAATGTGTATTTTTTTTAAAAAAATTTCACACTTACACCTCTTTGCAATTTAAAGGGAAAGTGTGTCATTCTTTCTTTTTTTCTCTAGAAAATTTTACTCCCTTCGTCCACAAATCTTTTTTTCCATTTGTGAAGTGACACGTGATTTAATGAAAATTAGTATTATATGAAATGATAGATAAAGTAAGGAAAAAATGGAGGTATTGTGGGGCTTAAACTTTTAGTTGTGAAATACTGATTGTTTCCAAATAAGAAAATGAAAAAAGAATTTGTGGACTAACAAAAAAGAAAAGTGGAAATAATTTGATGAACATAGAAGTATTTATTATCACACTCACAATAATCACTTTATTTTTTTAGAAGGCTTCCACAATTATTACACAATATTTTTATTTTATCTCGATTCCTTTAAAATTCATCCCTACACAAAGGGGTACAAATTTAAAATATGGACAGAATATTAATTATAATGGAAAATAAATAATAAAACAGCCTTTTCATTAAAACAGGATGCGGCCGAGAAGAAACCAGTAGTGCGTAAAACAAACGGCTTACACTTTGTTCAAAGGGTTAGTAACAGTCAAAGGAGAAATTCCGACTTGGGAGTAATTGTTAATGTTAAAAACACAAAAATAAATACTAAACGTTAAAGTCATAAAAGTAAATTAATATAAAACGTAACGGTCGGGATCTGGGGTCGTAAATCGTAATAATTATAATTTACCGCGGTAAGAAAGTGGAAGGACCCGGGTTAAGGCCCATCTATTGACCCGTTAAGTTCTTTCTCCAATTTGAATTCGAGATTATAAAATACATTTCAATTTACTAATTTATTTTTAAAATACATTTATATTGCATATTAAAAATGTCATTAGTCATTGTTGAAATAAGAGAAAATTATATTTTATCTAAAAGTCAGACAATGTAAAGATGTATGAATTTTTTTTATATTATTTTCTAACACTTTTCTTATGAACTTGATTATCAACTTTCTCCGCGGAAAAAATATATTTAATGAGTAAACAGTTTAATATTAATGAATTTATTTTTAAATTTTTATGGGAAATTGAACTCAAGGTGTGGGCAAAGTTAAGCTAAAAGCTCTGGTATCATAATTTTTTTAATTACATCTTAGTTAAAATTTTAGACTTTTAGATGAAATAAATTCTTTTATTTTTCCATGAATGATATATTTTTTTTGATCGGTAGTTGTTAGAAGTTAGTTCACCAAGTCTCCTTACACCCCAAGAATATCTCCAAGTCCACCCTTATATCTCCCTCCAAATTCGTTCCCAAAAGAATTCGAACTCAAGTCATTCACTCAAGCGAGGAGCCTGGTGGTCAGGTGAGCTAACTCCCCTGGTTCCATGAATGATAATATATATTGTGGTAGATAATATTATGAAATATAATTGAACCTCGTGACAGAATAATATTAAGATAAAAATGCATATTTACGTCTCTAAACTATGAAGTTCAAGTTTTTTTTTTTTTGCAAGATCTTTAAACTATTTTTTGTTTTAAAATTCTCTAAAGTCTAAACTATTGAATTTTTATGGAATAATTTTGAATAATTACATTTTTAAATTAATATAAAAAATTTACATAATAAAATAAACATAAGTTGAATAATAGAATTTTTATTTTGCATATTGTATCAATTTTTAAATGGTACTTTAAAATGTATCATTTTGCAACTGCTCCAATTTTTATTTTGAAAGTTTTTAAAACTATTTGTTTGTTTTAAAAAGTAGTTAAACTATATTAAAGATTTCTCAAGTGTTTAAGAACATCTCAAAATAAGAATTCAATATATAGTTTAATGATAATTTAAGGACCTTTTCAAATAAAATTTTAATCTTTTAGAGATCTAAATATGCATACATAACCTAAATTCAATAGCATAAATGCATAACTATTGTAATCGTTTTTTCTGGTAATAGACTATTTGGCTTGTAAACACTACAAACATGAATAAAATCAAGAATCCAAAGAATTGGGGGGAGAGCTTCTTTTGCTGATGAGTGTTGTATTTGTTTGTGGAGAATAATAAGGAGGGAGCTACAATAATGGTGGAACGGTGGAGGAGTCAATTCATAGAGCCTCCACTCTTCTTGACCCATTGATCCTAAAAATTTTCTCAACCATTTATTTTAGAGTTTGAGTTAAAATTGTGGATCTAATATAATTATACATTTGCTAGTATATACATACAAAAGTAAAAACTCAATTTCTTATACTATTTTGTTCCCAAAAAGTTTGCGGTATTTTTTAGGATACAATTTTTAGAAAAAGTGTACTGAGTAAAATATGTAAGATGGAGATTGTGGGGTAGATATTTTGAAGGTGTAGATTTAAAGGAATATTTCTATTTTGGAAATATACAAACTTTTGTGGGACAAATTAAAAAAGAAAGTATGCAAACTTTTATGGAACGGAGGTAGTACATTTTTAGATCAATATACACTTATACTCCCTCCATACCAATTCTTTTTTCAAAATTTTCTATTTGAAATGCATCAACTTTTTTTTCACACTTTAAAAGATAAATAATTCATACTAAAAAAAATTAATAACTACACTTTTTTCATTCAATTTTCTCACTTTTCACTAGAGCTGTTATATGAGCCGAGCGAGCCCGAGTAGTGCAGGCTCGGTTCGACTCGTTAATCTTATCGAGTCGAGCCGAACCGAGCCAAACTCATTAAGTAAACGAATATTTTTTTGAGCTCGGCTCGTTTAACACATCGAGTCGAACCTTAAGGAGCCGAGTTAAGCCGAGCTCTCAAGCAGCTCGTTTATTTTAATAACAATAAAAATAAAACTATCACCAATTAATCATTATGAGTGGTTTGAGAATATGAGTTGTATTATTATGTAAATATCATTATTTTATACTCTAAATTATATAATATTTATAAAATAACCTCTATTTTTTGAGTCTACCGAGTCGAGCCGAACCAAGCTCGTTAAGCAACCGAGTATTTTTTGAGCTCGGCTAGTTTAACACATCGAGTCGAATCGAGATCACGAGTAACTCGTTTATTCTAACAGCTCTACTCTTCGCATACTTTTTTTGTTTTTAAAAATTGTGCATTCAGTACTATAAAAAAGAGTTGAAATGAAGAAAATATTAATAAATTATAATAAGAAATAGAATGTGACACTTCAACTGAAAGTATACCCTGATATTAAGTTAACACATTTAAGATGAAAATAAAATTTTACACATATTTTAATCTTATTTGTTTATTTTCTCCAAATATAATTTAATTTTATGTTATATAATTTCAATATTACATTATGTATAGTTTGCAATAATAAAAAGTTTATCTGAAACGTGTTATCATGCACCTTTCCAAAAATGAGATGGATCCATACTCCAGATATTCAAGTACCAATTTCACCTCTTTTCATCTATTCAAAAGAAAAAAATCACCTCTTTTCATCCTAAAAAAATTCACTTCAATGCTTTATATACACATCAATTAATTTTTTTTAAAAAAAAGAAAGATCTCAATAAATCGTAAAACAGCCTTTTTTTGACATTTGCGTAATGTATAAGTTGTGATATACGATTATTTCAGTAATTGCAAATACATACCATTCAAGATATCTATATATTAGGAGAGTTAATTAGATATCCACTTCACAACTTCCATTCTGAAAAAACGTGAAATATAAGAACATTTCATTTTGGGAGAGTGTATTTATTAATAAAATTACTTTTTAAAGAGAGAATATATTTTTTAAATCATGCTATCATATGCTCATTATTAAATACAAATTTATATATCCATAAAAAGAAGAGTAAGTCTCAATTGTATTTTTAAAAAGTTACACAATTTATTACTGAAAAGTTGCACAAATTATTACTGAAAAGTTACACAATTAAAGATACATTTTTCAATAATAACATATGTAACTTTTCAGTTATATTACGTGTAACTTTTTAAAAATGAACTTGAGTTGCACGGTGCACCTGGTGCATACAAGACTAGAGCCAACAAAAAATAAGATAATGCCACATATACTATAATATTAATTTGAGAAGAGGTTTGTTTTATAACAGTCATTTTATTAGGTATATGACTTATATTTATTTTTCTTGCAAACGTTTTAAATTTTATCTTCTTCTAATTAATTTTTGAAATATTTTTTCAAACAATATTAAATATTTTTCCACAATCAAATTTTCGAAATATACTACTTCAACACCTTATTAAGCGTGTTTTTATATTTACAAAAAAATAAAGAAACTTAAAATTTAGCTAATGTTGTCTACACTCACTAAAACATGAAGGAAATTATCATTCCCAATATTGGGAAAGCATGAAAGATGAATACTTAAAACTTTCTTCACTAAAATACTGAAACTTTTTGTGGGAAGAAATGTGAAAATAGCTAAATGACAAATAATAAAATACAAAATTTTAATTCTAAAAAGAACTGAGTAAATAATATGGAATGTATAATTTTTTGTCAAATCAGATATCTCATATCAACCTTCATCTCTTTTAATTTTTAAAATAGTTGTCTCTACGTCTCTCCCTGTCTCTCTCAATTTTTGTCTCTACAATTTTTAATCACACATTTACTACTATATTATACTCCCTCCGTCCCAAAACTACTTTCACACTTTTTTTATTTGAACGTCCCAACTCTTCTTTCACACACCTAAAAGAGAAAATTTCCTCTATCACAAAAGTCAACAAAATACATTTTGTGAAAATACCACAAAATACCCATCTCAAAATTTATTTTACCCACATCTAACTTAAAAACTTTTTTATACCCACCTTATAATATAAGACCTATATACCCTTATAAAATGGGTATAAAAAAGTTAATAACTTTAAATTGGGGCCCACTTTATCCTTATAACCACACTATCCTATAGGTGTTAGGTTTGACTTTGTATTATAAATATTAGAGTACAAACTATTTAATATATAATTGAATTTTATTTATTTATAATTCTATAATTTTATCAATTAATATTTAATTAATTTGTGCACATGAATAAGTAGAAGAACCAATATGGAATCAACTAACCATCTTGTTTATTATTCCATCATTCATATGTTATATTAATCTATTTCAAATATTTTGTGTTTTTTAATTAGTATTTTTGTTTTAAAAAATTATTAATTAATCACTGATTCGATACGCGGTTAATAAAAATTAAAGTTTATAATTAAATTTTTTTAAGACAATTCGGTAGAGATTTAAATTTTGATCTAATTTTGATGTGGATAATGCTCTCGTGTTAATTAAATTTTAATAGATATATTTTCAAACATCACAAATTAAATATTTTTATATAATTTAAAAAACTATAGTATTCATTAATTTGCATTAAAATTTAACTTTTATATTATAATATTCATTAATATGCACTATACATTAAAATAGTCTAAATAAAAAATTCAAATAATCACATATATATGATAAAAATATTATAATTAGTTAATATGATAAAAATATTATAATTAGTTAATTTATTAAAATTATATGTTTTACAACTTCATTGTTATTTATTATTATATAATATTTAATAATGTTAAATAATATAAATATCAAATAGGGTGGGATAGGGTAGGATAGGGTGGAGTGAGGTGGAATAATTAGATGATGATGTTTGTGAGCCATATGAGTAAAAAATATTATTTGAAATTGAAAATGGATAGAAAAAATTATTTATATTTGAAGTGGGTAAAATAAATCTTTTGAAGTTGAAAATAGGTATTTTGAATTGTCTCCCATACATTTTTTCTTATTTTATTATTTAATTTTACACTAACATATTTATTTTTTCTTGGTTCGCGTGCCAGAGACTACTATGAAAGTAGTTTCGGGACGGAGGGACTATGTATTAACTTTTATAAAAAAAAAATACTATTTCCTTTATTTTTATTTTTAATTAATCTCATTAATATTTTCATATTAAAATATAAAAATATTTTTTAAAATATTCATCTTGCCATCTGCATACCACACATTCTATTTAATATATATTTAATTTTTATGCCATAAAATATGTAAATTTTGATACGACAGAGTATGTAATATAATAAGAAAAAACATAAAATAATGTATAAAATTAATATTAATTATAACTTAATTGTGTAGAGAAATATACTTATGTCACATATAATAATTAGATGTAATCAATTTTTAAAAGGAAAAATTATAAAATGGTTCACAAAATTGACATTAATGGTAAATTAATTCAGCATAGAAAAAAATATATTTCTATGCATAAAAAAATTATATTTTTGTATAAATTTTTTAAACCAATTTATAAATATAGCTACTTTTTTAAATTAATATATAAATAATCAAAATTTAAAACTATTGTACTAGTGTCCATATAATTATTAGATGACAAAAACTTGTATGAATCCGAGTTTACGGTGAACTTGAGTTTTCAATTATCACTGTCATGTGTATATAATATCACTGTTATGCATATATATTATCATTGTTAAAAAATTAAGTATATTTTTATAACAGTGATAGCGATTAAACATAACAGTAATACAAGTTCATGTGAACTCGAGTTCAGAAGAGACCTGCTCTTATTAGATAACTTATAGGAAATAGGCGGTGGGCGGCCCGGTACTAAGATTCGGATTCGGAGGAAACGGGTAAATTCGATTTAAATTCGGGTTTCACAACTATAAATTCGCGCACTGTAATAAGGAGAGGAAGATAAAACGTTAGTTCTGTTTTTCAGCAGATTTGTTGAGCGAAAAGGAAAGGTAGAGAGAGAAGAGACTCCAAAAAATTACCCCGGTTATATTGCGTTTTTGGTATGTTGTGTTTTGGCGCACACACTTCCTAAGAAAACTACGCCCAACAACTATCGAAAGGCTCTCTTGACATGCTTCCCCAATATTCTTTTATTCGTCTCTGAGCAAATTATTCCGTTCCCCTTAATATTTCCTCTCTTGTTTTGTATGAGCATGCCAATTCTTGATCCGGATTTGTATGTCCTTTCTCGCTGTAGGGTTAAAGCAATTGGGGGATTCTATTGTTGTTGATCGATGTGTGATTTTCTTTTTCTTTCTTGAATTAGGTTTAATTTGAGGGTTTTCTGGAGGTTTTGTTTTAATTGAACGGTGTGACTGCCATTATATTGGGTTGGGTTGAGGGTTTCTATCTGGATTTGTGAAAAAGATGTATATTGAGGAACTGAAAGAGGGGGATTGTGAGAGTCAAGTGTGCAGTGATGTTTATAAGGGCGCCATGGTTGTTTGGGACCCAAAAAGGTTGTTGGTCGGAGCAGGGGCACGGGCACTTTTCTACCCAACTTTGTTGTATAATGTTGTGCGCAATAAGATCCAGTCCGAGTTCCGCTGGTGGGATCGCGTTGATGAGGTATCAATTTTGCTTGATTATCACTCTCTTTTCTATCTTCTTTATTGGTTTGGATGTTAAGTTAACTCCTTTTTAAAGAGAATTTATACTTTTTTTTTTTTTTTTGGTTTTCAGCTTGTTAATATTAGCAATATCTATCTGACTGATATGTTTTTAGATTAGCAAGCATAAGGAAAGTTTTTTGGGTTACTTATTCCAACAAATAATTTTAATGGGGATCTGAATTGATGAAAGCATGTTGCACTGCCATGTTTTGGGATTGTTATCTGTACTCCTAAAGTCTTATCATTCGGTGAATTATGTCCATATCCATGCAGTCATCAAAGGTGTAAAGCTACGAGTGTGGACAAATTATTGCGTGTTTCCATTTGCTTTGGTGGTTCTCTTAATAAATGCTGTTAAAATTTCTTAAGTTGTAGCTTAAAGTATTAACCTACTGAAATAATGGTTGATTCCTAATGCTGTATACTATCTTCTTAAAGGTTCTTAATGCTGTGTAATAGTATATGATATGTAATATGATTCCAGTAAGTAATTGATGTTCACAGCTAGTAGGTTAAAGATTGAATGTTCTTGTAGCCTATTTGTACTCCTGGTATCTTCCAGTCGGTGAGTTATTCTTTATTGGTGGCGTCATCGGAGGTGTAAAACTATGAGTACGGACAATTTTTTAGTACATTTCGGTTGTTTTATACGGTTCTCTTTATGGATGCTGTTAAAGTTTTTTGACGTCTAGCGTATAGTATAACAACCTGCTAAATAGTTTTAATGTTTTTCTAAAAGCTTTGCACGTATCTTTTACACTAAGCTAATTTATTCCCCCAGAAAATTTCATTAGTAAGCTTCATGTAGAAAATTATTTTTAAATGTCATGGAATTTGGTTTTGGAATTATGTGAATTTGGTACCATTTTCTTAAACAAGAATAATATCTTACTTACTCCGTCTCACTTCAATAAGAACAATCTGATCCTTCTTCCTGAATGTTCTTGTAGTCTAATTGAGGATTTTTATTTGTACTCCTAAGGTTTGATATCTTCCAGCCGGTGAGTTATTCTTTATTGGTGGTGTGGCTTCATAAGAGGTGTAACTCTGGACAATTTCTCAGTTTTTTCGATTGTTTTATACGGTTCTCTTATGGATGTTGTTAAAGTTTTTTGACATCTAGCATAAAGTATAACAACTTGCTAAATAGTTTTAATGTTTTAAAATTTAATGAAAATATTTTTCTTAAAGCTTGCCACGTATCTTATAAACTAAGCTAAAGCTAATTCATTTCCCCCCAGAAAATATCATTAGTCAAAAATTATTGTTTAATGTCACGAATTTGGTTTTGGAATTATGTGAATTTGGTACAATTTTCTAGAACAAGAATAATAACTTACTCCCTCCATCCCACTATAAACTTTTCATTTTAACATTTTTGTCCATCCCACTATACTTCACATTCCTTTTCTGAACATAAAATAAGAATATTATATTCATACACTTTATTTATATTTATACATTTATCACTCATTCATTCTTTATACTCACATATTATCTTCTCTCCATCACATCACTTGTACTATATCTATATTTTATACATTTCTTAATACTTGTGCCCAAAAGCAACGGGTATTTTATACGGGGATGGAGGGAGTATTATTTTTTAGAAGATATCAAAGTCTTCATGAACTTCATAATTTTATAATTATAAGGTCTTAAGGTTAGTAACGATGAATTCAACTTAATTGGAGTCTAAATTAACTAATTTGCTGTCTAAGAAACAACAGTGATACAATTCAAAAATATGATTGATTGAGTTTCTTCTATTGAAAAGTAACTATTGCCTAACAAATGCATTGGTGGTGGTTTATATTAGTGCATTTTGTTAATGTTATAATATCAAAATATTTAAAATCTTATAATCTCAAGTTCTTGAATTTTAAATCAACCTTAGCCTTGGGTTATTGATTTGTTTTTTTGTCTTATAATGTGTGTATGCAAGACCTTGTATGCTGCTTATGCCTTGGTTATATGATTAAATTAAGTTTTATGGAATAATTAGAGAAGCTTACTAGGAATTGTTTTTACACCATGATAAGCATGTGCACACATTTTAATGCATAATGCATGTATGCTCATGCATTTGTTGATATACTATCATAATGTGTCCTGCTTTTGTTCACTTGTTATTATTTTTTGAGCAACTGTTGTATTTCTATAGTAGTTTCTTGTTATAATTTATGTTACTACAGTGATGGGCGGACGTAGGATTTTTTTTTCAAGGCACGATAATTTGAACCATTGTTTTTACTTATGCCGCATAACAATCTCTTTTTCGTTCAAAGTATCATATTTGAATACATCTATAGTATAATTCTCAAATTATTATTAAAATTTTAATGATCAAGATCTATATTTGTATCTTATCTTTTTAACTCTAATGAAACTCGACACATAATTAAAGTTTATACTAGAACTTGACAAAACAATGCTCAAAAGTAATTGATTACTCGATAGAGATTTGCTAATAAAATATATACTCCTACGTATAAAAGTTCATATATCTTGAACGAATGGTGGAGACACATTCATCTAGAACCCCTTAGTTGTGTCTATACAAATGAAACATTTAATAAACATTCTAGAAAACTGAAAGTTACAAATATTTTTAAGAACATTTGCTTTTCAATTTGCAATTTCATAAGAAAATACCAATATTGATCCTGATTAATTATTCACTTGCCCTCCCTTGCCTTGAGGTGTGTCCCATGGCTACATACGTATATATGTCACTATTTTGACTTCTCTGTATTTTGTAGTATGTTTTGCTAGGAGCCGTCCCGTTTCCCACAGATGTGCCACGCTTGAAGGCTCTTGGTGTGGGTGGAGTGGTTACGCTAAATGAACCATACGAGACTTTGGTTCCAACTTCATTATACCATGTAAATTTAATTTTTATTTTTAATTCTCGTTTATCCGACATTTTTCGCTTGAGACATGAAACGATAATAGTAGCACCTGATGTAGGTTATTTGACATAATGATCAAGTACGCTATGAAAGCGTAGATGAAAATGCCTGATGCATGTTTTTGTTTAAGTTGAACTTGAGTAAAAAAAGGAATATTCAGCTTGTTGATGTGATCAGAACTTTGCACACAGAAATGAATTTTTAGTAAAGAAACACCGAAGTACTTGAAATGCGTAGACGTCTAGTTGCTATGGTTCCTCATTTTCCCTGGATTGTTTCGAATAATTTTTATACATTTGGCTTCTATTTATAGGATCACGGCATTGAGCACTTGTTGATTCCTACCCGAGATTATCTTTTTGCTCCATCACATGGAGATATTTGCCAAGCTGTAGAATTTATCCACTGTAAGTTGAATTCTTTAAACATAAACAATCACCAGATAACCTTGGAGAGGATATATTTGTCACTTCTTTCATATTTTTTAGGCAATTCTGTTTGTGGTAAAACCACATATGTTCACTGTAAGGCTGGACGAGGACGCAGCACCACAATTGTTCTCTGTTACCTGGTATGTCTGTTCAACAATCAAACTATTAGGAATCCACTGCTGTCTCTCTACTAAAATTTATCTTACAATTACAGGTTAAACACAAGCAAATGACACCAGAGGCTGCGTTTGATTTTGTGAGGTCCATTAGGCCGAGGGTATTGTTAGCCTCCTCGCAGTGGCAGGTATATCTCATCGTTAGCCTTTCTAACTTCCATTGACTTCTCAATTTCCGTGAACTATGAATCATGGTCAACAATAACCTAAACTCTCTTTTGGCAGGCTGTTCAAGATTACTATCAAGGTTTGAAGAAACCGGAGGCTGAGACTTGTTTGGTTAGTTCTCCAAGACGAATTCTAGGCTTACCTGCCCAAAATGACCTGGAAGACTTTGATGAGAACTCGTTGGTGTTGGTCACTGAATCTGATCTTGATGGATATGTGGAATTCCCTGAATCTGGCTTAGCAGGTCGGAACATGTTGGCTGAAGTGAATCTTGCGTATAGGGTACAGTTTGCTAGTCAAGCAGCTATTTCCAGGATATCCTGCCTATGGGTTCGTTGCCAAACGGGCCAGAAAGTATCGAGAGAGAAGCTCCCAAGCTCCGTGAGGAACAGTCGTCTGGAGAGTATGGGTGTGGATATCCATGTCTACTGAAATGTCAGTCATGCACCCCACCCTACCCATCATATAGGTGTCAGTATAGGGAATAAAGATGGGTTTTTCCTTTTCTGTTTTTTGGTTTAGTTTCTGGGGTCCCCCAAGTAAGAGGGATCGGAGATGTTATGGTTCAACGGTGTTGAGCTGTGTACAATTGCCAAAGAAGCGTTTCCTATACAGTGTTTGAGGTTTTGAAATGTCCGATTTGGTGAACTGTACAGTCACAGAGTCTGTTTGAGTCGTCGTCGTCGTCGTCTGTCTTAAAGTCATGTGAAAGG
The DNA here is from genome assembly GCA_026898435.1 of Prunella vulgaris. Lineage (NCBI taxonomy): Eukaryota > Viridiplantae > Streptophyta > Magnoliopsida > Lamiales > Lamiaceae > Prunella > Prunella vulgaris. Next base: position 1,727,255 of record JAPKLY010000003.1, read on the forward strand.
AGGTCCAAGTTGTGTAGTAAGTTGAGTTGCCTTGTGCTAGGTAGTTATCAGGGCTTGTAAAAGACGGTTTTTTTATTTAATGTTAATTCCGTTTGAGTCATGCAGTTCATCCTTTTCTTATGTCTGTTGACTGATTGTGTGAGGTGATGTTTTTTTTCCCCTGAATATCAAATTTAGGAGAAAGAAAATGGTAATGTGAGTTCACATTGTAGGGTCATTATATTATAGGTACTATTAAAGAATATTAGTGGTAAAATTAATTTTAATATAGATAGTGCATATTTTTATTAAAGAAACAAGAATTGTGTAGTACAAATAATGCACACTAGTTATGTAAATTGAATTGTTTGAGACTCAGCTCGATTTAACTCGTCAAGTCTTGACTCATATGTCAAACTCAAATTTGTTTGATACTTGAATTATTAAGGAGTTGGTTCAAGCTTGTCTCGTTATAATTAAAATATTTGTCATAATTCTATTATGTTTAGCTCGACTTAATGTTAAGTTTGTTAGACTCGATTTCTCACTCGTATGAGTATTTTTTTAAATACTCGGCTCGATATAATAACTCTTAACACACAAGACTATCTTTGAAAATTTTATACAAAACCATTTTGGGTTTTGAATCCTGGATTTGGAGGTCCCTTGCAAGCAAACCCTGAAAGGGATAAGGAAGTATAAAAGAGGGGTATTAATGGTAATTCAATCGTATAAACGAACTGAAGAAGAAGATAAAAGACCAACATTAGCCATTCTTTCTTTCTGGGGAAAAACTGAAACTGGAAGTTGGAAAAGCTTGAGGTTTTTGGCGAAAGAGCTATGACTTTACTCTCTATCCCTCTTCCCTCCACTCCAAATTCTCTCCCTCGTAAGTCTCTCTCTCTCTCTCATGTTCATGTGGATTAATTTGAAATCAATTGGTATTATTATTGATAGATAAACAAGAGTCCGGTTTCTGCTTGTTTTTTCTGCAATTTTGAGTTCACTATAATGTTCTTCACCCTTGTGGACGGCCAATTGTTCAGGTTTTACTCTTCGATCGTACGGATCGTTGTCTGCTCGAACAACACCGTCGTGCCAAGGGTAATGACTACATTCATCGATTCAGTTATGCTCCTATTTCCAGTATTTATGCGTGCATCTTTACATGGCTAGAGAACAGGCTAAAGGCCCATTGCACTTGGATGAGATTGTGGGTAGAAGGATTCTCCTCACTTTTGTCGCTGGATCAGCTGCATCTTCGGCCCTCCCATCCTTTGGGAAGACAAAGAAACAAAATCCGTACGACGAGAGACGCCTATTGGAGCAAAACAAACGAATACAGAGAGAAAACAACGTGCCTGATGACTTCCCCAATTTTGTGAGAGAAGGTTTGCTCTGCACCTATCACCTCCCCTGATAATTTGTGACCACTAATTCTTGTCTAATGGATCAGGTTTTGCGGTTAAAGTAGTCACACCAGAAAATTATGTTACGCGTGATTCAGGTCTTATACTGAAGGATGTTGCAGTTGGCCAAGGGGATTGTCCCAAGGATGGTCAGCAGGTTACCCTTTTTTGCTTTCTTCTTTACTGAATAACTTTGAATTGCTTGTCTTAAATTGGTGATGGATTGATAATCATGCTACAATGTGGAAATTGGGTTGCATGCATTTGGAAACAAGGTTTTCGATCACCAGATTTTGGATCAAGTTCGTTCCTGATTCAGAGTCGATCTTATGGAAACAACGCATGCCCGTAAATAAGGAACATAATTGCTAAGCTTGGACATAGGTTTTGAGCCAATTATAGTACTCTCTGTGACTCTACTGTTGTGTCGTGTAAAATTGTATTTGTTGAGTATTCAGAATAGAGCCACTCTCGTGTGAGACCATCTCAATGTTATTAGTTCCTAAGCTGCAATTCTTTCCATTTTAATTTGGTGATAATGCCACTAAAATGAGGCTATTTCCTCTTTGTTTTCTGTTACAGGTGACATTTCACTACATTGGTTATAATGAGTCGGGTCGACGTATAGACAGTACATACCTTCAAGGTTCTCCTGCAAAAGTGCGGCTGGGTACCAATGCATTGATCCCAGGTAACAAACACACGAGAGCGTGATGCTTGATTTTTATTTTTTTTTTTCCCTTTTTGGTGCTGTCCCATTGAGGTAGGGAGATTGGAATTAAGACAGTGCACAATTTATTACAGGATTCGAGGAAGGAATCAGAGACATGAAGCCTGGAGGAAAACGGAGGATAATTGTCCCTCCAGAGCTAGGACCACCGGTAAGTCTTGTCATTCTCTTCTACGTTTCAATAACAATTAAGGAATGAGAATGTATACTTCCTTTCCTTGTAATTGAAGGACTCTGTGTTTACGAACAATGAATTATGAAACCATTATAATGTCAACATCAATTGATCAAAGCGATTGTCAAGATTTATAAACTATTCCAATGTCAACAAAGACTACAAAGTGACACGATGTTTGTAGTAACTCTAAATGGCCTAAACAGATGCAAAGTATTGTTATTTTGATTTGTCACCGGACATAAACTTAAGGTTTCTGGTCTCTGGGTATATTTCTTTCTGGTGTGTAATTACATTACAGGACTGATGTTCGCGGTTTGCAGGTAGGTCCTTCCACATTTTTCAGCTCCAAGCAGTTTGAAGTCTTTGATGTAGAATTGCTGAGCATTCAGGATTGCACAAGGAGGACAATCGGGTTCTATTCTGATGTCATTTGCGGTTAAGCAAAGATCATTTCCACATTTTTATTATTGATACTGCTTAGATCCCTCCCTGTTAGGAAATTACTTGAGTTAAAAAGTTGAATATAGCAAGTGAAGAATGCTTGTATGAGTTTGGCTTTCGAATCTGGAAATTTTGCATTTTCCTTGTACGTTTGGCCTAATTCTAGATTTCCACACATAATTGCATTCACATCTGAACCAACTTCAGGCATAGTGAGTTGAATACTGATGTAGTCAAGGTTGAACAGTCGAAAGGAAAATAATCAATATAAATAAGGCTCAAAACCTTAACTCTAACGTAGCCAGAAAGCAATAAAGCCAGTGGGTCGTCTATAAAAGATTTGAATTTAAAAGGTCCTGACTAAAATAATAATAATAAGACAATATATGAATTATGTCAAAATACAGAGCAGATTTATCTTGTTGATAACACAAATGAATTGGTGCGATATAGATACGTACATACATCACACTGAGTTTGCATGTCTCATGACTCTCATCTGCACACATGTATTTTTCTAAATATAAACAGCTGGTACCATGTTAGCTTCTCACAGAGAGCGGCGACACATGATTACGGCAAACTACGTAATTCTTCAGCGGAGGCCCTTTGGTAATTAGTATGCTCATCTGGAGTTGTAGGGTTGGCATGAAACTGACCATAAAATGCATAAATACCAAGTACAACTATGCTAAGGACTACGAATCTTGCCCAGGCTTCATAGTGGAGCTGCAAAAGAAATACGAATTACTCCAAATTCTGTACAAGGCTATATGAAGTTAAATTTATTATAGATGATCTTATACTGGAGGAGATTATGGGTTTGGAATACCTGAGCAAATAAAAAGATGTTGACAAAAATGCTAACACATGGAACTATTGGAACTCCAGGACAGGAAAATCCTGGCGGATCGATATAAACCTGCGATAACATTGTGTTAAACAACAATATGCAATTGTCAACTATATAGAAGAAATGATAGCCAATTATAATACTCCCTCCGTCCCAGAGGTGTTTTCACCTTTGGGATGACACACTTTTTAAGAAAAATAGAGTGTTGTGTAAAATTATATTATTAAAATAATGAGATTAGTTGGATTGTGAGGATAAAGTTAAAGTAATAGTTTTCATTTATAGGGTGTGAAAACAATTGTGGGACGGACGGAAAAGGAAAGTGTGAAAACAGTTATGGGACGGAGGGAGTAAATTATAAGCTACAAAAACACTACTCAACATTGAATTCATGTCAGTCTGAAACTTAGGACATTTCAACTCACTTGTCGTAGACAAAGAGCTGCAGCAGAAAATATTGCCATGATGGAAGCTACAATCAAGAAAATAAATGAAGCATCGAAACGGAAGAGAACCCCAGCAGCAAACCCGCAACAGGCAATTGCAAGGAGATTGATGATGCCTTCTGCCCTCGTAGATATCCACCTAGTTGAAGCGTCGTTTGATATCTTATCCTTCCAGCGCAAAGATACCACACACGCTGAAACAACTGAATACCCTGTCTGAAACAAACCCCAATTCATGATTACCATCAAAAAGAAAAATCATGAACCTAAACTTTAATAACAATATTTCAAAAGAGCAAATGAAAAAAATAAAATCTCCCTCCTGCATTTCTGCTTGTAGTGAGATGTCTACACGTACCAGGGATCCAACTGACAGGATATGTGAGAGCACATGAACATTAAGAAGGCCAGCCAAGATGCTGGCGATAATACCAACCCAAACTTGAGAGTATATTGGGGTATGCCGCTCGGGGTGTACTTTGGCAAATATAGCTGGTAGTAAACCATCCCTTCCAATTCCAAGATATAATCGAGACTGCCACAAATTGCAATCAATAACTTGGAATTGAAAGACCAAAGTAAGTGACTTATTAAACACAAAAACTTATACCAGACAATCATGCATGAGACGTGATAGAGTTGCAGGTTTTTCTGATACTTTAAAACTAAAGTATCATGAAAAAACATGCATGGGACGCAAATGATATTTACCTGAACATAAAGCCCAACTAAAAGTGTGGTTGCAAGTCCGGCAACTGCACCAAAGCTGATTAACACAGATACGTATTTCATTCCCCTGGAAGTGAACGCTTCAGCCAAAGGTGCTTCTTCTCCAAGATATTTGTACGGAACCATTCCGGTAATCACTAAGCAGACAGAAATGTACAATGCAACACAGATTGTGAGGCTGCCAATTATGCCTAGTGGTAAATCCCTCTGAAAGATCAAGTTTGACGCTCTTAATTTCTTCACATTATTATGGTGGCTCAATATTAATGCCATATTTCAATTTGATATGCTTTTTACATACCTGGGGCTTCTTGGATTCTTCTGCAGAATTAGCCACCGCATCAAATCCTACATATGCAAAGAAGACCACAGTTGCTCCTGTTAATATTGAACCGGCACCGTTTGGGGCAAAGGGAGACCAATTTGACACGTCAACCTTAAAAGCTCCAACAATTATGACAAAAAGAACAATGATAACCTGCGGAAAAGAATTTCTTGTTCAGTCAAACATATAGGTCCCTTGATCTTGCATGGAAGAGAATAAATGTTTGACAGAAATAAAATCTTTTTTTTTTGAGTTAATAGTCATGACTTCTAGCCTATAGAATCAAATTTCACGAGCTTTCGTGCAGTCTACAACCGAGTCATCAAAATATTAAATTAAACAAACCCTAAAACACAATTGCATTTTTCCCTTAATCTCAAAATCAGTCACTACTAAAGCAGCAGCACATTACTAATGTACAAACATTACACAGTTCCTAGTTAGTTTTATGAATTAGACATTTTCATCTAAAGTACATCATCACAGAAATATAATCTGAATTCACCAGTTTTAATGTTTTAAGGCTGATTGTTCAATGACCGGATCTACTGGCTTTATTATTCTATATAGTACGCATCAAATTACCAACAGCAAAGCATCATGAGGCTCTCATATATCAGTCTTCAAGTAATATAATCAGAAATTTCTCAATATTAGAACATATGACAGATAGACAACCTTTGTCATTGTCATGATTGAGTTCAATAACGAAGACTCTCCAACACCCCGGCACAGCACCACTGTCAGAAGTGCTAGGAAAATCGGAGCTAATATGTTAATTGACAATGCTCCAAAAACTTCTTCACCATGGCCAACCCAACTTGGAATGTTATGTTTGAAGAACGGAATTAGCTCCACTATAGTAACCAGATAGCTAGCTAAGCTACGTGCTATGCTAGCTGCACCAATATGGTAATCGAGCATCAGTTGAGCAAACACTAGAAATGCTGTGAGCTCATTGAAAGCTGAGTAGGCGTATAGATATGCTCCACCAACAACTGCAGGGAAGCGAGAAGCTAATTCAGCATAACAGAGAGCATTCAGAATACAAGATGCTCCTGCTATGATGAAGCTAAGTGTAACTCCTGCAGCAGAAACACAGGATTATTTTAAAGGAGAATTGATTAACTTCATCAAGTTTTCATCCAAGATGAGATTAAATATACTTCCGTGCTGCTTAGAATGTGAAATAAAATGTTCAGCAGTTTGAACATGAAGGGTAGAAATATCAGATAGGTACTTCAACAACAAATTTCAAGTAGGGCTTTGATGTACCAAAACAATAAGCTCATTTAGATACAATAATAATAATGATCCAGCGCAAAATTAAGACATTCCTCATTTCTATACGATAGGGTTAACTTGTAATCAATCACAGTTTAACACATGATCCATGCAACAATGTAACAATTATTATCACACTTTGGTTCTGTACCATAGGGTCCAACCAATTAAATTTAATAACGATTCTTAGCTCATTCTCGAAAGTGAAGTCTCAATGCATGGAAGCTGTAAGTGTATCAGCCTAAAGCATTTTGCCTCAAAATAAAGGGACTCAACAACTGAAAAGCAACAGAACAATAAAAAGAGAGAATTGAAACTGACCGGGACCGGCGTCACGGGCCACGGTGCCTGTGACGACGAATATTCCGGAGCCGATGGAAGCCCCAACGCCGATTAGGATAAGATCAAATAGACCTAGCCTCCGGACAAGACCGTCGGCGGAGTTCTCCCGATCGGCGGCCGGAACAACGGGTTTGGACCTCGTCGCCGACGACCAGAATCGAGAGTAGCATGACGCCTTGGACAATGCCGATGATGACGGCATCACGGGACCCTGTTCAATTCTCATTCTTCCTACTCTCACCGGAGAGATTTATCGTTGCATATATATATATATATGAAATTATAAACGTAGATGTAGTGATGCGTGTCGTGCGACGGTCACTTCGGCTTCAGGTGGCACTACCATTGCAGTAAATCCTGCACACTGCAGATTAGTGCGCATTCATTGAAACAGTTGGAAAAGGGAAAATTATATTATTAATAATTATTCACTTTATTTATTTAAGTGCACGGTGCAATAATTACTAATATTAAAGCAAATACGACATTTGTCGTCTCTAATTCTAATCTATTCATCCCATATTACATTTATTAAATAAGATTACTCTCCTTTTTTAATTTAACGTTGACTTTAGAAATTAGTTACTCCCATACCATTCATGAAGATTTTTTTATTTAGACATTTATATTAATTTATATATTATTAAGAAAAATTAATTTATGTAAATAGTCATAACATATGTTACTACCTCCATCCCAGGGTATTTGCACCCTTGCGATGACACGTGATTTAAAAAAAATGTACTCCCTCCGTCCCAATATTTTTTTCATACGTGGAGTTTTATGCATATTAAGAAAAAGTGAAGCATGTGAGTGTGAAGTTAAATAATAAAATATAAAAAAATGTGCTTTATTGACTTTTATGAGTGTAAATTGTTTACTTTTTTGGGGTGTGAAGAAAGAATTGAGACATCCATATAAGGAAAGTGTGAAATTTATCTTGGGACATAGGGAGTATTTTTTTAAAATAAAGTAGTAGTATATGAGTAAATGTGTGGAAAATTTTGTGAGTGTACACGTAAATCGATGTTTCCCTTTTAAGTAGTGTGCAAATTGATTTGGGACAACCCAAAATAGAAAGTGTGCAAATTAGTTATGGACGGAAGGAGTACTATTTTAGTTTAAAATATATACTTTTTTTAAAGAATATGTGAAATTTCGTTCTTTGGAACGAAAAAAATATTTCTAAACATGTGTTGATTTTGATTTTATAATTGATACTAAATACTACTCCCACTGTGATACTTAGATCTACTTATCATTTTTGTTCATCTAATAAAATTAATCATGATTTCTAAAAATTCAACATTCTGCCCTATTAAATTACAATTCGTTTTATATTTATATACAATATACATATTTTTTTTAGTGTTGCATAAAATAAAATAGGATTAGTTAAATTGAGAGAATATTATTCAATATATTTTTTTAATTTTAATGAGGATCTTGTCACAAATTATTACGAGTATAAAATAGATATTTTAATTTGTTTAAAAAAAATTGATTGAAAAGGGGGAATAATAAATATTGAGAATAATGAAATACTCTTGTAACTTACAATCATAAGCAATTTATTTGATAAATATTTTATTTTGATTTTAATGAATTTAAGAATTCAAAAATTGACCATGAAATAAGTACAAAATGTAAAGCCTTGTGTTCAACATAACCTGAATTTGCTTTTTTTTTTTTAAAACTCCACTCGTATTTGTCAAAAGTCAAACATAATCTATAAAAAGCTCTAATAAATTAATAACAAACTTATCGTATCCCATTTTGTCCTTTCACAATAAATGTAAGAATTAGTCTTGTATGTATCAATTATACGGTGCAACTCAAATTTAATTTTTAAAAGTTATATAAAATACTATCGAAAAGTTATGTACATGTTATTACTGAAAATGTATCTTTTATATTGTAACTTTTCAATAATAATTTGTGCAACTTTTCAGCAATAAATTATGTAACTTTTTAAAAATGAACTTGAGTTGCACCTTTTAACTGGTGCACATGAGATTTACTCTAAATGCAAAAACATCTAAGTTTAATTGGACGACTAGTATTATATTTTAATTATTGTTAATTTTTTTACTTAAATTTTTAATACTTCTAATTAATTTTTTATACCTATTATAAAAAATTTGATACTTTTAAATTATTTTTTGATAAATTTATTATGAATTATTTTTATATAAAATTTATTACTTATGTAGATGATTTATATACATCCTCATAATATCTATTATTTAAATATTTATTATTTTACTAAAAATATTTTTTAAATTTTCCTATATAGGAAAGAGTCACTCATCAAATAATTTACCAACATGACATTAATTTCACTAAACTGTCCATCAACTTGTCCCTGTCATTATGCGTAGACGCAAAGGGAAAATCATTGTGGTAGGATGTTCGATTAGTTGTTCATATTCAAAGACAAAGAGCGTTATGCGCTATGATATATGAATTTTTCTAATAAATGTTATAATGCAATACCGTATTCGTATTCGTACTTTAAAAAGAGTAAGATTCTTAAATTCTCGTGTTAGATTTTTCACATGGCGAATCCAGCTAACGAATTATCGAATTCATTACACGAATCTTATTTATAGGCAAATATATTATTTAAATTGAATTTTATTATTTCGTATAATTTAAATTAATAGTGTTACACTCGTTTTAGTTTGAATTTACTATATAATTTATGTATTGAACTAATATAACCCGAATTGATTTTTTTTTACATAATTATATTATATTAATGAAAATACTCAAATTTTTAGGTGATAAATAATTTATAATTAATTTATAAAAAATATATTTTTAGATATTATATATAATAAAATATAAATAAATAGACGTATCTTAACGAATTGCACACTAATTTTTAAAAAACTCGTATCGTATCGCACCTGTATCTGCGTATCCGCACCCATGCAAAATAGATTATAGGTTACTATTTTCCACACACAACCATATAATAATAGTAACAAATCAATTTATTTCCCTTTATCAAACACTTAACCTGATACAATACAAGGTAGATGTATTATAAATACAGAACAACAAGAAGCTCTGATGAATAATTTGGACAAATCTATCTGAGTTCGAACCCAAAAGGATGATACTAGGACAAGAATGACTACATTTTCTACTTCATACAATACACCACAGATCAACCATGGAATCATAGTACAAGTGGTACAAAAAATAATTTAGTTTTGTTTCCGCGCCTTTGATCTCTTCAATACGAAGCATGTAAATTGATTGTGTTGCTCGCATGCTCCGGTGAGGCCCACAGACGAGACAGTTCCGATGATGCTAGTTGTGCAGTGGCATTGTCCAGCAAGTACGGGAGTATGTGTTCTTTCATGTCCCCATACGATATTTGAAGATGACTACCACGCACTTTTACGAACTTCACTTTCCCAGCTTCATCCAAGGCTTTCAGACCAATCCAATCTTCAGTATACAGGGGTGTCTACAAGATTCAGGCTCGCAGTTATTTCTCAAAGAGGCTTATGCTTGTATACATACATTAGTGCATGTATGATGACAAAAGAAGCATACCTCTTGTGCGGGCAAAACATTGCTGAAGGAACCATCTGGATAGTATCCAAACCAAGACGTCTCTCTCGGCACCAGAATGGCATCCTTCTCGAACTGAAGGGAAGTGAAACGACAAAAGCTTGAGCTATGCTAGAAATATACTTTTTGGGCAAAGAGAAACTCTAAAAACACGAATCTTCGTGATATGACTTAGAAATTTCAGCTTATATACCATGATGAGTACCAAGTTCTCCAAGCTAGAAAACCGAGCTTTGTATGTGGAATTCTTATACAATTCATTATTAATTTTGGGTAGGAACCTGCATCCTTTACAGTAGGCATCTAGGTCCTGGAGAAGAGCACGTCGTAAGAAAGAAAGTACATATGCTACTCTGTTACAGAGAAATATAGTTGCAAAAAAAGATCACTTACTGTTGAAATTCTTATATAATTAGAAGGGGCTAGATGTTCCTGAAAACACATGAAGGTAATCATTCGACTGGTGAAACGTACACATAATTTATTGAGAAGTGAAGTTAAAAAAAAAAAGCCAAAAATCACAATGGACAAGTATTAATTGGAGATAATATACATTGAAGTGAAGAAAAGCAGGAAAGAAAGAAGCATATAGTTTCCTTTCACAGTGTGAATGTGCCTTAGAATGAGAATCGAGCGAACAATTATGTGGAGCAAACATGAACCTGAACATAGTCGCTGTAAACTGCCAACTCAATCAAAAAGTCCACTAGGATGCAAACCAAACCTGACTGCAAAAAGTAGGCATAATTAAATCAGATTCCACCACGATACAAGAGGATGGCTTTCAATTTTTATGTGAGTAGACTCAAATCCCGCAAATATTAAGTTCAAAATGAGGGAGGTGGATCTTAAATCAATATCAATCCAAACTTATATTCAAATCTGAAAAGTATCGGGGTTGTTACAGTTTCGGTCATACACTAAAGAAAAAAAAAAACTAATGGCACTGCAGAAGCCTTATTGAGGCTGCACGAAAAACTCACCCCACAGAGTGGAACAGCTGCTATTCCAGCATGTGGACCTGCAAGAGATATGAGGTTTTTCACCTGTGCAAAAGGAAGTAGTAAGAAGATGTGGATACGAAATGCATATTGAATAAGACAAACCCGGTACGATAATGCTCGGATTCTCCTTTTCTTTCATGTTCAACAAAATTTTAAATGACGCGAATATAAGATTTTATGCTTTGTAACATCATCTATAGTGTTGGTAAAAAGTTAGTGGCATGTACTACAGGTCTACAAGAGATTACATATCAATATGCTGAAGATAGCAAGGAAGATTAAGAAAAAACAGGAAGAGGATTATCATATAAAAGATTTATAAGATGAGGAGTCTGTCGATAATTATTGAAATAATTCATATGAAGTGTTATCAGTACTTACAGGAGGTCCTCCATCACACAACTCAATTAGTCCTCTTCCCACCATATTACCCTGGAAAAGTACAAGAAGGACATGCCCATCAAGATGTGCACCATATGAAGAGAACATAAACGAGTGTGATGCAATACAGAAGACGTGATACTAAGCGAGGTTAAATCTTACGAGAGAATTATCTCAATTTCATTGATAATCAAAAGCACTTTTACAACATTCCTGGAACTCCTATTTATAATATATAACAACGGCTCTAGGCATATGAACCCTAAAAGTCCAACCCACTAACAACAATTAAATCCTAGAACTATATAAACTTATACATAATTAAATACAA
>JAPKLY010000003.1:1744546-1764509 GCA_026898435.1 Prunella vulgaris
CAACATACAATACCCCATGAACAATTTATAATACTCCAAGAACAAGTTACAATACTCCAAGAATAAGTGTAAATAAATACCCTAAGACCAACTTACAATACCCCAAGAACAAGTCTAAGTAAATACCCCAAAAACAATTCTCTATACCTGTAGAACAAATAACAATCATCGAAGAACAAATTACAATACCCCAAGAACAAATATAAATAAATACCCCAATAATAACTTATAATACCCCAAGACCAATTCTCAATATCCCAAGAACAATTTTCAATACCCGAAAAACAAATAACTTATAGTAACAATTAACATTTACAAAATGAATTAATCTCACTCTTGCCCCACAGCAGCCCACTCCATGAATTTTGGAAAAACCAACTTGAGTAGCGTGCTCCATACAACAAATGCTGGGTGTTTGACCCTCACATTCTGCCCCAGAAAAAAAAAACACAAAACAAAATTAGAGATAAATTGCAAATAAATAAATATAGAGTGAAAATCAAAGAAAAAATAAGACTTACAAAAAAGGATGGGGAGTAATATGCAAGCAGTATGTGTGGTAGTAGGATGTCATCACTGAAGCCATTCTGCAAACACAAATTATTATACCCCAATAACAAATTATGATACCCCAAGAACAATTCACAATACCCCAAGAAAAACTCTATACAAAAATACGTCAATAACAACATACAATACCCCATGAACAATTTATAATACTCCAAGAACAAGTCACAATACCCCAAGAATAAGTGTAAGTAAATACCCCAAGAACAAGTCTAAGTAAATACCCCAAGAACAATTCTTTATACCCGTAGAACAAATAACAATACCCCGAAGAACAAATAACAATACCCCAAAAACAAATATAAATAAATACCCCAATAATAACTTATAATACCCCAAGACCAACTCTCAATACCCCAAGAACAATTCTCAATACCCGAAGAACAAATAACAATACCCGAAGAACAAATCACAATACCCAAGAACAAATATAAGTAAATACCCCAAGAACAAGTCACAATACCCAAAGAATAATTTATAATACCCCAAGACCAACTCACAATACTCCAAGAAAAAATAAATAATTAAACTAAAAAGAAGATTCAAATAATTCATGGAATAATTAAGCAAAATAGAAGATCCAAATTTCAAACCTTAGATTTTGAAACTCACCCACAAATTGTTCTTTGGATTTTATAAATTATTTTTTGGGTATTATATATTATTTTTGGAGTATTATTTTTCAAAATAATTGACATCAATGCATATATTTAATCTGGAAATATTTAAAAGGTCAATAAGTAGGAATCATTTAATTTTCCAGATTAGTTTGTAAATAATTGAAATAGTTTCATTTGTATATAGAAGGCATATTTGACGGAAGAAAATTTAATCTGGAAATAGTAAAAAATAGCGAGTGCATACTATGCACTCGCGTCCACAGTAGTCATACTCTTTTTTTTTTTACATAATTTGATGAGTAGATTATCTATTTATTAAACAAAAAAAAGAAGGAATTTCTTATCTCGGCTTATTGGCAATAAGTTCAATAAATATTGATAAAATAATAATAATATATAATTCTTTTAGATATTTTAGGCATTCCTTATAACTATGTGGTTCCGTTGGAAACTTAAATCGTAATCTAACAAAATATAGATATAACTTGTATTGCAAAAGACAGATTCTTAGCCAAGGTCGGAAGAAATCGTCTGCATTCGTCAATCGGATGACAATATGTTTAAAGTCATAAATCATATCTATTTTGATGAATTCTCAAATTTTTCTTATGTTATGCAGAGATTTTGATGTTGATTATTTTTCAACTTGTATTTAAAATATGAAGTGTTGTAATATATAGAAGGTATAAATCCTTTTCGTAACAAGGTCATTACTAACACTTTCATCGGGTACAAGTATAACAATTTGGATGAAAACTAATGCGCAACTACTCTCACTACCCTCGCCGCCTCATTCTCATCATCGCTAGAAAGTTGCTCGGCCTCTACTACTGTCCCTGCAACGGTGACAACAATAAGAGTTCCGGCCGGCTATGGCAGGGTGGAGCTGGAGCTACTAAAAAAATAGCACTTGCACAACCACTCTGAGCAGCATGCATGCCTCAAGCGTGAGATTCTGGCAATCCAGAACTCCACATATCTTCTCTATGCCTCATCCTCCGAGATCCATGGATGCGCCTACACACAATTCAACATTAATTAACAAAATTAAAAAAATGTATTTTAACAAATAGCTGCATATATTTCCACAAATAATTGTGCCGCCCCTCTTCAAACCACTCTGAGAGATCCCCTCTCCAATGTTGTCATCCAAGTCTCCTTACACTCCACATCTCCAAGTTCAACCTTATATCTCCCTCCTAATTCATAGAGAGTTGTTTATTAGTGATAACACATGACATTCAGATGTGATGGGTCGTTTATAATGATTAGAATGACAAAAAATACTCCTGTGTGACTAGCTTTAATTAGAGGACTAATATGAGTTATAATTTAGTAGTAAGCACTTATATGTAATTATTTCAATATATATTATTATTTATTAATAATTTTTTAATTCATATAAAACGTCGTTAAATGACATATAAAATAGGATATAATAAATAAAACAAAATATAGTATAAATTATAAATGTATACACTTTTGAAATTAATAATCATAAGTATTTTACCTCGCACTCACTCGATGCACAATCATTTATCGAGAAAATTAAAATACCTTGTGAAATATAAATCACATTTTAAAAATGAGTATTTGCAATATTTCCTTATGAACTTAGCTATACATAAACTTCCAAAATCATACACACTTAAAAAAAAAAAAGAATTTATTCATTTGTGTTTATAATTCATTTGCAATAAAATAGTGAAAATCATTGCGAGATTTAGCAAGACAAAATCCATACATAACAAAACACAATAAATGGGAAAAACAATCAACTCATACGGAAAAGTAAATTCAAAATTACAGAAACGGAAAAGCAAAAGAAATTCAGAAAAGCTGGAAAACACACACATACACACACAATTGACTGGGTTTGACAACTCAGGCATCACAAGAAATATTTATCACTTTCGACCGGTCATTCAATTGTATTAACGGAAAATCCCCAAAAATCATTACAACCAAACACCTTTTTGCCCCAAAAGAAAAACCGTTAACATGCACCGCTGCTGACAACACAGAATTCCGTCGAGGTATGGTTGCTTTCTTCATCTTAATTTCAGGGGCTTTTGATTCTTGATGAAAACCCACTTGAATTTTGTTTTAAATCCCGATTAATTGAAGTGGGGGTTTGAAGGAATTTTATTGGCGAATCAAGACTGAATTTTTTTGGTGGGGGGATGGATGGGGGTTGTTTTTGGGTTTTTCTTTTTCAATTTCTTCTTCTTCATCCTCTTTTTTTTTTGGTTCTTTGTGTTTGTTTATTTTAGGAATTTTCTGGGTTAAAGTTTATTTGCTGAATTTTCCTTACTTTTTTTTCCAGGCAAAAGTAACACCTTATATAGGAATGCCCCCTTTATTCTGCTAGGCACCCACCACGAAATGATTAAGAAATGTGTCTATGATATGTGTGCTTAGGCATTGATTTGAGTTTGAAATTTATAATTTGTGACTTTGATTACTTACTCAAAGTTTATGGGAATGAGAAGCTTGATGGCTTTTGATTAAAAACTGAGAAATCACAGCAGAACCCTTGGTTGAGGTTTTGTTTGGTGCAATTAGCATTGAGCGAAGAGAGGTTCGATAATCACTGTTCGATTTTATGTGCATGGTGCTCACGAACCATATTTTATTAAATGGATATAAATGCTCGGATATGTTATCTTATATGTGTGAATTGATGAAGTTTGGTTTATTTGATTGATGGTAACATCCTTTTGTGTGCATGGGGCATGCTCACACAACATTTGTGTGCCTTCTCAGTGTATGCATTGGCACGTGTACGCTTATTGTCTTGCTTGCGTGAGAGGATCCCAGTTGTATGCTGAATGAATCTTTTAAAGCAATTTAAGTAACAATTTGATTGCGTATCAAAAATATAGCACTTGCGTTAATTAAAGTGGGATGTTAGGTTGCAAAGACTGCAACCCGGCAATACAGCCTTGGTCATTTGATTTATCTTGTTATAATTAGGTTGGGTACCATGGAATGAAGTCGAGTCTGAGCCATGGAATTGATGTTTTATGAGGAAAAGACGATAATCGGATAGGCAAGCAAACAAGAAACTGGTAACATGACACTTTTTTTTTGGTGTCGATTGAGTTTGTAAACCCTATCTTACCACTCATTGATCTGAAATTACTTTATTAGTATGTGAGTGTGGAGTGTGCCTTGCGGCTAGAGTGGAAACGTATCGGTTAACCAAAGCATGTTTCTTAGGTTTTTCGAAAGGTAATTGTTCATTTTTAAGAGTTTCTTATAATTTTTTCGAGATTTCTCCAGTCCTGATGACAGTTGAGATGTATAGATGTACTAAACGGGGTGAAGATAATACCATCTTCTCATCTGTCAACTAGGCTTCTCAGCTCTCGTTTTTGGTTATCTTTTTATGTTGTTGGAATATATCTTGACTAAGTTGAGCTATATTGTTAAAATTAGATGGCAGGATTATTTGCTGCTAACCAGATGAGTTTCTGATATGGAACTTCATTGGGCCGTATGTGACTTTTGGATGCATTTTCTGTGCCTTATAACATCTGAGTGTATCATTTTTACTGCAGGTGTTCTCCGTAATCATAGTGAGATGAATTAGCTCTAATGGTTGACGGGCCATAAGATAGTTGCCCGAGATAGACTAGAAAGCTAAGATGGCAGATGAGATTTTTGCTAAAGAACTTGAAGATGAGCTTATGAAATATACAGCGAAGCATGATTGTAAAGTAGAAACAAAAATTGTAGAGAAGATTAATGAAGTTCAAATGAATGGTGACTTAGAGGTGAACATCATAGAATGTACTAAATCTTTGGGTAATGAGCTGGTTACAACAGAACCTCAGAACACAACTGAGAGCTCAAGTTCGTTCGGGGACAGCGATTCTGGTGCTGAGAATGTCGATTCTGAAGCTTCATCAGAATTTTACGGTGACGCCACATCAGCACTTGATGCTAACGGAATTAGTCAAAGGCTTAGGATGAGGTACTAATTTTTTTTATAACTCATGCAAGTCCTCATTTTTTCTTATTGAGTGCTTATCATGGCATGCCACTTCTGATCCATAGGAGGAAAAAGCTGACAACCCATTGGAGGAACTTTGTTCAACCTCTGATGTGGCGCTGTAAATGGGTCGAATTGCAAATTCACCAGTTGCAATGTATGGCACGACAATATGACAGAAAACTTGAAGCATACAATAATCAAAAGCAGGGTCAAGAAGATACCACAATGGTAGATGGTGTGAAATCACTTCCATTTGTACGAGAAAATGCTAGAACTGATGTCTTTAAGAGGAAGAAGAGAAGAAGGACAGAAGCCACAGAGAACGTAGCTGCATATATGTCTCAACATAACCTTTTCTCATGTCATGGTAGAATTGTGTCTTCCTATAAAACTTTGTCTTTGTTGCTTGCTTTTTCTTTTCTTTTCTTTTTTTTTTCCCTTTTTTTCCCTTTTTCCTTTTTCCAAGTTAATTGTTCTATACAACGATTTTGCAGAGAATAAGAAGTTGTTAACTGAGGGTGCCTTCATGAATGAGTCAAAGAATACAGGTGAGAAGAAATGTTTGTGCTGCTTCATTTTTTTACCAAATGAATTGATGGTGTAAAAGTGGTTGATTGCCTTATAGTTGCCTCACTATTCGTCGAGCTCTACCTCCGTCCCTCAAACTCTTGTGGTACTTTTTCGGGCATAGAAATTAAGGAAAAATGTAATGAGTAGAATGTATAGGATGAAGATTGTGAGATGATGATTTTGAGGATGGAGATTTTAAGGAATATTTCATTTTGGGGGTATGCAAACTTTTGTGGGATGAAATAAAACTGAAAGCAAGCAAATTTTTAGGGATGGAGGTAGTACATATCATTTTCTTTACATTTCTCTGACTTGGTTTATACTTTGTACTCACTATTAACTTATGTTAATCGTCAATTCTCCTATAAGTTCTGATTTGAGTATAATTGTTAGTGATCTACTAATCTTTCAGTGAGATGAGATTACCTATTGTTATGCTATATATTTCTTGTCTGGATAATTATTGGAAAATGGGACTTCATTTACCTTCTTTATTTTTCCAAAATCTTGAGTCTTAAGGGGTTCTTGTTTTCAGTTCTTCAATGAGAATGCAAAATTATTTTCCCTCTTTATCCTTAGATATGTTGAATGAATGTTTGTCTTGATGTGATTATACCATTAGCGTTATGCTTTATTTTTGGAAAAAATGGACAAAAAGAAAATTGTTGGTTGTGGCTTGAGGAATTGATTGAGGAGGAGGATTATAAGATAGGAGAAGAGTAATCAAATGGGGTAATGATTACCTTGTTTTGGAGGGGAAATAGTGTTGTGTACATCTTTTGCTCTCATTAACCACTATAATTACCATAAATATGCTCATTCCCATTCAAGAATTTGCAAACCATGCACAACCTTAGTTCTATGATGTTCAGAGTTGGGATGACTGTAGTTGTGCTTTTAGAATGTTCATCAAGTCTAACTATAATCTGTAAAGAAATGAGCTCTTATTTTCGGTTGGAACAGGTGCCCAGGTAATCAAAATTGATGATGAAATCTGGGACAACAGTGATCTACTGTCCTTCAAGCCTGGAGATGATGATAATTTGGTAGAAAACTTACTTCGCAAGATCTCATCTTTACAGTCACACATGGGTGACCTGAAGACCAAAGTTAGCAAGATAACGAGTGAAAATGCTGAAAGACTTTCTTTTGCTGAAAGTTTGAACTTATCACCCCTAGACAGTGGGAATGGTACAGAAGAAACTTATGTTCAGACCACGAGCATGCTTCCTCCTCAAACAAATCACATTGATTTGCCCATTCTTAATGGAAGCGGTGGTTATGCTTGCCATAACAATGTGAGTTTTATTTAGAATGCATTGGAATTTCTCGTTCCCATTTCTTTAATCTCTATCTGCAGTTTTTTTGTTTTTGTAAAAAATACAGAGCAACTCATTTTCTTTTCATAAATTCCAAAATTCATTCAGGTGGAAGATCGAGTTCTTATTGATGGTGATCAGAGAATTAAGAAAGAGATGGAGAATCTTGAGGAATTGAATATTCACCCTACACACATGCCTTTGGAGCTTAAGGATGGGTCGGGTAATACCACCCCTTCCATTCTATCAGAACCTGACCCACTTGCAGAAGATCAATCACCTCCTAAAATACGTTCTATTGCAAAGCTTACTGCCCCCAGAACCAAGAGAAAGAGGGGGAGGAAAAAGGCCTCTACCAGTCGCCGAAGTAGGAGAAAAACCAGTGCCTAGATTCGAGTGTTGTTTGCCTCCGTTGAGGAGGTAAGGATGAACAAAAAGATGAATATTACTGAGAGAAATCGACATGTGCCTTTAGACCACATTTTTTTTGATCTTGTGGGGAGAAAAATGTTGATGTACATTTCCTTTGTCAGGTTGTAGGCTGTTTATTTATTCTTGTCTTGTAGTTGAAATTGAAAACAGTACTATTTGCCTGATTTTGGTTGGAAATTCTTGAATATATTACAAATGATCATCTTTTAAAAGATGATTGGAATTATGAAGCCACATTACTGAGGAACATCTTTCGGGATAACTTGACAGAAACAAGAGCGATGATGGTGGCCGTTGGTATGAAAATGACGTCAGGGATGGTCTTGACGAGCTTTAGCTGAGGCACGCTCTCACCTGCTCTCTTGGCTGCCATGGCTGCTGGAGGTGTCACTATTCCAGTTATGAGTGTCGAATCGTCTAACTTGCTCAGATTCACCTTCTTCTTCATGAATTCTATGAACACTTGTTTCTTTTCCGATTCGCTTGCTGCTTTCCATTTGTTAAAGCATTCCTGCAATTACCAGTTTCAATTAGAACCATTCTAGGAGAAGGGGTGGGGGAGAGAGAGGGCTGAGAGACCTCGATTTCCTTTGAAGATGGGGCGTCGTAATGCTTGCCAGGCAAAGCAGAGTTCACTGTGCTGTTAACAGCGGACAAACAGGGATGAAGACGAAGACAAAGTAATGGAAGATGCTGGTTGGAATTGAGCAAGAATGGTACCTGAAGATATCAAGAATTGCGATATGGAATTCGTCGAAACTCTTGATGTCTTTCTCCATGAACTGTCTGTGGAGTGTCCCCATCACCAAACCCAGCATCTGGGTTGTCGGCAAACCTGCACACATCAATCACACATCTGGTGCATTTGCTAACAAAATAACCCAAATCCATCACCACATTTCTCACCTTTTCCCATCAAACTCATCATCATTCCCATCTTTGATGTATCCTCGATACAGCTAACTTGGAATATGTGTGTGCGTGTATATATTATGTGAGAAATAAGGAAAGGTACTTGGAATGGCTTGTGAATAGAGCTTATCACTACAAGAAGCAAGGAATCCTCAATTAATTCCAGGACAGTGCCCATATTCCTGGCTTTTCTTTTAACTTTCGTTCGAACATTAACGTAAAGAGGAATGTACTCCCAAGTTTCAAGTCTACACCACCGGACCACTCCCGAGGGTTATTCTCAAATAAAATTTTACAAACAAAAATATATGTTATAAACTTGTTTTGCTTGGATCTGTACTCAATGGCGTAACTCGCATGGATACTATTATAAACAATCAATATGATTCACCCATTCTGACGATAGATGTTTGATTATTTTTGTAAACCAATCGATTAAGATAGATGTTTGATATTATGCCCGAAATTTCACCAGCGAAACACCTACACGCATAGTTGTTGAGGATACAAACACTTCTCCAGTAATGATTTAAATGTCCAGGGAAAGAATTCATGTTACTTAAAAGAACAGCAATGCTCTAAATTCATTAATACACCAGTAATCCAAGGCGGCATATGCTCGCTTATGAAAATGCTACGCGTATGAGTATAAAATTGACAATTCTATACACAGATCAAGCTACGAAAGAACTTCTAGCCATCGGAAAAAACCTCCTAAGAATTAGAATTACTTCCATTAACTTACATCCATGGCATCAATAATCTCAAAATGCATCTGCAGATCAGGGGGTTTACCAGGAAAGTACAATCTTTCACGGAGATGTAATTTACCCATATTCCTATGAGCAACCTGTTTGAGGAGGCGAAACAGGGCGTCCTTTTCCTTACGAATCCAAACTCTCCTCTCATCACACCATTGTCTAGGCGTTCCATGGAAAAGAAAACGGATGCCAAAAGCTCTTTGAGTGAGGTGTTGAGAAATTCTGTCAATCACATCTTTATCGGTGAGATAAGCTCCTTTGACGTTTAGGCCAACATCCACATAATGAATTTCAGCTATGCTGTTGAAGAGGCTCTCCTTTGACATGGGAGCAATCATGTCACTTTCATTGATAGTTATTCCCCCATTCACTGTATTCTTAGTCGTGTGTACTGGAACTTCTGGAGACTGGACTTCTGAGAAGCCAAACTCAGTTATGAGCTGATTGAGCACAGTTCCACCCTTACTGAACCCAAGAAGTGCTGTTTTGGGTTTGCATGGAAATGATGAAGAAGCTTCAGACGAGTATGGTTCTTTCTGTTCCCCCAAAATGACGTTTTTTGCCTGCAACACATAAGCAAATGATAAGGACAATAAATATACAGCAAAGTAAAAGGTAAGAACTAGGAAAATCTGTGTCTTTTAGAAATGAGAACGAGAGAAGGTATCAATAAGTATTAATATGTCCAATTTGCATACCAGGATCACAGTTGTAAAAGACCTTATTATGTTATTTTTTATTAATTTAGACAATACCATACACTTGTTGCATCTCAATAAGGGGCAGAGAAGTGAGTCAACATGAAAATGATATACTTTATACAGTCGGAGGAGAAAAATTGTAAATCTTGTGATGATGTTGTTTCATATAGTCGGATGACAAAATAAGACAGGTGCAAATTTTAAATTCAGAAAGTTTTAAGACAAAAAACATGGAAAGCCCAAAACACGGAGTGTACTGAAGAAGTAACCGAATCATGGACATTGTCGACCAAGGGGCACAACCTTGTAGTAAGATACATAGGAAAATAACTCAGCTTCTTTTACAAGATAATCAGGGAGCTATATATTATATACAGCCATGTTCTCATGTTTCAGACCCAAATTCTTAATGCTAAGAACAAGCTATTTATTTCGGATTTTGGAACTTATGCAGCAACATACACGTAAATTCTGTTCTCTCCCTTCTACCACAGTTATGGCTTATGACAACAAGAACTTAAATATTTCAATAATATTGAAACATTTGACTACCTAACCACGAGGGAATGAATCTTCTACAGTTCCTAAGAAAAAGTTCAACTCAAGCAAACAGATTTGTGATTCTTTTTACTCTGAAATTAGCTCGATGTTCTGGCAAGATTAACATATACAATCAAATTAAGAAATAATATGTCTAACCTCTCCCAGAAAATTTGACAAGAGCAAGACCAATGATGTAGAAGCTGGAAATCCAGTTGCATCGTAAGATGTTGGCTCTCCATACTCATTTACAGATGGCATAAAATCCTTGTAAACAGCAAAAGGTCCATTGAAAATGGGAGCTTCTACAACAAAAGCATTAATGGATCCCCCAAATTTTGAAACTAAAATTTCAGCAATCCTCAGAGGATTAGATAATCTCTCGATCACCGGATTTTCTGTCCCTTCCACTCGATCTCCACTAAAGAATATCGCATTTCCAGAAGGTAGCTATATCACATAAGTTATATGAAAAACTTTAATCATCTCTTGATTAGAAGAGAACAAAAATAATTCCTTCATAACCTTTTGTCCCCCTCCTCCCCTCCTTTTTTCTAACTTGTGCAAGACTGTAACTAATAACACTTACAGCTAGCCTTTTGGGAGAAGAAGAGAGGCCAAGGGATGCCGCAACTCTGTAGAATGTGCTGCTATCTGGATGCAACTTAATTTTCAAAGTACCACTCCAACGGTCCATGATTCACTGAAAGATGTGATTACCAGTAAGGTTGAATTCAGTCAGCA
Organism: Prunella vulgaris; assembly: GCA_026898435.1. Taxonomy (NCBI): domain Eukaryota; kingdom Viridiplantae; phylum Streptophyta; class Magnoliopsida; order Lamiales; family Lamiaceae; genus Prunella; species Prunella vulgaris. The sequence goes on from JAPKLY010000003.1 coordinate 1,755,713, forward strand.
TGTTGGGCGTACATATGCATAAGTACATAAATAACATTAAGAGCAGTCAAATATGCCAAATGATAGAGTGCAAGCTAAATTATTGCCATAAATATGAAAGGTTATTTCTTGTAACTGTTGATTCTTGCTTAAGCATACATCCAAACACACAGATGATATAGTAGGAAACTATCATAGTTAGTGTTCTTAGTTAAAAAAGTCCCTTAATGCGGCTCTTCACTCTGATACTTGTAAAGATACCCTTATTTTTTGAAGCAATGCTACTCACCAACTACAATAATAAAATAAATAGCATTTCTCTAACTTTCTTTAAATGCAAAAGGGCAACCAACAAGGCTGAAGCTCCTCTTTTGCTTAAAAACATGTGAGAAAACATTTTTTTTGGCTCTGTTGTACAAGATTTCTACTGATCAACACTCCTCAATAGCTCTTCCTGAAAAAAAAAAAAAAAAAAAACACTACCCAAATTTTCTTCGACCCCTTCTACCCCTCCTTCAAAGGGATGTTCTCTTGGCACTCTTCAGTTTCTTATAAATATAAAAGAGATCAGGGACAAGTCACTTCAAGTTACACCAGTTACTAAATATCTTGGACCAGATAAAGCATATCCCATCAATCAAACAAAACTTACCTTCCGGCACGAGCAAATGATTAATAAAACCCAGATTAGAATAAGCTACAGAGATTGAAACGGAATTGAACGCTGGAAACAGGGAATAATCCGCCTGCGAAATAAGTGAAAAACACGAAGATAAAACAACAAAAAGCATAAGCGGGACTTTTTACAAACACCTGGTGATACTGTCACAAGTTTCAAGAGATGCCGAGTGCTAATAAACTATCACAATCAAAGCCCAAAAACATACGAGATAGCTAGACCTGCACTCTCGGGTCGGAGAATAGTCGGGTTTCAGTCTTCCGGAGAGTATCGGGTTGAATAAGATCCAGATTATCGATCAAAAATTCAAAATAAAATTACTGGAAGAAATCTTTGTACAATTCAAAGTATTCACTAATCTGATTTCACATAAATTTATATAATTGATATGTATAATTATTATGACATTGATAATATGATATTTATTAAAATTGATATTTTAAATTTATACAAAATTTTGTCTTGACAATTTAACTTAGGTGCATCTCTTATATAATTTTAATTTTTAGTTCGTTCCCTATACGAGTAAGGATTCTAATTTTTATCGAAGTTATTATAATAATTAAAATTATTAATATTACTATTACATACTCCCTCGGTCCACCAAACTATTTCCCACTTTCCTTTTTTGTTTGTCCACAAAACTTTTTTCTATTTCCTTATTTGGAAACAATCCACACTCACAATAAAATTTTGGGCCCCACAATACTCATATTTTTCCCTTACTTTATCTATCATTTCAATATAATACTACTTTTCATTAAATACCGTGCCCACAAAGAAATGGGAAAAAGGTTCATGGACGGAGGGAGTATTTAATTTATATTTAGTTCCAATATTATATATATTATTATTAATCATAATAATATTTATATTATTAATAATAATATTGAAATTATAATCATTACTATTCATGTCATGGATGAAACTTGAAAGTAGAAGATATTACTGTGAAAAGAAAGTGATGGTATTTTAGTAAAAAAATCTCATCCCTCAAAAGGGTAAAAATAAAATTAAGCATTGTAATTTTAAAAAGTTGTATATTGAGACTCAAATATTTTGAATTTAATCTAAGAGGGTGTTAGCTTATAAGATATAAGCAATTTATAAATTGCTATAATCGCACTAAAAATGTTTGCTAAATTAACATTTTTGATAGTTTTTAAACTCCAAAAAAAATAAGCTAGAGATAATTTAATTTATTTTTCTTACCGCCTCCATTCCACCTGAATTTTGTCATTTTGTCATTTTTCCTGCACTTTTATTATAATATAAAAAATTAGGGGCAAACACAACTCGGTCAAAAGTAAATTATTTATTTTATTGTAAATTAAATTAAAATATTTTAAGTCAGTTATCTTTAATTTATTGATCGACAAATTTATGTTCCTCAGTATGTTAGTCTATAAGCTACAATCCTAAATTTTTTTTATCCTTCATTAAACCATGAGAATACCGCATCATGGCACAGTGGATCCTGAGGAGTCACACACACTAATTTACTATTACTATCTCCATCCTGAAAATTTGTAGGAATATTTTGGAAGTACGCATATATTTCAGAAATGAAATAATATTTTTTGATCATTTCATAAGAAATAAATATTTTTACTAAAAGACATACACACAAATGAATATCGAAAACTGACAATATACACAATTAAGGGTTAGACTTTGCACTGTAAAAATCCACCAAAGAAGTTGTAGAAACTCTTGGCAGCTTGGCTCAATGAAAAGATCCAGGGGTAATAAGATAATTTAGTCTTCCGCAGCCTTAGTGATAAACAAAAAGAGGAAGGGGAAAAAAGAATAGATGTTGCAAATCAAAAATAGCAGAGGTAATAGGCATTACTATGGCAACTTGTTCAGCACATAATCACCTCCTCAGTCCACAAACCCAAAAAACACTCACATGATTACCCAAATTAAATTAAAAACTAAAAGATAATAAAAACTAAAACGAAGCCGCGTCCAGGTGGGTGCAAATTTAATCAACTTCCTCCATCTTGCTGCCCTCAGCATCAGCTTCCGCCTCCTCCAGTGCGGGCATGTCCACATCAGCTTCACCAGCGTCGTCATCAATGCTAAGCCCCAGCTTCAACATCCTGTGAATCCTGTTGCCAAAAGTGTTGGGGTCGTCCAAGCTGAACCCAGAAGTGAGAAGAGCAGTCTCGAACAGCAACATGACCAAGTCCTTAACCGACTTGTCATTCTTGTCGGCATCAGCCCTCTTGCGCAGCTCATCCATGATCAGGTTCTCGGGATTGATCTCCATGGTTTTCTTGCTAGACATGTATCCAGCCATGCTCGAGTCCCTCAATGCTTGGGCCTTCATGATCCTCTCCATGTTGGCGGTCCAACCGTATTCTCCAGTCACCAAACAGCAAGGGGAGTCCACCACACGGTCAGACACAACCACCTTCTCAACCTTGTCACCAAGGACATCCTTGATAACCTTGCATAGACCCTCAAATTTCTCCTTCAGCTCTTCCTTCTTTTTCTTCTCATCCTCGCTCTCTTCCAGCTTCAGACCCTCCTTGGTAGCAGAGACGAGCTTTTTCCCTTCAAATTCTTTCAGCTGACCAACAGCGTACTCATCAATCGCATCCACCATAAAGAGGACTTCATACCCCTTCTTCTTTAGCCTTTCAAGGAAAGGTGAGTTCTCAACAGCCTTTTTGCTCTCACCAGTGATGTAGTAGATGTCATTCTGGCCTTCCTTCATCCTTGTCACATAGTCCTTCAGGCTGGTCATCTCATCACCACTCTTTGTGGAGTGATACCTGAGAAGTTCAGCAATCTTAGTCTTGTTCTGAGAATCCTCATGAATGCCGAGCTTGAGATTCTTTGAGAAAGCCTCGTAGAACTTGTTGTAGTCTTCCTTATTTTCAGCTATCTCAAAGAACAGCTCTATGCACTTCTTCACCAGGTTCTTGCGGATGACCTTCAAGATCTTGTTTTGCTGCAATGTCTCTCTGGAGATGTTGAGAGGAAGATCCTCTGAATCCACAATACCTTTAACAAAGCTTAAATACTCAGGAATCAATTCCTCACAGTTGTCCATAATGAATACTCGGCGGACATAGAGCTTGATGTTGTTTGGCTTTTTCCGGGTGTCGAAAAGATCAAAAGGAGCCCTCTTAGGAACAAAGAGGATAGCTTTGAACTCGAGCTGTCCCTCAACTGAGAAGTGCTTCACAGCCAAGTGCTCCTCCCAGTCATTAGTAAGACTTTTGTAGAAAGCAGCATATTCTTCCTTTGTGATCTCCTCGGGCTTCCTCATCCATATGGGCTTCTGTTTGTTCACCAGATCCCACTCATGTGACACTTCCTTAATCTTCTTCTTTTTCTTTTCAGCCTTTTCTTTTTCTTCATCAACTTCCTCAACCTTTCCCTCCTCATCTTTCTTGTCTTCCTCATCTTCATCGTCAGAGATTTCCTTCTCAGTAGTCTTCTCTACCCACAAAGAGATTGGATAGCTGATGAACTCAGAATGCTTCTTAACCAAATCCTTCAGCCTACGCTCCTCAAGATATTCAAGCTGGTCCTCCTTGAGGTAGAGGGTCATCTTCGTACCTCTGCCTAGGTTTTCACCAGATGTATCCCTGGTAACAGTGAACGACCCACCAGCTTGGGACTCCCATACATATTGCTCATCGTCATTGTGCTTCGTTGTGACAATGACCTTCTCAGCAACCAAATAAGCAGAATAAAAACCAACACCAAACTGACCAATCATGCTCACATCAGCACCAGCAGCCAAGGCTTCCATAAATTCCTTGGTCCCGGACCTTGCAATTGTTCCAAGATTGTTCACCAAATCTGCCATATAATCAAACATATAATATAATCAATATCAAGTCAAAACCAGTAATAAACAAACAAAAAAGTGTAATAATACTCACCAGCCTTGGTCATACCAATACCACTGTCAATAATTGTCAGGGTGTTATTGGTTTTGTCAGGAACAATATGTATAAAAAGTTCTGGTTGAGCATCAAGCTTGCTCTTGTCAGTCAAGCTTTCAAAACGGATCTTGTCCAAAGCCTGTTGCATCATCAAACACACATTAAAAAAAGGACAATTAGCATTTGCTACGCAGAATAGAAGTGAATATATTAAACAATAAACAAGCAAACAATCCAGAAACTTCATCAGCATATGCCATATTTCAACAAAATTTCCGTACAACAAACTGGACAATTGCTGCATATATCAGTAACTGATCTTATTACTGCTTTAAATAGCCAGCAGGGAAAAAACACTAGTAAACAGAGCAATCTTCTGATACATAATGGTTTACAACTCACGTAACATTCAATATAACTTGAAAACAAGCACCATGCATAATGGATGTCAATTAACCTATCGTCTAAGAAATAGGAGCAACTGTACAAATCAGGGATAAACACATGGCACGCTTGAAAAGTATAGATTGATTAATTGGACAAACAGACGATATTCATTGAATTCTTCAATTCGCCAGCAAATTGCAAGAAGCAATACATCAATATCCTGACATGGAGGCTCTAAATACAACCAAACAGCAATAAATTCAACCACAAAGCACACAATACCAAAATCGGTGTGTTTACACAGAAACAGATCTAATACGCGCTTGCACCTAAGCACTACACCATCAAAACTAACATTAAACCGATTATAAATCAGATACACGCACATGACCTAGTCAACAAAATCTTGGAAGTAGAGAACGAGGGCTTGGATCTCAATCTATGTATTACAAATATAAATCAAACGAGAGTATAGGATGCTTACATCAGAGGAATTGCTGATTAATTCCCGAAGAAATATCTCCTTGTTGCTGTAGAAGGTGTTGATGATCAGACTCAGAAGCTGATTGATCTCGGCCTGAAAGGCAAACGTCTCGGTTTCCGACATCGCGACGAACTCTGCTATATATCTCTCTAAATTTGTATGAATAATCTAAAGATGCAGCGATTTAGAGCGATGAGAATTCGAATGGGGGCTACAAGAGGCAGAGGGTGGAGAAGGGAGTGAGCTTATATAGTTGTGTATAATTAGGGTTTCTAGATCCTTCTCCCGTGTTTTTCAGATTTTATTTATTTTTCTTGACCTTTTACTTTTTCTTTTATTTGAAATTTTGAATAGTTTTCGATTGGTAGAGAAGTTTCTGTGGACCCACTTAGAGCAAATTAGCTTAACCACCTAAATTTTTGGATGTACTAAAAGAGTGAAATAATTTTAGTTTGATTCATTATTTTTATTAAAATATTAAAATTCGGATACAAATTAATCTTTTTGATCCATTTTATTTATTTAAATATTATAGAAAAATAAAAATATATTATGAACACATTTATCATATTAGTTATTTTGTTAAAAAAATAATTTGATATTAAGATATTTTAATAAAATATCTAAACTTCCTCCGTCCAACTAATATATGGTAACAATTATTATATAATTTTAATATTAATGTCATTAATTCAAAATAAAAATATACTTTATTTTATTCTTAATTATGTTGTTTTTACATAAATTTTTAAAATAATTGTGGTATAAATAAAAATTATATTAGTAAAATATATAAAATGAAATTAAGTAAATTTTTGTGTTATTTTTTCACCTTTCATTCATAAAGGTAATACTTCTAACTTATAGCGATAATAATTATGAAATATTATGGGCATACTTTCAAACTCATTTTAAAGTGTAGATTCAATTTTTTTTTTTACACTTTGAAATGAGTTTGAAAAAAAAAAAAACACCCAACCTATAAATTTAATTTAGAACGTTGTTAGATCAACTATGGATCTTTCTTAAAGAAGTCATCAAAGAGTTCTAACAACATTATAAATTATTAAATAATTTATTTTGATAACAAATATTACTGAATACAGAAATGAAATTTGGTAAAAGTCAAGTAAAACAACATTCAGATTATTAACTTATCAGCCTACTTATAAAATAAAATGCTAATTGAAATCCAAAACATTATAAGCAAAAAAAATAAAAAAATTTGCAGTTACATAACTGGGCTTTTAACCCATCTCTGCCGTTACTTTGGACAGGTAATTAATTGATTTAATCTAGACTGTAATAAGCACGTGATCCATGAATTAAGATTGAGATTAACTTGAATAGTTACTAATCCACACTAAAGCACATATAGTATTACTTTAAGTATGAAATAATATTAATGAATTTAAGACATTTTCAGAGAAAATAAATAAATACAGCTGATTGAGAAAGAATAAAAGGGCCGATAGAAAAAAATGCAAGCCCAACTAAATATAATACGATTAAACCTGTTAGGCCCAAGATTTGTCATCATTGTGAAAAGGCCACGGTTATTTGCACTCTCTTTTTTTATAAATACACCTTCAAAAAATTTTATTTAAAAAAAGAAGTTACACATTAAAATACCATATTACCTTTGAAAATTAAAATCTTAATTAGTAAAATTTCCTTCCCATCAAGCTAAGTACTGAACACAGCTCGCCGCCGCCCCTATTGAAAATAGGGAAAAAATAAAAAGAAACTCAGACTCCATTAAAACAAAACATGCAAATTTAAAAAAAAAAATTGAAAATAATTTACAGAAACTTTGAAAAGTACTTAGAGTATCGGAAGGGAAAAAAAAAAGGACGGTTGGCATAAACAAAAAAATTCATTAAAAACTCCAAAAAAAATTAATTTCTATTTCAAATCCATGAAATGATTGAAGAAAAAATCGAAAAATAACAATTCGAGGAATTCAATAAATTTGGTATTAATTCCAGAAAAAGAACTGTGAGAATTTAATTTTAATGAGGTTTATGTTTTGATTTTATGGAAATTGGTTGAATGAGTTCTTTGATGAAGAATTTCTTGAATGTTAATTAATTATATATATTAAATGATGTATTAGGCTTGCTAGTAACAAGCGAGAGTTGAGTTAGTATAGACGTGTGTATGCATCATTGATGAGTATGAGAGATTAATTGTTTTAGTTAAGTGCTTAGACTATTAAGAGAGACTAAGGATTTTAGAATACTTGTGATCGGGCATTGTGTTAACCGAACGAAAGTTGTTAATCCGGTGAACTTAATAAAATGAATTGAATTGAGGGTTTTGAAGCATCACAATTTTTGGCCTGACCCGAACCACCAAAAGCCGGGTTTTAGTCTGTCACGCTGCCCGTCTCAACAATTCTACACTTATCTTCCATCTCTCTTATGAGTTACAATTGATCATGATTTCTATGTGTGAAAACTTTGGAAAATCATATATTAACACCACCACTAATGTACTCCCATCATCACTACCTTTACAGGGATTAATAATAAGTAGGACAATTTAATTCTGTTGTTCTTGCTGTTGTGTATGTAGTTTGAATTTGAAGCAATATATATATATTTTGAAAGTTGATTTTAATTTTAATTTTTATTTAATATAAAGTGTGATAGTTGTTTAGGTCTAAAAGTAAGATGAAAACGGTGGAATAAGTCATTCTCGCATTTTAATGTAAATTAATTGCACTTAAAATTATTAATTAATGCATTTATTTTTAATTTATATGCTATTTCAATGAGAAAGATATTCTCTTATTAAAGTACAACAAAAAGTTGATATTCATTATAGGATAAATTACATATAAATTTCTTTATAAGAGTGTTATTCTCTATAGGAACAATAAAAACTGCATGTTACCAAAATGACAAAAAATGGGTCCTGCCTAAATTAATACTCTCTCCGTCCATAAAAATTGATCTACTCTTGCTGTGCACGGTTATTAAGAAAAGTAGATGTTGATGTGTAAAAGTGAGTGTATTAGTATAAAAAAAATTTTAATTATTAAAAAAGTATTTGATGTGATGTGTAAAAGTGAGTATATGTGTATAAAAAATGAAAATAATAATTATAAGTTTTCTATTTTAGGTAAGTAGACCATTTATTGTGGACGGCCATTTAAGGCAAAGTGGACCATTTATCGTGGACGGAGGGAGTATATGACAAACGATATTAAACCTACATCTCACCCTATCCCTACCCTACCTTCCCATTTTCAAATTTGCATATTTAAAACCCCCGTCTCTCTCATCATCTCTCCTAAACCCTCCCACCCATTAAATCATCTTCGGATCGGAGCTCCGCCCACCCACCCCACCTCAC
>JAPKLY010000003.1:1773669-1810137 GCA_026898435.1 Prunella vulgaris
TGCAATGCAATGCAATGCAACCAATGGTGGTGATTGTGTTAACCTAAAATAGATTATTATATACTAATTATGTGTCACGAATAGCACAATTGAATTATATGATAATCTGTCACATGCAGATGCTTCCTAATTAGAAAATGTATAATTAATACATGTTGAAATAATATCAATATATGGTTATAGTGAAAATACTTACACTTTTTAATTCAAATAGTTAATAATGTAAAAAAAATAAAAAATTGAGGTGTATAGTGCAGAAATAATGAGCAAATATTTTAAAATTCAAAATTTAGGAGTTTGATAAAATAAAAATAATAATTTTTAATTGCATGAATCAAGACAAAATTTGCCGTGATAAACCCAAACTGGCCCAATTGGGTAGAACTGTTAAAATAAACGAGCTGCTCGTCATGAGTTCGACTCAGTAAGGCTTATCGAGCTCAAAAAAAATACTCATTTGTTTAACGAGCTCGACTCGACTCGATAAGCTTAACGAGTCTAGCCGAGCACTACTCGACTCGAATAACAACTCCATTGGACATAACGTCATACTTAAATATTTGAGTTCCAGTTTTAATTGAATTTGAACAAAATTCACAATTTCTAGAAATAATTTTTTGTGTAAGAAAGATAAAGAACTTTCTCTATTCAACTAGTGTAAATTGTGTCCTATTAAAATAAAAAAAATTATTATAAATTGAGGAATGTATCTGAACGACAAGATCTTATAAATGTAAAAGCGCATCAAAAAGATTTAAACCTAGGACATACGTCAATAATACATCAACAAAACTTTTATCTCACTGGAGATGACAATTAAATTATTTGAAAATCAGTTTTTCCAATATTAAATTGAAAAAAAGAAGAAGTTATAATTGATAAAAAAATATAAAATTCGTGATTTTTTAATTTTTCACTTTAACTCTTTAAAAAAGTATGGCAACTGCGCAAATCAACGTTCAATTGTAGTAAATGATGCGTTTGACAAATTAATGTCATGAACAGCAATAAGCATGTTTTAAATTCTGAGTGATGCATCCATGTTTATATTTATAAGTCGTACAATTAATATGTTGTGGTTGTTGGTAAGAATATTATGTTGTCCGAAACTTGAGAGTAGTCTGAACATGTATTTGAATCTTCTGTATTTTCTTATATAATTTTTTTCTAAAATTAGGAGTGAGATAGACAGATTATATAGACCCCACTTATTATCATGTGTTCAATAAAATTATGCTATCTTCGTCCTAAGTCTTTCTTCCAATTTTTATTATATCCTCCTCACGAAAAAGACTTGGTATGGAGGAATATATTTTATTAATTATTTTAGTTTAATGTCTATCTCTCTAAAATTTATATAAAAAAAAAAACTTAGGCGTCGAACATCGCGTTCAATAAAATTATATATTTTATTAATTATTTTAATTTTATGTCTATCTCCAAAATTTATAAGAAATTTGGGCCAATTACAGATTGATACAAAATAATCACTATTTTTAAATAGGTACAATATGCAAAAAAATAACTCTATTATTTAATCTTAGTTTAAAATATTATGCAAAAATTTTATACCTATTTGAAAATAGTACATTACTTTTGTATCAATCAGTGATTATTTCATTTTAATTTAATATACAGATTTTCCATATGAACAAGCTGCACCGGAGATATGGTAAATTCAAATTTTGGGGCTAAAATATATTAATTCTTTCTGACGTATTACAACTATGAGACAACATGGTGTGATATACTAATATATATAATTTAAAAATAAAAAATAAAAACAAGTTCCACGTGATATATTATATTGTATATATGCATCAAAATTCGAACCTTCACAGAAACAATCATATGGCTAATTAATAAAGATTCAGATTTCCCTCATATATATATATATATATATATATATATATCTTCTATATATATAAAGCAAATTAATACCGATCGATCGGTCACTGCAACACACTCCACGTATAAAGAATGCAAAGCAAAATATTAAAAATATATATATAACCTTATTTAATTTGCTTTATTTTTCCTAGAAATAATTAATGGAATTCGCACAAAATCATTTTCTCAGTGATTTGGATGACTTTCAGTTAGCTGCCACCACCTCATTTGACGACGATTTCTCATCGGCAATGGTTGACGAGTTGCTTGATGACTCCACGTGGAAGTTTGTATTTTGTAGTGATCATGATGATATTGGTATTAACGCTGGAGTGGCAGAAGCACCACCGCCTCACAAGGCGGCGGCACCACCGGAGTGGAGGCGTTACAAGGGCGTGAGGCGGCGGCCGTGGGGGAAGTTTGCGGCGGAGATGAGGCATCCGGAGAAGAAAGGGTCGAGAATGTGGCTTGGGACGTACGAGACGCCGGAGGAGGCGGCTCTGGCATATGATCGCGCCGCTTTTAAGGTGCGCGGGTCGCGGGCTCGTGTCAATTTCCCCCACCTAATCGGGTCGGATGCTTATGAGCCTACCAGGGTGACTAAGAGTAGGAAGCACGTGCCGCGCGTGTGTACACAGAGAATTAACGAGCCCTAGCAGCTGGCTGTTAATGTTACCTTTGATGAATTATTCTGCATTTCCATTTCCATGATATTTTGTTAGTAATGTCACGAATTATAATTAATTATGGTGTTGTTTGATAATATTCGTGATACTAGAGATGAAGAATATTTCCGAAATATTTTGTGATGTGTGCAAAGAGTGATGGTAATGAATTAATACATATTTGTGGTTTATGTAATTGTATTATGTATAATGAAATACGAAATTAAATATATGTATATCGTACTTAAACATCTGCATTTGTTTTTTTTATTTTTTCTATTAAAAGTAAAAAATAAATCTCATTAATTGAGTTCTATCAAAAATCCAAAAAGTACCAAGGTGATGGAGCATATATTAGTTTTAGTGTTGTATGTACTTGGTGGATTGCGTAACTCAAGTTTATCTTTTAAAAATTACAATATTTATTATTGAAAAGCCACATGAGTTATTATTGAAAAATAAATTTTTATAAATACATTTTTTAATAATAAAATATACTCCCCCGTCCCACTATAAGTTGCTCATGTTGTCATTTTCGTCCGTCCCACTATATGTTGCTCATTGTTTTTTTTACCTTTTTTGGAAACTACTATTCACTTTTTTATTACTATTTTCAATACTTTTTACACTATTTCCATTACTTTTTCACTTTTCTTCATCACATCACTTATATTTTTTCACTTTTTCCATCACATCACTTATACTTTTTCACTTTTTCCATCACATCACTTATATTTTTTCACTTTTACCTTAATTCGTATGCCCAAAAGCAACGAACAATTTATAGCGGGACGGAGAGAGTATAACTTTTATTATTTTGTATAGCTTTTTAAAAATACACTTGAATTGCATGATCCATTTAATTAGTGCACAAGAGACTTATTATACATATATAATTAATCAAAACGAAATTACATTTCAATTTAACATATATATAAATGATCCAAAAAATGATCGTCTCCCAAAAAACGAATACGAAAACGAGAGTGGATAATGAGCGCTTAACCATTTCAACGATCTCAACAATAAATATCTCAATTGCATGCCTCATTAAATAGTACTACCACCGTTTTGAGCATTTTTTCAACAAATTTGGGCAAACGGATTAAGAAAAAAGTAGAATATTTGAGTGTGAAATTAATTAATAAAATATAAAAAATGTATTTTATTAATTTTTGTGAGTATAAATAATTTCTTTTTTAAAATTGAAAAAAAAAAGAATTGGAACGTTTTAAAATAAAAAAAGGGAAAAAAAAGAAAGAATTGGAACGAAGGACGTAAAATTTTATTCGGAGTTTTCCATAATTTTCAAAGTACACTTTGCAATATACAAAGTAATTAAAATCACGAGATGGTCCTGATTTACTTGAAGCATGACTTGTTTCAATCTTAGGCGGCAGTAGAGTTTGCAATTAATGCAATTGTCATGGAGCTGAATTTACAATTTATTCGGAGTTCTTAATGACGATAAACTTTAGTCTTTGAGTTGCAATTATATTACGTGTACTTGAGGGGATTAATACCAAAATTGTTTCATAATTTTTTTATTTTTTGATTTGGTTTTATAATTATGTAATATTTTAATTTAGTCTTATAATTATTTAATGTTTCAATATAACTCCATAATAATTCAAATCTAAATTGACGTCGTTTTACTTCAATATAACTCCATAATAATTCAATATAACTCCAGAAATGACATAAAACGACGTCGTTTTATTCACGTGTTATATTTTCAGCGGAATTGGCTCACACGGCACGTGATAAAACGACGTCGTTTATGTTATTTCCGGCGATTTAATTATGATTAATTTGGTTAGATTTGAATTGTTATGGAACTAAATTGAAATATTAAATAGTTATGAGACTAAATTGAAATATTACATAATTATGAAACTAAATAAAAAATGTGAAAAAATTATGGGACGATTTCAGTATTAAAACCTGTACTAAGCATGCATGGTCATAAAGAATACCAACTTAAATTTTATTATCGTTAAATTTAAGATCAGATCGATCTACTTATAATTAAGAGACATTTGGTTTGAAAATTTTGTCATCAAAATGGACATAAAAATGAATTGATAGTTATATAGTGGTCAAAGATGGTCTATGATATTATTTTTTCTTCCAAATAAAATAATTATTAATTTTTTTCAATAATTATCTCATGCCACGATCATTAATATTATTTTTTTATTATTTTTTTTATAATAAATTTATTCAAATTAAATCAGAGTACATTATTAGTAATGCAACCTTGCACCATAAAGATAATATTCATATCATATTATGAGAAAAAATAGATATTCGTGTAATTTTGCATGAAGGAGCTCGAAACCAACAGCGCCCTTTAATGTTTTGAAATCTCTATTTCTTCAAACACTGAAATTTGTATAGAACAGTATCACGGAATTTGGCATGTGCGATGGTGATAAAGTAATACTTTTCTAACTAAAACATATTAAGGGTTTTTATGTTTTCTATACAAAGATAAATTGTAATTTAGAATAATATTACTTTTTACCTCCATTTTTGCTATAGGTTTTCTAATTTTCATTCTTTTTAATTTGTTCATTCCACAATAAATTTTCTATTTTCTTTTTATAAACACCTCTTAAATTCATATGCATGGACTTCAGTAATCTTATTTACATCAAATGTCACTCAATTATCATCACTTTAGGTCTAATTTGGTTCGTTAGATAAATCCAAAACTAAAATTCAATTATCTTATGAATGGAAGATAATATTATCTTCGGGAAGAGGCATGATAATAATCCATTGTTTTTATCTTTACTAAAATACTCCCTTTATATTGAAAAGGAGAACCATAATTCACTTTATTTTTGTTTATATTGTCAATTACATATGTTTTTATTATTAATCTTACAATCTAAACATTCAAAATGAAATTATCTTACACTACTAATTATCTTAATCCATTAATCCAAATATATTATTTAACTCATAATAATCTCTAGATTATAATCTTGTCTAATCTATCTTAAGTTATTTATTTTATCTACTGAACCAAATAAACCCTTAATCTTTCGCTTGTCTTTCTTTCAATTATATTACTTGTATTAAATTTATTATTTTATCACTTTGATTGGATCTATTGTATATGTGCCCAAAATCAACAAAAAAATTATAATGAAAAGGAGCGCACAAATTTTCTTTGTCGCATGCAGTACATTTCGTGAAACGAACTCACTTACACAAAAGATTTACCACGTATATATGTCTATTCAAGATAAAAATTTATATACACAATTTGCACTGTGTAAGTGGTGTCATTTTAATCAAATCCTAACTCATTAATTAGAAAAGAAAGAAAACAAAATGAATCATATAATTAGTTGGTATAAAGAGGAGTATTAGTTTATATAAGATAAAGTACATCAATGTATAGGTAGTATTACAATATTAAATATATTTTCCAATTAAAAATAATTCTATCACATGAACTATATATAAGTAGATAACTTTGTTTAATGATTCATGAAAAAATTAATTATAACAATTATTTTGATTTTAACATTCTAGCTACTTAATGGTTTAATATTGCCAAAAAAACCAATAATTCAGGAGATCACCCTTGTCAATTATTGTTGCAAAAAGTATAAGATAAATAAAAAAAGTTTATAATTAATAATTCTAAGGGAACCTTCGATTTTATTAGTTCAATCAGAAATCAATTTTATATTGCAAGTAACTCAACTTAATATTATATCGCAAGAATTAAAAACAAAAGTTGAATTCAAATAGAATTGAATAGGAGCTTATAAAAATACATTTATGCACGTTTTTTTATTAATAAATCGTACATTATTGCAGTGTCCAGTAGAATATTAATTCACTTATATCAAAATATTCTCAGCATGGGACAGGATTCTATTAATTATGAGTAACAGCTAATCTATGTATTGAATTAGCATTGTTTAACAGAAACAAACTAATATTATTTTAATGAAAAAACTAATATAATTTTAAATAAAAAATAATATTGTTCAAAGAAGATAACAATTTGCAAATTTTGTATATTCCAAAATATTATTATATCTTAAATTTTTACCCTTAAAATTTTTATCTCACAATTTTCATTCTATACATTTTATTCATTTTTTTTTTTTTTAAAAAGTACCACAAACTTTTAAGCTGACCGACAAGAGTATTTGTTTCGTTTTGAAAAGTTAAGAGTGCCTATTTGTTAATTGCTCCGAATTGAAGTTAAATGTGTTGGTTGGATTAAATAATTAAATAATTGAGGGATTTGTTTGAACTTGGAAAATTATATTATAATTAAGGTGTCAATTTGCACTTTATATCTTTTGAATAATGAAACCTTATGTTGGTTTTAAATCTTATGTGTTTAGGATTTAATTTGCAGATCAATTAGTTTAATTAGAATAACACTTACGTGTTTTAATTTGCACATCAATAAGTTTAGGGTAACACTTATGTAGTTATGTGTTTTGATCCACAAATATTTAAGCAGTCGTTTTTTCTTTTTCGCAAAGTTTACTATTCAAGATATGAATTAATATCTCCTTTTTTAAGAGAGTAAGTCATTTGTGCATCAGTTACACGGTGCAACTCAAGTTCAATTTTAAAAAGTTACACAATTTATTACTGAAAAGTTATTATTGGAAAGATACATTTTTCAGTAATAACATGTGTAACTTTTCAGTAGTATTTTGTGTAACTTTTAAAAAATGAACTTGAGTTGCACCGTGTAACTGGTGCATATAAGACTAATCCTTTTAAAAATGAACTAATGTTTTCATTTTACTTTTAATTGATTTATTAAATGACTTATTACACTGTGCATAATGTTTAACATAAGTTATTGAACGATCATAAGAAAAAAAATCTAATGAATGTACAATTAAATTTGGTAGAAATGTTTTTAGTATAATTTAAATTCACGACATAAACTAACATAAAAAAAAATTATTTTGAAAAACACAAATGAATGATTTAATTTATGTGGCAGTTATAAAGAGTGATTTTTTTTTTATTATAAAGAGAGACAAGTGTGCAATTATTAGAATATTTTTTTTTTTATAACTTAAGAAGAAAGTGTGTTTCTCTTTATTTTTTTTGCCTTATTTTAAATGTATATTTAATTTAAAAAAAATAAATCAATTAACGAAGTACTCCTCTATTCCAATATTTTTTTTATAGATTGAATTACATGCATATTAAGAAAAAATAAAATATGTAAGTATGAAGATAAATAATAAAATATAAAAATTTTATTTTATTAATTTTTGTGAGTATAAATTATTATTTTTTCCTCCGTCGTGAAAAAAAAAAAAAATCAGAACGTTGGTATAAAAAGATGTGAAAATTATCTCGTGAAACTCACCTGATTTGATTTTCCTGTCAGAAATATTTACGTACTTCCGCGTCCGCAACTCCGCATCAGCGGTGCGACTTTCTTGATATTCTAAAAAATCATGCTGTCAAAAAATTTAATTATATTTTACAAAAAAGTATATAGTTTAATTAATTAAAAAAGCATGCTGTCAAAATATGGAACTTATTTCTTCTATGACATTCGAAATTAAAATATTTTACACACTTGGCAAAAATATCACTGTTTAGTGACAAGATTGATGGGCAGTTTTACTATATTAAGGACTCTTATTTTAATATCGGTTTCTTAACCAATAGCATTTTATTGTACGTATATATTAATAGGAGGACGAACATGGTATAAATTAAGAAAGTGAAAGAATAAGTAGACATTCAAAGGAATTTTTTATATATATAATAAAAATTAATTAAATTGTGTGTATATGTGTTGGTCTAAAAATAACGACATTTTAGAATTAGAGATGTTGTGAGAGTAGAATATATATAAAAAATAAAATATCTTTTAAAAACATGAGAACTATTGTGGGACAAATAAAAAAATAAAATATTGAGACATTTGAAGACGAAGGCAGTATTTAATGAGTGCTTGATAATACTAATAGAAACAAATTTATAGAGGGTGTAGAGAGGTCACTAGGGTGAAATAAGCTAAGGTCCGACAGGGGTATGCAACCTGATTGTTAAGGGTCTGATCTATTTATTAAATGAGTCGAGCCAAAATTTATTGAAAAAATTACTTAATTAAAAAGCTTAAATTTAAGCTTTGTAAAAAGTATTTTAAGTTTAACAAACATACCTATTTAAAAATAATATACTATATATTTATAATCATAAATCTAGTATTGACCATATGCATGACATCCACTTAGATTATTAAGCTCAATTTTTACTTTTTTTAAAATACAGAGTAGCACCGCAAACTTAGTATTCCTAATTATTTTTTTGGGTATTATTGATTACTTCTTAGTCTACATCTACTTTTCTAGTTGGGTTTAGACTGTTCTAGTTATCTAATTAGGGATGGATTATTTTATGACAAGTTAACATTTGTTTACTTTACAAGCAGTCTTACAAGGAATAATAAGTAAATTACCCAATTATCTAATACGTCGGTTGTAATTTGTAAATTTTCACAAACAATAATATCTTTTTATTAATAGTGTGAAAAGAAATTACAAATAATATTTGAATTAAAATCAAAGCAATTGTCTAGGTTCAATCTCTATCCAATCTTCTGATTCTTCTCTTCAAATCATGACTTAGTTTGACTTGATTTGTGAGTTTCTCGAAATTGGTTCAAAGTTGACTTTGGAGTTGGTCGTTAATTCAAAGGAGTTGAGCCTTATTTCAAATTAATGTTGTCTTTGAAAGGACTTTGTTGATTTATAGACGTTGGTCCGAATTTGGTGTTGAAGTTGATATTAATTTGAGGGCGTTGAGTCTTGTTTCAAATTAATATTATCTTTGTCGAAAGGATTTTGTTGAGTATTTACCTTTGAACGCCTTTTGGATGGCCGTTGTAGATGAATAATGTTAATTGTCGTTGAGGACTTGTGGTGAATGTTAATTGGAGGGGTTTGACATCGTGTATCTTGAATGAAACGTCGTCGTTGATGAGAGAGCCGACCGGAGGCTTCACACCGTAATTCCGAATTAAAACGTCTTTGTTGATGAGTAACTCGAAGAACGCTCTCGAAGCCATAAAGAATGCTTTTGAATCTTCAAGGATGCCCGAGGTCTTGGATATTGTTGCTTCTCTCCAAACTCTAATGTTCTTGATGTTGTTGTTGTGCAAAATGACTAGAATGAAGCCCTATTTACATGTGTAAAATTCTAGATTTACAAGCCAAATTTGATGAGCTGAAAAATATTACTTGGGGAATATTTCTGGAATATGCCACATATCTTGAGAAGATTTGATTATTTGAGCTTTTAAAGACCAGACCTAATATCTTGGACTTTAAGGGCCCAAAAGAATTAATTGGACTGTAGAGGCTCAAAAGATTTAATTGGACAATAGGAGCCTGTAGGCAATTAAAATTAATTGCCGAAATAAAAATAACATGTAGAATATGCATGTTAAAGTAATTTATTATTGGGAATTTGAATAAATTTAATTCCTAAATAATAAATTGAATTGGGGCTTAAAAGCCTAACAAATTAAATTGGGCCTTAAAAACCTAATAAATTCAATTGAGCCTCTAAAATCCAATTAAATATTTTGGACCTCTAAAAGTCCAATTAAATATATTGGGATTTTTAAAGTCATCAAGCCCAATCTTTGAAAAAACCCAAGAAATCAGATGTTCATAAATATCCTTGAAGATTATCAAATCTGAGATATTTTGGGAATATTCTCAAATCATATTTTACGGCCCATCAAATCTGGCCTGCAAATCTAGAATTATACACCTATAAATAGTGTCTCATTCTAGTCATTTCATTCACAACAAGGAGTCAAGAAGATCAGAGCTTGGAGAGGAGGAGCAACTCGGAAGATCCAAGACTTCAAGCATTCTTGATGATCCAAAGACGTTCTTCGCGGTTTCAAGAGCGCTCTTCGAGTTCTTCATCAACAAAGTGTTTTGATCCGGGATCACGGTGCGAAACCTCCGATCGTTGTTCTTCATCAACAACGACGTTTGATTCGAGAAACACGGCACCAAGCCCCTCCAGTCAACAACGACAACAACAACAATTCAACAAGTCAAGAGCATCAAAGCCTGAAGAGGAAGAGCAACTCGGAAGATCCAAGACCTCGAGCATCCTTCGCGGCTTCAAGAGCGTTCTTCATCAACAAAGGTGTTTTGATCCGGGATCATGGTGCGAAGCCTCCGATCGACGTTCTTCATCAACAACAATGTTTCATTCGAAAAATACGGCGCCAAGCCCCTCCAATCAACGATCATCCACAAGTTCTCAACGATAATCAACATCGCTCATCTACAACGACACCTCCAAAGAGAGTCCAAAGGTGAACACTCAACAAAACCCTTCCAACAAGGCAACATTAATACGAAATAAGGCTCAACGCCCTCGAATTAACGTCCAACTCCAAAGTCAACTCCGGACTCAACTCTGAAAAATCAACAAAGTCCATCCATAAGGCAACGTTAATTTGAAATAAGGCTCAACTCCCTCGAATTAAACTTCAAAGTCAACTCTGGACTCAACTCCGACAAATCAACAAAGTACTTCCATAAGGCAACGTTAATTCGAAATAAGGCTCAACGCCCTCGAATTAATATCCAACTCCAAAGTTAACTCCGGACTCAACTCCGACAAATCAATAAAGTCCTTCCACAAGGCAATGTTAATTCGAAACAAGGCTCAACACCCTCAAATTAAAGTCCAACTCTAAAGTCAACTCCAGACTCAACTCCGACAAATCGAACTCAACTCCGAAGATCAACAAAGTCCTTCCATAAGGCAATGTTAAATCGAAACAAGACTCAACGCCCTCGAATTGATGTCTGACTCCCAAAGTCAACATTGGACCAACTCCGACAAACTCGCAAATCAAGTCAAGACCAAGTCAAGACTCGAAGAGAAGAATCAGAGGATCGAATAGAGATTGGACCCGAGACAATCACATTGATTTCTTTAAATCAAACACATAATTCTTTGTAATTTCATTTTCACATTATTAATAAAGGTTATTAATTTTTGTGAAGAAAATTCGCAAGTTACAAATTTTGGCACGTCAGGTGGGACAACTCTACCTCTCATCTCTTCTCTTCAAAGAATTCAAGTATTCAACATGACCCCAATCAAGATCAAGACTATGAGGATCGTTGACACCGGAATGACTCCGTTCAAAGTCCAACTCAAGAGGATCGAAGACTCTCCTCGAAGGATTGAAGCTCCTAAAGTGACACCCTTCAAGATCAAGCTTGTGCGGACTATTGAAGCATCTCCAATTGCGGACTACGAGAATGTGAATGTCATCACCAAGAGTGTGTCAAAAGACTCGCAATCATTCATCGCTTCCATCAAGAATGACGAGAAGGATCTTCCACATGATGTCGTAAGCGATGAGAATACCTCGGCAAACTTAACTCTCCGTTCCGGATCAAGTTCATCATTAGCTCCTAATGTCGTCGAGGTGATGACAACAAATGCTACAACTGTTGAAGAAGAGCAACTAGCAAGTTTGGTTCAAGCCGTACGTGAACTCAAGACTCATATCCAAGAGCAAGACACTAAGATCAATCAGCTGATGGGCAACACCAACAAACCCGAATCAAGTCGCACTAAGGGAAAAGAATTCCTAGAGCAAGACGAAGATGAAGTGTTCATTGGACGACCACCAACGCAACATGATTCAACATCAAAGGAGCTTCGTGTCACCCCGGAGGGATTGGTCTCAGTTGATCAGATAAGAGAAGTTATACTTGAGACAATGAAAGACAAGATCGAAAAGGACACCAAATCTTCCTTCACGGTGAGCAAGCCCTACACAAAGAGAATCGACAACTTGAAGATGCCGGTGGGCTACCAACCTCCCAAGTTCCAACAGTTTGATGGAAAGGGTAATCCGAGACAACATATCGCTCACTTTGGGGAGACTTGCAACAATGCGGGCACTTATGGAGACTACTTGGTGAAGCAGTTCGTGCGCTCTTTGAAGGGAAATGCTTTTGAGTGGTATGTTGACTTAGGAAACAACTCGATCGATAGTTTGGAATAAATGGAGCAAAAGTTTCTCAGCTGATTCTACAGCACCCGAAGGACGGTTAGCATTGTTGAATTGACAAACACTCGCCAATGGAATGAAGAGTCGGTGATCGATTACATCAACCGGGGGAGAAACTTGAGTCTCAACTGCAAGGATAGACTATCCAAAACTTCAATAATCGAAATATGCACTCAAGGGATGCAATGGGGACTTCGATGCATCCTCCAAGCAATTCAACCAAGATCGTTCGAGGAGTTGGCTACCAAAGCTCATGATATGAAGATTAGCATGCAAAGTAGCGAGGTTGATGGACCACCAACTCAAGAGTTCCGCAGATTCAAAGACAAGTAAGAAGTCGACAATAGGGGCAATTCATTCGCCAAAGCTTCAAATAAAGAGTCGATGCCCGTGACTGTTGCAGCAATTAAGTTTCGAAGAGTCAAAAGTAGCGCAAGCAATAAAGGGAAACGTGCAGGTAAGATAACATGCCGAGAAAACCTACCTTAGAAGAGAGGCAACAAAAACAATATCCTTTCCTAGACTCCGATGTTCCCGGCGTCTTCGATGACTTAATCAAGGCACAACTTGTTGAGCTACCAGATGCAAAGCGACCGAATGAAGTTGGATGCACGGACGATCCCAAATTCTGCATGTATCATCGGATGGGGGGACACCCAATTCAAGATTGTTTTGTATTCAAGGACATGATCATGCGACTAGTCGAACAAGAAAAGATCGTCTTAGAAGAAAGTAAGACTACTGACAATGTCCTCTCGGTGGAGAATGGCGAAGCTTCATACCAAATGATTGACGAGGAAAGTAAACAGTCATGCCAGTCGGATGACAAAGACGATGACTACTCGGCGGATGTGATCTTCACGGATGAAGACTTGTTACTTGGTTCACAATCTCATAATCGGTCGGGCTACACATTGCAACAAAAGGTGAATAGAATTCTAATCGATGGAGGTTCGGGAGTAAATATACTACCTCTAAAGATAATGACAAAGTTAGGAGTCTCAACGGACGAACTCACGAACAACCGCTTGATGATCCAAGGATTCAACTTAGAAGGGCAAAAAGCTCTCGACACGATCACACTATATTTGTTGATTGATGATGTGACTTCATCCATGTTCTTCCATGTCATAGATGCGATGACATCATACAACATGCTCTTGGGACGTCCATGGTTGCATAGATATGGCGTAGTACCCTCCACACTATATCAATGCTTCAAGTATCACGACGGCAATATGATAAAGACGGTGTTTAGCGATGATAGACCCTTTTATCGAAACAGAGTCATACTTTGCGGACGCTAAGTACTTTTGTAAAAGTACGATGCCCACGAAAGTTGAAGACAATTCTTCAAAGGAATCAATAAAGGACAAACAAGGTGGAGAGAGTTGAACTTCTTCCAGCATCAACAAGGGCAAGCAATCTCGTGAAGACATTGAAGTGTTAGAAGAATTGATACTTCCTTTGACCAAGCTCGACGCCGTAAGAAACCTTCTTCACAACTACTCGAAGGATGTACGCGTCCCGTCCGAGGAGATAAAACTGAACATGAAGACATATATGAAGCCGTAATCATGGGGGCATATGGTCCTCAAGCCTTCAGCCTTCTTGGAATATATATTATTGATCACAAATTGAACTAATATTAATTCAAACAAACAGTACACATCAAATTATATATTTTTACAATTAATTTTTAAATTTCGTGTACATATTATTCATACAAGTGCACACAAGAATCACTTTTTCTTTTATCTCATATGTTTTTTTTTGTTTTACATATCTAGCACTGTAAAGTTTTAGTCTATTTAAAACATCTTCATTTCACCCAGCCTTTTTGCATTGGTTTCCTCAATTTCTATGCGGCCAATTTACTATTCAACCTCGATTCAAAGAGTTTCTAGATCATCAACTAGGGAATTTAGCCTTAATTTAGGTGTTTCGGCCAATTTGGCATATAATATTGAGTTTTAAAATTTGCAGGCCTACTACTATTATCAATGTTGTATTATATAGTTTTGAAGATCACCTAGCTTAATCCATGCTTTTAATTTGTTCAATAAAGACAGAAAAAATCATCATCAATCATCATCCATCCTTTGGCCTCTATGCACAAAGATCAGGCGTCCTTAATTCTTAAAAAATTGCAGTTCAGAGTGTTTGATTAAATTTGTTTTAAATATGTTATAAGTTTTAAAATTTTATATAATATTTTAAAATTTTATAATAGGCTTTATTTGAATTGATGAATTTGAAAATAATTATTTAAAAAAAAAAAACATATATTTCAAATGATGAATCGGAAATGACATAAATTAGAAGGCTTAATCCTTCAACCTGTTTTTATTTGAACCTTCCCTGACCCTTAGATCCATTGGTGGGTTTTTATTTGTCATGTAAGTTTTATGGGTTTTATATTTTACTAATACTAAGAGATGTATTATGTTGGGAAAACTCAATCTATTTTAAATAAAAACTTTAAAAAAAAAAAAAAACTCTAAATTTGTACAAATTAGGCCGCTGCTGCCATTTCGATATTCTATGAAGGTACATTCGCCTGAAGATGCTTAAAACAATGCCGGCTTATCGCTTCGGCGGCGCTTAGCCACTCTCGTCGGCTCCAAAACACCCGACCCGATAAGGTGCGGGAAATTCACCCGAGCCCGAGACCCGTGCAGCTTGAACGCCGCCCTGTCGTAAGCCATCGCCGCCTCCTCCGCCGTCTCATACGTCCCCAGCCACAATCTCGACCCTTTCTTCTCCGGATTCCTTATCTCCGCCGCGAACGTCCCCCACCGCCTCCGCCTCACCCCTCTGTACCGCCTCAACTCCATCGGCGGCGGCGCACCGCCACATTGATCCGCTCCTTCTGAATCACACAGCAACTCCTCAATCATTTTTGACGAAAAATCACTGTCATTGCTAATTTCCAGATCAGCCCCTCCCGAATCACACAGCAGCTCCTCAATCATCTGCGATGAGAAATCGTCGTCGCTGCTGATTTCGGGAGTTGCTGAATCTAATGGTAACGAGAATGAGAATAAAAAATCGGAATCGCTGAGGAGATAGTTTTGCACGGCTTGGAGCCAAGCCGGATTAAACTCTGACATACTTTTTGCTTCCATTTTTAATCAATAATTTACACAAGTGTGTTTTAGTGAGAGAGAGAGAGAGAGAGAGAGAGAGAGAGAGAGTGTGGCTTAGTTGTGAATGTTTTAAGAAAGTTTGATGTGCACTCATATATAGAGTGGTTTAATCATTATGAGGTGTTTTATAATTTTATAATAATAATAATAATTTAATAAATAATTTGAACACGTTGTTTATACTCTATATAGTAATGAATGGTGACGTGGTTGTGTAGAAAGTGGCAATTATAATATGGACAGTGGGGCATCTTGATCTATGCACAAATAGTAATGCCATTTTTTAATTTTTAAGCTCTCATTAGGTTTTGTAGATACCCAGTAACAAACATAATCATTCTAATTTAATTTAATGTTTAATTTAATGGATAATTATTTAAAATTAAAATTCAGCTTATCTTATAGATGGTAAATAATATTATCTTTTGCTTAAAATATGATAATAATTTGTTATATTTATTTTTAGTAAAATACACTTCTTATATTGTAAAGTGGAACTAGTTAAGCAAGCAATCCGCTTAATTTTTTTATAATATAAGGGGCAAAGCTGTCAATTGCATATATTTTAATATTTATTTTATAATTAAAATATTCAAAATAAAATTATCTTATATTATTATTATTATTTTCAATCAGATACTGCTTAACTTACAAATATCAATCTTTATATTACAATCTTAACTAATTATATCTTGAGTTATTTATTTTTTCCATTGAACCAAATGAACCCTAAAAAAAATTATAAGAGTAGATTTTACATGAAAATGATTTATGTTAAGATTATCATGAAATTATTTTAAAGTATCAAATACTTGGTTAAGTGTATCAAAATATTAGTTAGGAGTATCAAAAGTTGGGGTAAATAAAATTTATAACAATTATAAAATAATATTATTAACCCACTTTTGATGATATTTTTTATTCACTTGCTTAAATATTTGATATGTTAAATCAATTCATGATAAGTTTATTATAAATATTTTCATACAAAAATTAATAATTAATTAGTTTTCAAAACTATATTTGTAGATATAGCCTCCATTATCTAGAAGCGGATGAGATTGCCTATTCCAATCCATGTTGCATCTGCTATTCTACTCACCGGATGATTGTCATGTGTTAAATATATTACACGGTATATATTAAGAGGGATTAAATAGTAATTTTAATATTTAACACATGACAATCATCTGGTGAGTGGAATATCAGATGCAACATGAATTGGAATAGGCAATCCGATCTGATCAAGAAGTATTCCGCCATGTTGGCACAATTAATTCCATATTGGTATCCATGTGCATTTGGTTTGAGTGTTTTTTTTTTTAAATGAAAATATGTTTCCTCTCTACGTTTCCTGATATATTTGGTGAACGGTTATTTTTATTGTAGTTATACCATT
Organism: Prunella vulgaris; assembly: GCA_026898435.1. Taxonomy (NCBI): domain Eukaryota; kingdom Viridiplantae; phylum Streptophyta; class Magnoliopsida; order Lamiales; family Lamiaceae; genus Prunella; species Prunella vulgaris. Next base: position 1,790,854 of record JAPKLY010000003.1, read on the forward strand.
AATATTACGATATAATTTTGAAAAAAATGAGATAAAAGAAGCTCTTTTGATGATGGTACGTAAAAATAATTGAGAATGGTAATTATAAAAAGGAAAAAAGATAAATTAAATATAGTAATACATATCTTATGGATGTTTTTTTTATGAACAAAATTTTGTATGAAAATGGTTTATAATAAGAATGTTGATAGACGATCTAATCAAGCAGGATTAAGTTGAATAATCAAAATAGATCAAGACAAACCTATTCACCTAGTGGGCCCAGATCGCTCGAGGCACTAGTCTACGTCATCCAATTCACTGACAACATGTTCAATCAGCTCGTTACCTAACTCACCCACACCCCGAGGCCCACCAGTGAAAGGAAGGAGACCACCCAAGTAACGAGCTCTCCGTCCCACAGAAGACAACTTTAGAAGGATGTTGACCACCAAGGTGACCTGCAGGAGGCGAGCTAAAGGCGAACAAGAAAGAGATAGACATCGTCAAAGCTACTCGCTCACCACATTGCAAGGCAGCAAAACCCAAATGATACAAGGATAAACAGCTCGCCCTACCTCTAGTTGGGAACAGTAGCGATAGGATCCTTAGTAGGAGCAAATTAGACAAATATCTTGTAATTAGTGCATAAAAGGTGAAAAAGTGTAAAGTGACAGTGTAAGGACACTTATCACCTAATTAAATTATATAAGCTAAAAATATATCACCTCACCACATGCAAACATATGAGTAGGATATTTGTACCCATTTTGAGGGGGAGCAGCTTCATAAATGTAAAGAACATTTTTTCAACATTTCCTTTCTCTAGTCTCTCTCTATATTCAAACAGCATCAAGCTTAATTCATATTTAGATTATTGTTTGGATGATTTTTTTAGAATATTTAGCCACATAAATAGCCTCATTAACAAATCATCCAACAAACCAGTTTTAAAGTATTAAATATTTAATTAGGTGTATGAAAATATTCATTAGATGTATCAGAATTTTGGGTCAATGATATTATGTTAGAATTATTGTAGATTTTACTGATCCAATTTTTTATACTCCTAATAAATAATGTTTTGATACACTTGACCAAATATTTGAGACATTAATATAATTTCATTATAAGTTTATCATGAACTATTTTCATATTAAACATACTCTTTTTTATGTTTCTTGATTGTAAATCTTTTATTTTATCTCTTTATATATGAATTGAGTAACCATGTGCTCGATATATTATAATTTTTTTACGGTTCAAAACATAATTATCTAGTTTTAAAAAATTATACTATTATAATTACTCCCTCCATCCATAAAAAATTTGAACTCAGAATAGTACACGTGGTTTAAGAAAAAATATATATTTTAAATAAAATAGTAGTATATAGGTAGATATATGTATAATTTTGAAAGTGTACATGCAAATTGATATTTTCTTTTTTAGTATAATGTAATTTGATAAGGGACAACCCAAAATAGAAAATGTGCAAATTGATTTGGAGAAGAGTGAGTATAATTTAGGGTGACTTACATATAGGTTCAAAAAAATCACTATATTTACAAATAGGTGCTGTGCAAAAAAATAATATGCTTCTGTGCAGAAAAAATGTGCTTCTGTGCAAATATTTTGAACTTATTTATAAATATAATGACTTTTTTGAACCTCGATGTAAATCATCCTATAATCTATTCTCATCAATCACTTTAATTAACATATACTCCCTCCGTCTCATAATTGTTTTCACACTTTCCTTTTTCGTCAGTCCCACAATTGTTTTCACACTCTATAAATGGAAACTATTACTTTAACTTTATCCTCACAATCCAACTAATCTTATTAGGGTATGTTTGGTTCGTAAGATAAAAGTATATGACGGATAGATACTTTTATCTTACGAACCAAATAAGCTCTTATTTTAATATTATAACTTTACACAACACTTTACTTTTTTTTAAAAGTTGTGTCATCCCAGATGTGTTTTCACCTCTGGGACGGAGGGAGTATTAGTTTTAATTCTCATAAATCAGATAAAGAGTTTTCATATAAAGGTCTAAACCGGGGCCCACCTCATTAGTGTAGGTTATATGTGAAATGGCTGATTTACATATTCGCGATTTAGCAAAATACGAAATAAGATATGGTATATGACGTTCGAAAATTTAATAAATATAATGTTCACATTTATTCGTCGAATTCAATTAAACGTGACTTAATAGGAAGAATCCAGATTGCTTCTCAAATAAAAGATCCAACTATATCCGTTGTTTTTTAATCAATATATACATATAAAAATTACTTTGAATTCTTCTTTATCACGAATATTGAAATGGAATAAGTACAACAAGATTAAATTCATGATATATATATATATATATATATATAATCTAAAAATTGCATCGTTATTATCTTACTAGATAAATTTTATTTGAAGAATTCAATCGAAAAAAATAATAAGATAGAATCATAGAAGTGTTCAAGTTTATGACCTTTGATCGTGGTCCGTAGCCCAGTAAAAATTACTTTTAAGTACTGTAATTTATGAGATGCAAAATTAAGTACCAATTTTGGGCTTATGAAATATTGAGAACCATAATTTTTCGAGGTAGTAAAATGATGACGGAAACTTTTCGAAATAATAAAATAAGGATCGTCATTTTTCTCAGCTTAACAATTTAAATACTGTAATTTTTCAGGTAGCAAAATGAAGATTTTAATTTTTTTAAATTAACAATTTAAGTAATAGCTTTTAAAAATACAAATTCATGAGGCCAATAGCCTGAGTCAACTCAAATCAGACACAAATTCAGCCCGAATTGAGCCAAATTTAAATTAGAGTTAAGCTCAAATTAGCTGATTAGTGTAAGTTGTTTCAGTCTTACATGGCCTTAATTTGTTAATTTTTAAAATAATTACACTTTATTTACATGTTTAAAAAGTTACTGTTATTATCAATCATGGTTATATGTCTTGTTTTGCCTGTTAAGTATTCTATTTATTAATCAATAGTGTTTTTTTTTTTTTAAACAATGGACGGCGCTGCGTGTGCAGTTGACAGGATTATTAAAATTACGACATCGAATACATACAATATGGCAGATTTATTTAATTCAGAAATAATTGAGAGAATAATCTGTCCAAATTTATTTATTGGTAGATGAATTATTAATTAATGGCAAAAATATATTATTGTTCATTGAAAACAACTAATACTATTTAAAAATATTGCATGATGCACCTAATAAATAACACTTCCTCTTTTTGACAAACTATAGAAAAAAATATTAAAATGGTATTTTCATTAAGATCAATGGACTACTATAATATAGTATTTCGCACGATATTTGAAAGCATCATGATATGATCAGTATCACGTAATTGCATGTATAAATTTTGATTCTATATATTGGTTTTGATCATCTTTATACTTTGTAGTAATATGAAAGTACTAGCTAGCTAGCCACACACTATAATGTATATACGAATTGTTGTAAAAATAATATTATTATTCACGTAAAATTTATTTATAATACTCCTTCAGTCCACCAAATATATGCACATTGCATATGGTTTAATACAATATGTGGGAGAATATTTAAGGGTATTGTGAGATCCGTTTTTGAATAAATATCATATTTTTGAAAACTACATCATATGCACTTTTCAAAAATATGATCTTTATTCATAAACGGACCTCACAATACCCAAAATATCCTCCAACATATTACCTTAAACCACGTGCAAAGAAAGGTACATATATTTGGTGGATTTATTTAATAATTCATAATAATAAATTTTAAAAAATGAAGGGCAACATGAAATTTTATATTATAATCAAATTTCTCTATAATATATTATATTGTTAAATTAGAAGCGATCGACATATGTAAGGGTATGGTCAAGAAAATTGATCAAACTTAATTAGGGCTTCCAAAGTTTCAATACAAAGAGATACATGGATTTAGTTTATTCGAAATTAAAGTAAATTAATCTGTAGTAAAAGTTTCCCTTATTTCAGCCCTCCACCATCGTTGTCCTCTTAGCTTCAATTGGTGTGCCTTAGATGATCCTGTCAATCCACCATAAATTGATGAGAATAATTATAAATTATAATAAAATCACTAATTTAACATGCATTAAAAATAATAAATTATTTAAAATATACAACTACAAAATATTTTCAAACAATAATACTCTATCTGCTCCAAAATCTATTTTCCATACCCTTTTATTATTTTATTAAGTATATCACATTTAAAAATAATCATTTTATTTATCATTGAATCTCATAATATTTTTATTTCATTTTCATTAGACCCCGTCCCCAGCTCAATAAATATAAATACCAAGAACAAAGTGAGCACCTATATAGAATTAATTAAATGGTGATTTACATATAAATTTAAAAAAATTATTATATTTACAAATAGGTTCACAATATTTACACAAAATATATTTTTTTTCAGTACAAAAGCACTTTTTTTTTGCACAGAACATATTTGTAAATATAGTGACTTTTTTGAATCTATATGTAAATCATCCTTAATTAAACTACTCCTCCGTCTAGTAGGAATTCACACCTTACGGAACGACATATTTTTTTTTAAAAAGTTTATATATAAAATAGTGGCATATCCTCAAAAAGTCCGATTCGTGCGGATTCTTCCCCCAACTAACGAATAGATCTTGGCGAAATTGCCACATATGAAATTGAGCACTATTTTGCAAAGAAATAGCCCGCTTGTTTCTCGAGAGGAGATGGGAAATATGTTCAATATCATTTGATTGAATAGTTGACCCAGCCCTTTGTTGTTTGAACCCTCCACTTCAATTGATATTTTTTCACGAAAAGCAGACATGAGATAAATATGTGTATAAATATGTGAGTATGCACGTAAATCAATATTTTCATTTTTAAGTAGTGTGCAAATTTGTGCGATAGGTTCAAATAAAAAAAATGTGCAAATTCATGTGAATTGGAACGGAGTGAGTAGAAAAGTAAGCGTACTTATCACAGTCGATGGTGCGAGAGACGGGGATATCCAATTGAACGCCACACTTAGCGGGCAAGTCTTGAGCCGCCTGGTCCTTCAAGTCGGCGTAGCGGCTAGCAGCCGCCTTAACGCAGCCGCAGCAAGCCCTCTTGTCCGCCGTCGTTTGCGCCATTGCTTTGACGGCTCTGACGCCGTCACAACACGCCCGTGATGGATTACCTTCGTGCCCTTTTAGATAAATGATGCATGGCCTCAATGCGCCGTTAACTTCGCCACAGCTTACGCCCTCCGTCATCTGCGCAACGCCTATTATTACTGCAATCATTGCTACCACGGCAGCAGCCTTCATTTTTATTTTGTTATTTATGTAACAATTAATGTTATGTAGCTATTTGCTGGGCTGGTCGATATTTTGAGGTTGGTTGTGATATTTATAGGTGGGTTGTGGTAAGGAGTTTGTTAAAGTGAAGTAAGACATGTTGCTTTAAATAGCAAAGATGATCAACTATGGAAACGGATTAATCTTATCCCTCTATATTGTTTATGGGCAGACTATATATTGATTGTTATGTCGTATTTCTTCCAACTTTTTTGAGGCATTCATCACCAAATTATTCAAGAAAACTTTGGATTTTGATGCATAACGGTTAGTATCAATTTTTATTTATATATATATTAGTATTTCTTAGTACATTAAAGATTTGAACCCTATAAAATGATACATTTTTAAGAAAAATGTGTTTTATACCCCTCCGTCTATGATAATTGGACTATTTTAGTTGTGCACGGTTATTAAAAAAAAATAGATGTTATGTGTAAAAGTGAGTGTATTAATATAAAAAAGTATTTGATTATTATAAAAAAGCATTTTATATGATGTGTAAAACTAAGTGTATGTGTATAAAAAATCAAAATATCGTTTGTAGTTTTTCATTTTAGGTTTGTGAACTATTTATTGTGGACAATTGTTTAAGGTAACGTGGACCATCTATCGCGGACGAAGGGAGTATATAAAGTATTGGTAAATGGATAAATATGTGTATAGTTTTATGAATGCACGTAAATCAGGTAGTGTTTGTTTACGTCTTGAGGTGGATGGAGCACATCCGGATGGAGAAAAACAAGTGGATGAGACAAATCCTGTGAATAGTAAATTTGGCTTTGGTTTGAATTGGATGTGGTAGGGGTGGATGGAACTTTATGTCAAATCAATACTTTTTGGAGATGATGATGTATTATTTTATTATTGTTAGTTAGTTGAGTAATGATTGAGAGTAAGTCTCATGTGCACCAGTTACACGGTGCAATTCTAGTTCATTTTTAAAAAGTTAAACAGTTTATAACTGAAAAGTTAAACAATTTATTACTGAAAAGTGTATCTTTCATAGTTTAACTTTTTAGTAATAAAATGTTTAACTTTTTTAAAAATGAACTTGAGTTGCACCGTGTAACAAGTGCATACAAGACTAATCCAATGATTGAATGATTGTATATTAATTATATTTTGTTGAAATACATAAATAAATTTTTTAAAAAAAATAACCTTGATAATGAATAATTTTTTAGATAAATTAAATTAATAATAAATAATATAAAAATAGTGTATATATAATAAATAAATAATTTAATAATAAATTATGTATATATAATAAAAAATATTTTCAATTCCAAATCACAAATAATTCCTAAAAAGAAGGGCATGATAATCTTAAATGAAATTTAAATATATTTATAATATTAATTAATTACATATATATAGTTTATATATATATTAATAATTAATATATATATAATAGGATATGATAATATGTAAAAAAATATATATAATTAAAATTAATTCTTATTTTATATTAATTGATATAAATTAAATAAAAATATATATGATATATGTGAAAAAGAGATAAATAAAATGTAGTTGATATGTAAGATAAAATTGATGTGTTTGGTATTGAATTATGTGAAATAGATTTGTAGAAGTATAATAGGGAGTGGATGTGTATTTTGGATGGGATGAGATGTGCAAGTCCGAAAAATGGATGGGATGGGGAAAAATCCATCTCCCATCAGGATGGGGTCATCCGTAAACAAACACACCCTCAATGTTTTCTCTTTCAGTAGTGACAAATTTATAAGGGACGTCCAAATAGAAAAAATGTGCAAATTTCTGTGAGACGAGAAGAGTATTTAATTATGGGTTTAATTTCTTTTTATGAATAATTGTATAATGTTAAAGTAATAAATTAATGTGCTGTAATTAAATAGGAAAGTACTACTCCTTCGTCCCAAAGGTGTTTTCACCTTTGTGATGACACAATTTTTAAGAAAAGTAGAGTGTTGTGGGATGACATAATTTTTAAGAAAAGTAGAGTGTTGTGTAAAACTATATTATTAAAATAATGAAATTAGTTGGATTGTGAGGATAAAATTAAAGTAATAGTTTCCATTTATAGGATGTGAAAACAATTGTGGGACAGACAAAAAAGGAAAGTGTAAAAACAATTATGGGACGGAGGGAGTAGTTCTTTCCCACACAATATTTCAATGTAGCAATTGAATAGTGACACTGTTTCAGTATTTTTTTTGTTGAGCCAATTAAGCTTGATTTATGAAATGAAAAGTTATACAGTATTAGAACTTATTTTTTGTTTCAGTTTCTTTTTTAAAATTAAGCTTGATTTATGGAAATGTAAAGTTATACAGTATTAGAACTTGTTTTTGTTACATAGGGTATCAAATTGTGATGCTCAAAAGATTGCTTATTTTTCTAAAATACTCACACATCACATAATAAAGCCGGGTTTATATAAATTGCATTATACTCACTCCGTCTGTAAAATTCTTTTTTTTTTTTATTTGTCCACAAAACTTTATACCCTTCTTCATTTCGAAACAATCATACATTCACTGACAAAAATTTAGACTCCACAATGCCCCCATTTTATTCTATTTTATCTATCATTTTAATATAATACGAATTTTCATTAAATCTCATGTCAATTTTAAAAGGGAAAAAAGTTTTGTGGACGGAAGGATTGCTATAATTTATAATACATGCATGTGTTTGGATGAAAATACTGGTTTTCCGGTCAGAAGAAGCTGATGTTAAATCCAGTGAAAGTTGCATCAAGCTATATTGCACAAATGTCTCAAATTGAAGTTACATCAAGAATGAACCAAGCCATCTCTTAAACTAACACAAACTAAATTTCATGAAACAAAAAATAAGGGCAGTCAGAAACGAAAGTAAATCCTTGAAGTGCAACATGAAAATCCTCATTTGTCAACTACTCCCTCCGTCCACGAATCTTTTTCCCGTTTTATTGTGTACGCAGAATTTAATAAAAAATAATACTCCCTCCGTCCCAGAGGAACTTGCAAGTTTTCCTTTTCGGGACGTCCCAAAGGAACTTGCAGACCCAATTTTTTTTTATAAATTTCACCCTCACAATATCTACATATTTACACAAAATGTCATTACTTTTTCACTTTTAGGGCCCACATTACACTCATTTCAACTAACTTTTCACTTTTTACATAAAATTTTACCAAATTAATCCTCAAAACACTATTTTTTTTACTTTATTCTATTTTTTTCTTAATTTGTGTGTCCCTCCTCCCTTGCAAATTGCTCTGGGACGGAGGGAGTATTATATTAAAATGATAGATAAAGTAAAGAAAAAATAAGAGTATTGTGGGGCCCAAAATTTTAGTACGAGTATGAATTGTTTCTAAATTAGAAAATAGGAAAAAAAATTTGTGGACAAAAAAAATAAAAAGTAAAAAATAATTTAGTGGACGGAAGAAGTCTATTTTACCTCGATATTCTCGGATCACATGTACCAACGCATTAGTATATACACTAGGCATGTATCTAAAACATGATTAAAATCCAAAGAAGCTATTTGCAATACAACCACCTCAGTTATTCAAACACCACCTTTTACAGTGAATGCCTACAGAATATTAGCAAGCATATCATGCTATGGTGTTGACCAATCACTATTATACTCCCTCTCTCCCTTTGCACTCTTCACGTGAGAGTCTGCAAACTTTCTAGGAAAAATGCTTAATTGGAGTTAGAGAGTGTACTGTAAAGCTGTATTATTAATATATATATATAAAACTGGTTAGATATAATATAAAAAATAATAAAATTTTGTGTAAATATATAAATATTTTAAGAATAAAGCTAAAGTAGGAATTTCCATTTATAGAGAGTGCAAAGTGTTTGGAAACAAATAGAAAAAGAGAGCGTGCAAAGTGTTTAGGAACGGAGAGAGTAACAAACACAAAAACTGGTATATTAGTGTAATGTTTTAAGATTAGGGGGGCATGATAATTGGCACATCGGAGAAACAAACAAGCAAAACCAACAGATATAAGGCATACTTACATGCATTCATCACAATACTTCTTCTCCACAATGGTAAAAGGATTTTCTCAGGTTACAGTAAATTTTTAGGGTGTGCACCATAAAAAAGATGAATTTCAGCCGCATCACAACAGTAGATCAGCTTCTCACCAAACCAAAAAGAAAATTACTGAGGTAATGTGAGCTAAATGCTGTAAATTCTCTTGTCTATGGCATAGTTATAACCCCATCGGTAAGAGCAGGAACTTTGCTAGTTGCAATGCCATGAATTCGGAAAATGGCAAGCTACACAAACCATTGCATCATAGGATCTCCTCAACCTATGGGATGTCGTCTCCTGCACATTTTTCAAGTCAATCAGGTAACACATCAGGAGTCTAACGAATCTTCATATTGGCAATACTCTAAAAAAAACTGTATATATGAAAATTACTTGCCAATCTGATTCCCCTACCTTACCTCCTCTTCATAGTTATATCATTTGATAACATAATTTGGGCAATTGATCTATCGAGAAAGTTAATCGAATGAAGTATATTTAAAAGGAAGGAAGATGTAGGGCTCAAGGAGCAGGTAGTGGAGACATTGGCTTCTTTCATAGTTAAATCATTTGACAAAACATAATTGGGATATTGATATATGGTGAAAGTTAATCATATGACGTATATTTAAAAGGAAGGAAGATGTAGGGCTCAAGGAACAGGTAGTGGAGACATTGGCTTCTTTCATAGTTAAATCATTTGACAAAACATAATTGGGATATTGATATATGGTGAAAGTTAATCATATGACGTATATTTAAAGGGAAGGAAGATGTAGGGCTCAAGGAGCAGGTAGTGGAGACATTGGCTTCTTGTGTTAAGGGGCAATGGAAGATCAAAACTAAGAACAGGCAATGTAGGCACCAAATGTACAGGTCCAGAATTATAGCAAAATCATAAAGAAAAATTATGGATTCCAGATGCTACCTTTTCGAGCGGCTACGATCTTCCTCAAAGTCCATCACTCCGCCATGTTCAGTAAACAAGTCCCCATGCACTCGGACTTCAAGATCAGCCTGCTGACAAATGGTAAATCTGCCACAATGTAAGACAAATCGACCAAAATATCCAAATATTGTACGTATACTAGTTCTTTTAAGAGAAATACATACGTTTCCATGCAGTAAAGTTATATATAAAGGTCGGTTGCATAATAGCCAACGCTTGCACATGCTTTCCAAGGGTAAACTAGTCAACTTAATAAAATAGCATTCACATTTAAGATCTTATAAGCATATATACAAATATTGTCTTATCACAGAATTTAATCGAACTGAAAAAGAGGTCAGAACTCAGGCATGCTTTAATTTTCATCTCTCACATACAGTATGGTGACTAACAGCATTGAGAAACATGAAATGAGTAAAAAAATACTTCGAAATAGAAGTACTTCAAATTTCACAATGACTGACCTTCAAAGATAGTGTTTTCTTTAATTCTTCTACCCTTTCATCTACTTCCTTTTTGTGCTTTCTGTCTATGTCACTCATAGTATCAGCCCATCTTATCTTCTCTTGAATCGAGGCAAGAAGATTATCAGACGTAGATAGCCTATAAAATGCAGAAACAGAATCCAATCAGATAGTCACATACTTGACAGAAATAGAACACGGAAACATAAAACAGAATCTGCTAGCTGCGACAAGATTATCAGACGTAGATAGCCTATAAAATGCGAAAACAGATTTCAATCAGATAGTCCACATACTTGACAGAAATAGAACACAGAAAGATAAAAACAGAATCTGCTAGCTGCAACATTGTACATCAAATATATAACAATTTCTGATCACACATGAACCTCAAAAAGCTAGTGTGGAGCCAGTAAAATACAAGTAAATGTACCGTACTTGGTTGTAGCTAAGCTTTGAATCAATACGAAGAAACTTCAATTACCAAATCTAATGAATACAAACCAGAACTCAGTAGGGAAAGGAAACTGAGTGTGCAGATGTGCATTTAAGATGATGGCAGCAAGTCTCAAGGGAAGGTAAAGGCGGAGGCATTTCTTTGGATTATCATATAGTCTTGAAAAAAGCCACTGAATCTTAATAACAATAAATTTATGCCACTTCCGGATGGTACTTTATTTTACTGATTTTTTTTTGGCATTACAGAGTCATAAGAGTAACATCCATAGAAGGCAAAATACAATGGAGAAATTTGCTTAATAAATAAAATAACATAACTCAAACCCCTAGGGCAATGCAAGAAATATTTACCAATTTGATAGTGTTTGAATCATGCTGCCCAACTGTCCAGGTCTAAGATCCCTCCCTGCTGCAAATTGCACCTATAAGTTCAAGTACAATTTAGATTAGTTACTAACTACAAATAAGAGTAGTACCTAAGGAAACAAAAGATTTGAACTAGTAGAATAGTGAAGAAAGACCTCAAAGCATCTTCGCAACTGATCCAGCTTTCCTCTGACTATTCCCTGAGTAAAGTTGGAGGGAAAATCATAGCATTTATCAACAAATTTATTTCAATTTTAGTATCTCCATCAACTTTATACTCAACAAAATAATGCCATTTATCAACATAAAGAAATTAGTAAAAGAAAAAGTTTTTTTTTTTTGCCAAAAAGAGAAAAATTCTGTGGACCAACTTGGACAATATATTATTTTATCTACTACATCTTCATGAACGATTTGAAATTTCGAACCAAGTATTAAACTCGGTAAGGAACGAGCCAGCAAAAACTTACCACATGCATGCAGTTGTTAATGAGAAAGTCTTCCAACTCACGGACATTGGTAACATCCAACGCCTGCATTAATGTATCATATGGCAATACCTACGCAAATGCCAAGAAAATGATTAAGGGATGCAGGTACTCTGAGAAGAAGAAAAGGGAAAGAGAAAACCTCAAATTGAAACAGTTGACCAACAATACGACTGAAAAATTAACAAAAGTTCGCAAAAGGAGAAAATCTAATCAGACGAATAATATTTAGTTGACTGAGGTATTGATAGATTGCAGTTTATATATACTCCCTTAGTCCCATCTTACTTGTTTTGGAGTGAAGATGTCCTAAACTAAATGATTTTTTGGGAATTCAATAAAATGTTCATAATCTTCCAATATTACCCACATATTAATATTTGGAGAGAAAATGTTCATCATAAGCCTCACTTTTCCAAACTTTATTGAAAATTAAACAAGGATAGATTTGGTCAATGTATAACATCCCTTAATAAATGTGACATCAAATAAATGGGATGGATGGACTATACACACACACACACACACACACATATATATATATATATATATATATATTTCCTAAATATTTGCATGTGAAGAAACAGCACAATAGGCAAATTCAGCAGTTGTATATAGACAGGACAACATAAACTAGAACTGTAAATTTTGATTCTAGAAAGAAAAAAGATAGCGAGACTAAGAAAAAGGACTTGCAGTGGAAGATAAATAGATCCGTCAATGAACAATATTTGCAGTTTGTAAACTAAACTTTAATATATAATAAACATATTATTGTAGTGTAGACGATCTACTTCGAATGACCATTTTGCAATTCAGTTAAAAAATCTACTGAACATTTGTTATGTAAAAATCACCTTTGCTCTTTCAAATTTAAAAATACTAAAGTTCCTGCGAATTTAAGGGCAAGGATTTTACTTTGATAGTATCTCCATTATTAAATTAAATGAACACTCAGAATGCTGGAAAATACCTTGCTTGTCTCAGCCAGAGTAAGCACAGTCAACTGCTTTAATTTAAGGACTTGGTCAGGAACCAATTGTGGAAGATGACTGGCGGAACCTGTCCCACAACATAGAACATAAAAATCATTGGAAGGACAGAAATATTACTCCATGGGGAAACTTATATCTTGTAGAAAGGGCACATAACATTTTATGCAAGAAACCGAGCACATGTAACAAAGTAGATGGTGTTTTCCAAGCTTTAAAAATATATATCCCCTATTTAAACTGCATATGTGATCGGTTCTATGAGTTCTCAAACATGAAAAGACTCATCTCTGTCAAAAACGAGCTTGAGAAAAAATGAATTGCAACCCAAAAAATCGACATAATATATTATTCTATTTCTATCTTGAGCCGCTTCCACAGTTCCACATAACTACACTCACTAGTGTACATGCTTATACTTCAACCCACAAAGCATGAACTTCAACAGTAACCGAAATCCGATTGGCTATGTAAAGCTGTGGTCAAAGATTTGCTAGTTCCTAGTCGTCTATATGATGTTGAAATGAATTCCAGAAGTCCCACAATTCACATCAAGTATCAATTACCTAAACAAGAAAACACAGGGACACTGACATCACCATGATGAAAGTCCATGTTGCCTGCCGATAATCATCCATAGTCCAAATATGTGGATGACTTGCAACCCCACATCAAGATAATATTAACACAAAAAACTATCCATTCCCAAATGAAGTCGTCTGAAATTAAATTACAACACTAATCAAAATTGTCATGGTTAGCTATTTTTTACACAAGGAAAATGGATTGACATAATCATCACTAATATCATTACAATAACAGGCTTTAAATGCTGGTATAACTATCTTACAGAAGAAAACCTATAAAAGGAAAAGGAGAATTGGCAAATATATGTTAAACACCTAAACTGGTTTCCAATTATTCAGAAAGGAAAAGGGGATTGAGATTAAGCTTCTAATTGAAAAAACACAATGCTTACCATCATATTCACTCCATGCAATGTGTCAATTTTTGAAGTAAATATGGTCAACTTACTATCATATTCAATCCATGTACAATGACAAATTTTACAATGACCATTTTTGAAGAAAAAATGGTGAACCAATAGAAAAATGATTGTTGAAAGGACTGAATGCTTACTCTTATATTCACTCCACGTGCCATGTGCAAACATGCCAAGCAAGTCAAGGTAGACACTGTTCTCAGTACCTTCAAGCTGCATAAAACTCTATAATAAGAATTTAAGATAAAGAGAAATAAAATCTATACAAATTCTAGTTGTAGCAAAGCAAAGGCGGGTTTGGGTATAATCACTAAAGCCCCAATATATATCGTAATAAATATCACAAAACGAGAAAGAATTGATAACTAAAGTGGAGTACTTTTATTCAGTGGTAATCATACAGTATATGATCCATAAGCATCAAAAGGTATCAAATTTTCAACATAATATAGGAAAGGGGCAATTACAAAGAGGGGCAATTTTTTAGTTTTACTACACAAAAGGGCAAGTGTGCAATTTTATAATATTCGCACACTCATTCTGAGTGTGCTTTTGAGTGTGCATTTTTTATAATTTATGCACACTTGCCCCTCTTTGCAATTTAAGGGGAAAGTGTGCCTCTATTTGTTTTTTTCCCCACCAGTCCACCAGAGACCAAAGCACTAACATATACGCCAAATCCTCACAAAAGAAAATCCTAATAATGTAGAGATCCTTCCATCAAAACTACCAAATATTATCATATATAGTCTAAAGGTCAAGTCGTCACGAGCAATTGGAACCAATACCTAACAACAGAGGACACTTTATGAGAGGCTTTTCATTTATTAGTTGCTAATTCGTCAATTGGTCAGCACTTCTTTTATTGTTTTCCAAGCTCAATACAAAGTATCATCAGTAGCTAATAAATCAGACCTTAATTAATCAGTAATCAGCATGCCACTTCTAAGGAAGTAACTTTGCAAGGGTGCAGCTTATGTAAAGAATTAGTGAAGACTTCACAAAGCACTTCAGACCACATCGCACCTCAGACAATGAAAATGCGACTGAGAATGAGGCCACTTCTTGTGATCAAAGCCTATACAGCAAAAGAACACCTCAGATAACCCACAAGCTAGTTGAAAAAATGATGTTTATACTTGATTCTTTTAAAACCCACATCTACAAGCGCCAAAGAAACGCCTTATTTATCAATCTAATGCCCCACATATTATTTATTACATTTATATTACATAGATATATCAATTCCAGCACAAAGTAAAACCCATAGGGAGTAAACTTTCAAACCAGGAGACAAAAGTAGTTTTACAAAAACAAAAATACAGATTATTCCATAATTAAATCTAAAGTGCGAAACCAAAAAAAAAAAACTTCACATATTAGTGAACCTAACTCTAGAACCCGACAGGCCTGCCAAAACCATTAGCTATCAAAACCCTTCAAACCCCAATACATAACAAAGTTCATTATTTACTATCCAAATAACACATTAATACAACAGGAACACACAAATACTACACCTCGACGACGTTAGTAACGGAGAGAATCTCGGAGAAAGCGAAGAGGGAAGGATGAGAAGTAGCCTCAACGACGACGTTTGAGAGCTCAGCGCCCTTGAGAATGGACGCCTGCTTCACGAAGTAGTCTATGTGCTCCGCTTGTTGTTGCTCAATGTCCATAATTAGGATTCCTAAATAAAATTGATCCGCCCAAAAAAATTTTATCACAGAGACTTAAGCGTACTAAATCACCTTCAAATTAAGAGTTGTTACTGCATACATTCACCAACAGTAGAGCATCGAAATCTATCTAGGGTTTATAAATTTGAAAATTTATCGTCCAATTTTTCGGCACGAGCATGGAAACGAAGTTCTCCCAAGTTCCAACGCAGGGAAAATCTTTCGGAACAAGTGCGCGCTGATATTTATAGAGGCGGTGCCGTCTGCTCAACTGATGGGGCTCTCTTAGTAAATCGATTTGTTTCTTGGGTCAATTAGGTAAAATTTTGTAAACCAAATCGATTATGAATTTATGATCGAGTCCTTGCTTTCTATTCCTTTTATATATTTTACCCGTATTTTATTTTATAAATAGTACTTCTATATTTTTTACTATAAGAAGTATTTATTGATACCTTTTGATATACTTTACTCATATTATATGATGTAATTATTGATATTACAGTGTAAAATATGCATCGTATTAAATACATTTTACTAAATATAAATTTTTGTATTATTTTTATTGACTACTTTCAGTCTTTTATTATGTGAACAAAATCATCTTGTTGTACATTTTTCCTAAAATGCTCTTTTTTCTCTTGTTGGTTGGAAAATAGGTAACATTGTAATCAAGTATCCAAAAGCTAGGTTAAAACGAATTTTAAAATTTATGTTTTAACATGTTTGATAATTGATTGAATCGAATTTGAATGAACTTTAATTGAGTTGAAAACTAGTTTAATTTGATATTTTTACACTGGTTTTATTTTTTATTTTTAACTTTTTTGTTTATGGAGTTCAGTCGAGTATCAAATTTTACTGAATATAAAAAATATATTCAAGCTTATCTGATAACAAACTTTTACTCAATAATCTTGAATTTAATATAGAATAACTTGATTTGATTTTCAACTATAAGATGGAATTTATGATAAAATTATTTAGAATATCAAATATTTGATTAAAAGTATCAAGAAACTCGTTAGGATTATAAAAGTTCGAAATAATGGTATTATATTTTAACTGTTGTTAATTTTTTTTACTCAAATGTTTGATAATCTTAATGAAGATTTTAATACTCTTAATCTCATATCTGATATTTTAACTTATCATTAATATTTTTATATAAACTACTTTAAGAAAGCTTGTACATTTACTCTTTCATTTTATTTTAATTAATTGATCCTTCGACTTTATTTTTTTTCACATCGAGTACTGATATTTATTCAAAAACAGATGAGCAAACATAAAAGTTTAGGGGTAATAATAAGGGAAAATATACATTTTTGTCTTATAAGTTTCGTTAACTTTGGTTTTCGTCCTCTTAAGTTTTGAATATTTGTTTTCGTCCTTTAACTTACCAAAAATTATGGTTTTCGTTCTCTTAAGTTTTGAAAATTTTTTTCATCCTTTAAATTACCAAAAATTATGGTTTTCGTCCTTCAACCGCCTATAACCAGTCACACAACCGATAATACACATGTAGATCAATTTTTTCTAATTTTTTAAGCGAAATACTGACGTGGGGGTATTAGAGGGAATTAGGTCTTGATGGATAAAATACAGGATTAACCGTAAATTCTCTCCCAAATAAAAATCCTAGTCGATCAAATCTAGGCATGGGGGCTTGAGAGAATTATGGAAAAAAGGAACAAAGATCCCCAAATTAAAATATCCAAAAGCTTAAATTCTTTTGAGCACATACTCACTGTACGGAAAGGAAAAGAGATGTCTTCAAGAAATTTGTATGAATCAACGAGTTTCGAGTGCAATATTAAGTGTCATTGTGGTTTTGTTGCACGATTTGTACATCATATTCAAAAATGAATCCAGACAGAAGATTATATGGATGTAAGTATTGGACGGTATTTGGGAAGGAATTTACGGTTAAAATGTATTTTGTCAAGACTTAATTCCCTCTAAATACCCCACGTTATCATTTTGTTTTTTTTTAAAGAAAAAATGGATCCACGTGTGTATTGTCGGTTGTATAACTGGTTATAGGCGGTTAAAGGACGAAAACCATAATATTTTGTAAATTAAAGGACCAAAAAAATTTCAAAACTTAAGAGGACGAAAACCATAATTTTTAGTAAATTAAAAGACGAAAACAAAAATTCAAAACTTAAAAGGACGGAAATTAAAGTCAACGATATTTATATGAAAATAATGTGTATTTTCCCATAATATAATTACAACATACAAAGAGTTGTCTATGAATTTCTCAGTGTGAACGTCATAAATGATTCTTTTTATTCAAAATGTATGTGATTATTGCACATATTAAACAAGTTTAAATTTCAATTATATCTTTAATAAACACATATCTTCTGCATTAATATAATACACTTGTCTAAATATATTATATTATGGGTAGTGATTGATATCCAGAATCTGGATATCCAGATTTCAAATTTTTAATTAATTATAATTAATTTAATTAATCATTTATATCCCTAATTTTAGGCGGTAGTTTAATGAGAAGACACACTTTATTTATTAACGGTAACATTATTAATTAACTTGAATAATAATCATGAACCCACCACCCCACTTCCCAACACATCTTAATTAAATTATCGGATCCTTTAAAAAAAAAAAATTAACGGATACTACACATCTTAATTAAATTAACGGATACTAAAAAATTTAAATTTATTTATGAATTAAAATTTGAAGACACATATATTCATCTTTATTAATGAACTAAATTTTGCAAAAATTCTATATATATCAGATTTTTTTTTCATATCAATATTTCATCCATTCTTTTGAAAAATCAACCATGGCAACTCGTCCTCAAATGCATGATCTTTTCAGAACCGATTCAGAAAATAATTCTTCAAGATCTACCCGTAATTACAATGAATTCGAAGATAGTGGGAGTCAAAGCAATGAAGGTTTTGATCTCAATGAAGATTATGTACCATCCGATTAAGAGCATTCAAATGAAGCTAGTGAAGATGTCAACATTCAACCGATTTGTTTGCTAATATTTGATTTGTTATAATTCAAATTTATTATATAATTCGATTAGTTTGCTAATATTTGATGTAATTTGATGAATATTACGACATGTTTTTTTTTTTTTTAATAACTGATGTAATTTGAAAATAAATTTAATTTGAAATGAGTAATGAGTGGGGTTTAGTTTGCCGAGATTTATGGATGGTGTTTAAATTTTTTTCACTTTTAAAAATATTTTTTTACGATTTTTTATATGATTTTTTTATTTTTATTTCATTCACAATTTTTAAAATATAATCTTAAATAATTTACGATTTGGTTTTAATTTTTTTTTATAATTTTGACATATTTTTAAATTGTAATTTTAATTTGAATATTACGATATGTTGACATATTATAATTTGATGTTGGGATCCTAATAGTATTACTATTTTGTGAGGATGGTATTAGGAACTACTCAATCTAGTATTACATACTATTAGGT
>JAPKLY010000003.1:1810147-1838754 GCA_026898435.1 Prunella vulgaris
AATATCAAGTATTGATGTTTGGATCCTAATAGTATAACTATTTTGTGGGAATGGTATTAGGAACTACTCAATCTAGTATTACATACTATTAGGTTATTTCCTAGTACCATCCTCACAAAAGAGTAATATTATTAGGTTATTTCCTTAAACACTTATTATTCATAGTGGTACTAGTGTTCATTCTAGTTGAATTATCAATCTTCATAGTGTGAAACACATAAACAATATAAATATCACTTATACATCATTATTATTATTATTCTTAATATATATTACAAAGATATAAACCTAATTTAAACTTACATTTAAGTAGTATCAACATTAGTACTATAAAGTGCTAGTGTACTATTGAGGATGGTACTAGTGTTCATTCTAGTTGAATTATCAATCTTCATAGTGTGAAACACATAAGCAATATAAATATCACTTATACATCATCATTATTATTATTCTTCATCCTAATTACAAAGATATAGACCTAATTTAAACTTAGTATCAACATTAGTACTATAAAGTGCTAGTGTACTATTGAGGATGGTACTAGTGTTCATTCTAATTTATCACTTATAAATTATCATTATTATTTTAACTTATTAAAGATTGAAAAAGAGCAGTTAAGAATTCAAAAGTATAAATAAAATAAAAATAATTTAAAAATAATTACGTAGCAAACTTTATTAAAGATTGAAAAAGTAAAAAATTTACATTATATTTTAATTTATATTATATTTATTTTGATTATACGTAACAAATTTTTTTTACATTATATTAAAGATTGAAAAAGTAAAAATGATTATACGTAACAATTTTTTTTTACATTATATTAAACACTTTCAATCTTTAATAAAGTAAAAAGATTATACGTAACATTTTTTTTTACATTATAATTTAATTTATATTATATTTATTTTGAGATACATTATATTATATTTTAATATCTGATTTCTTAAGATTTGAATTTGAATTAATTAACAAATTGATTATGTTCTAGTTTATTGTGATATGGAAACATGGGAAGTGTGGGGGAGAATGAGTATTAATTAACTGACGGCATAATAATTAACTCCCACCCTAATTTCACTCATCCACAAATCCACCCTAATAATTAACTCTCACCCTAATTCCAAAATTACCCTTGTCTGGATGTCTGGATGTCTAGATATTTAGCACTACCCTTATATTATTGAGTATAATTTAGAAAGAAAAAAAGTAATTAATGTTATACTAAAATGTGCAAAACAATTAAACAAGTTTAAATTTCAATTATATCTTTAGTAAATACATATCTTCTTCATTAATATAATACACTTATCTAGATATTTTTTTATTATTGAGTATGATTTAGGAAGAAAAAAAAGAGTAATTATTGTATACTAAAATGAGCAAAACATCATATGACTTGTAATTTATATAAAAAAAATCAAAATGACATAAAAATGGTCAGGATGGGGTATTCATGAATCAAATTGAGAGTACTATTGGTTTCTAATTTTTCACACTATTTAATTTACTTCAAATTAAAATTATTATCTATTATTTGGATTTTTATGTAGTATTTCAAATTATTTAAGGTTGTGTTTGGATGGAGAGATTTGACCAGAGTTATGACTTTTAAAATCCACAATTATTCACATCACTTTGTTTGGGTATAATATTCAAATTGCTAATTTTAAATACTTAACTTTTACTCTAATTCAAATTAAAAGAATTTTAAATATTTAATAAAACCGTATCATTTGAAATATATAAATTCTCAAATTCATTTAGTTTTTAAATTTTTTAGATTTCAAACGACTCTATCTAAATGCAACTTAAGGAATTAATGTTGTGTTTAGATGAAGGGATATGAGAGGCTATAGATTTTAAAATCACACCCCAAATCTATTTAGGCCACTTACAACAAGGGTTTTCTTAAGATACAAAACACAACCAAGGACATGAATTTTCCTTATTTACAATTAGGGGATTTTGTCTCAAATCTTCATAAATTAAATGATCTGAAAATAGTACAAAAATGTAAGTTTTTTTTTATTGTTGATATGATGTTTACTTTTTAGAACATAAATGAATTTTATAACAATTAATATAGTAAAAAAATAAAATTACCAAATCTATCTCATTTGCTTCACTTTTGAAAACTTCGCCCCTCCCCACCCACTCTCGCAAAACTGAAAATCAGAGATTCCGCCAGCGTTGAGAAGGGCGAACGACAACTAAACTCATAGAATTTTAAAAAAGAACCATATTCGTCGTTTTTTAAAACCACAAAATTTTGGATTTGTCTCGGTGTACCGGAAGCGTCCTTTGCCAGTAGCTGAACAGTCCAATACTGAAAACCACAAAATTTCGGCAAGGCGATTGATGACATTAATTTTCGGCCACTATTAATTCATCGCCGGTGAATCGCGATTGTACTTTAGAATATGTATCAATACCTTTGAGGATGAATCAGTACTTTAGTATATTCTTACAGTACTTTTGAGGATGAATCAGTACTTTAGTATATTCTTACAGTACAACACTTTTGAGTATGAATCATTACTTTACCGTCGCAACACCACTGCACAGCCGCCTCTGTTCGCGAAGGTCCCCGGAATCCCATTCTCATCGCCTACAACTAGTCACACAATCTGTCCGTTCTCGCCGGAACTGCTCAGTCCTCAACACACAAACAGAGCCACGCCAGAAACGTTCAAGCACACCCACTCACCGTCTCCGAATAAATCGTCGGAATAAATGGCAACGCAACTCCACCGCCGCTCAACCGCTGGAAACACCCAACTCACAACTGTCGCAACCTCCATGGAATCCGTTCCATAGCACCACACACACGCATCTCGTCGCCGCCGAAACTAGAAACCATTCACCGGAAATGGAGAACCAAATTGAGGCTGTTACATCTCTGTTCTCGCCAGATCTTCGACGCTCACCCAGTTACCTGTCGTCTGCAACAGACCCAGCCTCCACCGTCGTTAAACCGCCCAGATTCGAAGATCTAGTCACTTGAAAAAAAAGGCGATGGGGTAAACAGATGGCAATGGTGGAAGGAGAGAAGCAAATTAAAATTTGAAATTTTGAATTCATAATTTATTGGATATTTGATTGAATTAATTCTTTGCCTCAAAGTAAGAGTGAGGAACTAGTATTGTAGAGGAGCTAGTATTATAGAGGACACTATACTGATCTGAAAACGTGGTACTCCCTCCGTCCCTCTTTAAACTTCTTGTTTCTTTTTATTGTTTTGTTTAAGAAAGTGTATTATTTATTATTATATGGTGGACCACATGTTGACTTTTGTATAAAGTAATGAAAAGTTGTGAAAAAGTAATGGAGAGTTGTGAAAAGTGGTATTTGTTTATTATTATATGAAATATTGTTGTTGCTTTTTATGGAATGAGAAATTTATTGTGGGACATCCAAAAAAGAAAAGTGTGAAACTTATAGTGGGACGGATGAAGTATTTGATTTGCAGAATGAGTCAGATGAAAGATTTGAAGGAATTATTACATTTTGGCCCTTATTTGCACTCATTTTGTCCTTGTTTGTTACTTTTAAAAAGGTGAGTCCTAGAATATATTTTGGGTTCTAGATGAGCCCTTGTATGTAATAAATCCAATCCATTTCACTAGTTTAGAGAAAATATTCAAATGGACAGATTTTAAGAACTTATCTTTAACTATAATCCATATTAATAAATTTTCAAATACTTAATAATATCATATAATTTAAAATTCATTAATTCTTAAATTCATTTTATTTTCAATTCTTTAAATTTCAAATAACCCTCCCCAAATGCAACCTATAACTTTACTCGTATAAAATATCCTTAGTTTTTCAAACGCAATTCTCAATATAATATCCATCATTTCTCATACTCTTTGTAATCATTATTACATATTCAATCAAATACTCTATATGCTCCTTTTTCATTACAAACTATATCTCCTAATTAACCAATTTTAAATACATTATTAATTATTTATTACAGACTTTTTAAATTATATTTTATTAAATTTTAGAAAATTGACAGTCGCAAATATACAAAATTTAAATACATATTTTTTTATTTATTAAATTCACTTTACTTAATTTGGATTGCCTATAGTCCATAAGCAAACACCACTAAAACTATAATACCCTTAATTTTGGTTGCATGTTTTCACAGGAATAATTATATTTTGGTGGATTAATTATTTTGTCCCATACCTAACCTAAAACTAGTTCCGCACATGTACAAAACGTACTCAATCACACATACCTCAATGCACCAAATTTTTCTATGATATTAGTACATTGGCAAGACGTAAAACATTGTTCAAATTTGAAAAAAAAATATTTCCCCTGTCCCATAGGAATTTGCAAACTATCATTATTTGGACGTCCTACACAAATTTGCACACTACAAAAAAAGAAAATATTGATTTACGTGCACACTCACATATCTATACACATATTTACCCATATGCCACTACTTTATATATAAAACATAATTTCCTTAAAAAATGTGTCGTTCCGTAGGGTGTACATTTCTACGGGAATGGAGGGTGTATATGCTAATAGACCTGACATTACTTCTATTGATTGATAACAAATACATTTGATAAAATAAAAATTATAGCAATCTCATATTTTTGGCTCAGCCTCCACTCCACAAATTTCCGACGAGATATTTATATTGAATTTTTGAACGTGCTCTCTGAACGGCATATTTTTCGGTGAGACACTGCTATACTATTAAATTTATTTATTATATTAAACTTATTGTGATTGATAGCACTATATTTTCTTGACTGACCTATTTTCCTGCATATATATTTTTCCACCCAACAAATGCATATATACTATTGAATTCTTTATCATATTAAACGTAATGTGATTGCAATTTAGTGAATATATACTCTTGAATTCTTTATTATACTAAGGGCTCATTTGGTTCGTAAGATAAAATTATATATCCGTCAAAATCATGCATATTTTTGGCGGATAGATACTTTTATCTTACGAACCAAACATACCCTAAACCTACGGTCATAACATTGTAGTGAGTATCTTACTTATACTACAATTATTATGATTATACTATACTAATTTTTTTAAGGATCCGTAAAAATTATACATCCGCCTCCAATCTTCATACAAAAAAAAAAACATTTATCGATAAAGAAAGAAGTTATTTTCAAAATAATTCCGTTTAAACATGTTATAATATATGTGAATATATTATTATATTGTGTGGATATAATATTAGGATTATAGTCCATGGGCTTTAGGCCCACAAGACTTAGGGTTAGATACTCTATTTATAATGTATCGTTCCCTTGTATTATGTACTTCATATCATTGTAAACGGCAATCCATATTATTATAATATCTCCTGGCTTGGTCGCCCCCAAACGTAGTCACTCCGTGATGAACTGGGTCATCAATAGTGTGTCTTTTACTTTACGCTTTCCTCTCGTAAATCCTTAGCGCTCGTAGAGTCTTGTGCTGATAACGTGTTGTAATATTAAGAGGAAAGCTTAAAGTAAAAGACACAGTATTGATGACCCAGTTCGTCACGGAGTGACTACGTCTGGGGGCGACCAAACCAGGAGATAATATAATAATATGGACTGCCATTTACAATGATATGAAGTATAGAATACAAGGGAACGATAAATTATAAATAGTGTATCTAACCCTAAGTCTTAATGGTATTATGAAAGCCCAAATCATCAATTTTTTTCTAAGGCCTTATCCAATAATTATTTTTGGGTTAAAGTCCCATTAATAAATGTCTCACAAGTCATACACTCAATCCTTTATCAAATACACCCCTATTAATAAATTGTCATTGCATTTTATCTTAAGCCCTATTCCTTTTGTTACAAAACAATTATAAATTCTAAATTTATTAATTCCTTTCTTTGTAGCAACAAAAATGTCAAACATCATCAAACGTGAATTTGATGAACTGGCACTAGATGGCCACAATTACTTGACATGGGCTTTAGACGTTGAAATCCACCTAGCTTCAAAAGACTTATCCGACACCACCACTCAAGGGTGGAAATCCACTACTGCCCAAAAGGCACAAGCTCTTATCTTCTTAAGACATCATCTTCACAAAGATCTTAAGAATGAATACCTCACTGAAAAAGATCCATCGATGTTGTGGAAATCCCTCCAGGATCGATTCCAACAACAACAAAATGTGATCCTCCCCGAAGCCAGACATGCTTGGACAACACTTCGTTTCCAAGACTTCAAGTCTGTGACGGAGTACAACTCCGCCCTACATCACATAGTTTCACAGCTCAAGATGTGCGGTGAACCGATCCCTGATGATCAGTTGATCGAGAAAACTCTTTCCACATTCCATGCTAGTAATCTTGTACTCCAGCAGCAGTATAGGGCCAAAGAGTATCAAACACACTCCTACCTCATTTCTGCACTTCTAGTTGCAGAAAAGCACAACCAATTGTTGATGAAAAATCACAATACTAGACCGGTTGGCTCACAAGCTGTGCCTGAAGCACATGCTACTCGGAGGAACTCTAGAGGCCGTACACGTGGGAAAGGAAATGAGGAAAGTGGGGAACGCGAATCGACCCGAAGTCAAGGCCGTGGTAGGGGAAGAGGTAGAGGTCGCAACAATGCACAATCTAGTGCAACTGAAAAGAATGTACCTCAAGACAAACCATCGAGCTCAGGTGCACAGAACAAGCAACTCTGTCACAAGTGTGGATGCGACGACCATTGGTCTCGCCAGTGTCAAACTCCAAAACATCTAGTGGAGCTATATCAACGCATGCTTAAAGACAAAAAGGGAAAAGCTCCTAAAGGTGAATCACACCATACCAACCTGCCAGATGCAGGCTTTGATATGGAGAAGGATGACCTCTTAGTGGGTGATACAATGACTGTAGACGCCTTTGGAGACAATGAGTGATCGACATCAACTTGTTGTTTACTTGCTTTATCTATTAGACTATTTGATACTATTTGCTACTTGGTTGGACCAGCATGTTTGACTGGCTTTTATCTTGACTATGTTGCATGATACGTTTATGGATTCCATTTATGAATGCTTATCGATGCTTTATTTTTACAGTCAAATCCAATTGTCGATCACTATTGTCTACAAAAATAATTTAATACGTTCTTGATAAAGTAAGACCTAAGTGATCCCTTGTGCGGCTGATCAATCAACGTCTGTAATCTTGGCTCTCCTTAGCATTCCTCATATCTAAACGTACCCAAACATACACTTAAGTGCTTATGGAGATTAATGTGTTGTGCTTAGTAGATAGTACTACTACACATACTATCTTAAAAGATAGACAATTTTTCCAAACATTAACCGAAAAAAAAGGAAATGTCACTACTATTTCTGACGACGACATACAGATCGTTGGCTCCAGAAGAGCCTCGATCATTCTACATATGGGTATCGAGCTGATAATCGAAAATGCTTTATTGTATCCATAATCAAAGCGTACCCTCCTCAGTTTCAAAGACATTCGACAGAATGGCTATCACATTGAAACAAATACTGAGGACAATAGTGAATATCTGTTGATGACTCACTATTTAAATTGTCGTAAACACATCGTCGAAAAACTTCCATCTTTCTCGTCTGACTTGTATTACACATACATCAGACCCTCAAATCTCCATATAGCTCTTAATCTAAAATTTAATGATCCAAACTCTTTCAAACTATGGCATGAGCGGTTAGGACATCCAGGACAAACTATGATGCGTCGGATTCTATGTAATTCATCAGGCCATAACATAACACACAACAGAATCCCTTCTGTTAATGAATACATATGTGATGCTTGCACAAAGGGTAAGCTAATAATTCGTCCTTCTAGTAGTAAAGTAAGAACTAAATCTCCTAAATTCCTTGAACGGATTCAAGGAGATATTTGTGGACCAATACATCCAGCATCTTGACCATTTCAGTATTTTATGGTCCTAATAGATGCATCCACTCGGTGGACTTATGTAACCATGCTATCCACTCGCAATACTGCTTTTGCAAAGCTTATTGCACAGATTATCCTGTTGAGATCTCAATTCCCAGATCATCCTATTAAATCCATTCGTATGGATAATGCCGGTGAATTCACCTCTAAGGCATTCGATGATTTTTGCATGGCACTGGGAATCAAAGTGGAGCATTCGGTCCCTCATGTTCATACTCAAAATGGCCTAGCTGAATCATTGATTAAACGTCTTAAATTAATCGCTAGACCACTACTACACAAAACGAACTTACCTGTTTCATGTTGGGGGCATGCAATCTTACATGCATCATCACTAATCCAATTCCGACCAACTGCATATCATGAATATTCTCCTATTCAACTCGTGCGTGGAAATGAACCTAACATTTCCCATCTGCGTACATTCGGTTGTGCAGTGTATGTTCCAATACCACCACCTAAGCGAACATCTATGGGCCCACAAAGGAAACTCGGTATTTACATCGGTTTTGTATCTCCCACAATACTTAAATACCTCGAGCCTTTAACTGGGGATCAGTTTATAGCCCGTTTCGCTGACTGCACATTCGACGAAGATCTATTTCCGGCCTTAGG
The DNA here is from genome assembly GCA_026898435.1 of Prunella vulgaris. NCBI lineage: Eukaryota > Viridiplantae > Streptophyta > Magnoliopsida > Lamiales > Lamiaceae > Prunella > Prunella vulgaris. The sequence goes on from JAPKLY010000003.1 coordinate 1,818,736, forward strand.
GGGAGAGAAAAATACCATAATTAATAAATGTCGTGAAATAACTTGGAACACAAAAGATCTTCAGTTCCTAGACCCACGCACAAATCAATCTGAACTTGAAGTTCAGAAGATAATAAATTTGCAATACCTAGCAAATAACCTGCCAGTTGCATTCACTGATCATAAAGGAGTGACTAAGTCGCATATACCTGCGGTAGATGCGCCTCAAAGGGTATAACTCCCTTTGAAGACAAATGTTAATCCCCCCATGAGCCAGAAGCGTAAAGGAAATATTAACATAAGCGAACCGAATTCGCGTAAGTGTAAAACTGGCAAACACACTATGTCACCCCTAAAATCTCCTGAAGAGATTCATCCTATAGACGAAAATCAGAGTCAAAATGCACGTGTAAAAGTAATCAATGACTCTAAGAAAGCGGAATCATCAGACCGATACCCTTTGGGAAATGAAGAGGATCTGGTTGATGTAAACATCGAAGTTTCAACAAACTTCGTAAACACGGGAGAAACTTATAACAGAAATACAACTGTTGTCGACAACACATTTGCAGCCTTAATTGCCTTCACCATTTCTAATAATGATCTAGATCCTGAACCCAAAACTATATCCGGGTGCCGGAAGCGCTCTGATTGGGTGAAATGGGAAGCTGCAATAAAGGCAGAGCTATACTTGCTAAACAAACGAAATGTTTTCGGTTCCATCGTTCGTACCCCAAAAAATGTAGTCCCTGTTGGATACAAGTGGGTATTTGTACGAAAGCGAAACGAGAACAATGAGATTGTGAGATACAAAGCGAGGTTAGTGGCTCAAGGGTTTTCGCAGAGACCCGGTATCGATTTCGATCAAACTTACTCTCCTGTTATGGATGCCATAACATTCCGCTTCCTAATATCCCTGGCAGTTAAACTAAACTTAGAAATGCAGCTAATGGACGTAGTTACCGCATACTTATACGGATCATTAGATTCTGACATCTATATGAAAATCCCTAATGGATTAACTATTCCCCAAATGAGGAATAACGAACTTCGTAGTATGTTCAGCATTAAGTTGCAACGCTAATTATATGGCTTAAAACAGTCAGGTCGTATGTGGTATAATCGACTAAGCGAATTCCTCCTGAAGAAGGAATACGTAAATAACGAGGCTTTTCCTTGTGTCTTTACTAAGAAATCCCTTAATGATTTTTGCATCATCTCGGTGTATGTGGATGATCTAAACATTATCGGAACAAGGAAAGAGATTGAAGAAGCAAGTTCAATCTTAAAAACTGAATTTGAAATGAAAACTTTGGGTAAAACCAAGTTCTGTCTTAGTCTGCAGATCGAGCATTTCCCTGAAGGAATACTGATACACCAATCAGCTTACCTAAGGAAAGTGTTGGAGAGATTCCACATGGATAAATCTCATCCTTTAAGCACTCCAATGGCCGTCCGTTCCCTTGATTTGGAACATGACCCATTTAGACCTAAAGAAGATACCGAAGAGCTATTGGGACCTGAAGTTCCATATCTAAGTGCAATTAGTGCACTGCTCTATCTTGCAAACTGCACTAGGCCCGATATTGCCTTTGCAGTCAATCTACTTGCAAGGTTCAGTGCCTCCCCTACGAGGAGACATTAGAATGGTGTGAAACATATCTTACGATATCTTCAAGGTTCTCAAGATCTTGGTCTTTTCTATCAAAGAAACCAAGACAACAAGCTTATAGGTTATGCTGATGCTGGTTATCTATTTGATCCCCATAATGCGAAATCGCAAACGGGTTATGTTTTCCTCTGTGGTGGAACAGTCATTTCATGGAGATCTGTCAAACAAACTTTGGTGACCACATCGTCAAACCACTCAGAGATCATAACTCTATACGAAACTGCACGAGAATGTGTGTGGTTAAAGTCCCTTATAAAACACATTCACGATTCGTGTGGTATCCCTTCTGTTGACTTAAGCCCGTCAATTATCTACGAAGATAATGCTGCATGTATTGCACAAATGAGCAACGACTATGTCAAAGGGAACTTGACGAAACATATATCCCCAAAATTCTTTTATCCTCACGAACTCCAAAAGAGTGGTGAGATCACGATAAAACAAGTACGCTCAAGTGAAAATCTAGCTGATTTGTTCACTAAATCCCTTCCCACTTCGACTTTTGAAAAGTACGTACATGGAATCGGGATGCGTCGACTTGGAAGGTTGTTATCTTCAGGGGGAGTAACAAATGTTAAACAATCCTGATGATTGTATCCTCGAGGCCATTTGTAACACTCCACTAAGTAACACTTGCATTCTTCCTTGTCATATTATATCCAAGGGGGAGTGTTATAATATATGTGAATATATTATTATATTGTGTGGATATAATATTAGGATTATAGTCCATGGGCTTTAGGCCCACAAGACTTAGGGTTAGATACTCTATTTATAATGTATCGTTCCCTTGTATTCTGTACTTCATATCATTGTAAACGGCAGTCCATATTATTATACTATCTCCTGGCTTGGTCGCCCCCAGACGTAGTCACTCCGTGACGAACTGGGTCATCAATACTGTGTCTTTTACTTTACGCTTTCCTCTCAATATTACAACAAAACAATCTGTATAAAAACACAACAAACAAATATTCCAACAAATGACAATAATTGAACCACGAAAAAAAAATAGTTTTGTGACCCTATTTATTTCAGTAAAATGAATAAAAAAGAAGACCAAACTTTATCACAATTTACTCGAATTCCAGATCGATTGTTGTCTTTCTGTCATCATCGATGTTACCTATTAGCATCGCCTTCCTCAGCCACATCACCGCCTAAGCACAGTTTTGAAATCTTATCATTTAACTTATACAATTATCTTTTAATATTTGAATACAGTTTTTTTAAGTTAGTTCACAATACTCTACAGTTTGAAAATCACATTAAAAAATAACTTCTCTCTAACATCTCTCTTTTTCCCTTCTCCACCATTCCGTCCGTGTGTAAATTCGTTTATGTTGTACACTTAAGACTGCATTTGATTTTATCTTTTTGTTTAGTTCTATCAATCAAAATAATTTATGGTGATCTTTTGATAATTGATGTTTGGATTTGGATGTGATCAATTTTTTTTTTTAATTATTTTAACAAATTAGTTAGTTTGGTTAATAATTTTTTAAATATCATTAAGTTTTTATTTTTTATTTTATTAAAAATGAGAAACAAAAATGTTTGAAACATGGAGGGTGTAGTGGATGCAGTTACCTTTTTTTTTATAGGAACGCATCAAGCAAAATTATCAACTTTTTTTGAAAAGATGAAAAAAAAAAAAGAAATCTTAATCTCCTATATTTACCAGTTTTTACAATCCTACGTGGCTATCTTCACTCTTCTTTATTTTGAAATAATGAAATTCTATGAATTATTCAGTTACGTCTAAAACTGTTCTCTATCTATATGCACACCTATATATACAAACACATGTGCACTCAAATCGGCGCCACATTACAGAATTCCACCGATAAAAAGTCTCAATTCCCCCACAATTGTTCACTATGAATCCTAATCCACTCATCATAATTGTTTTAGTCAATAAACTCAATGGGTTATCTTCATAACTAATTACCATTTTTTCATGCGCCGCTTCATTCAGAACTCTTCCAATTCGAATTCATTCTATCCTTCCGTTAAAGGTAACAAAAATATCTATAAATGATTTTTCTTCTTTATTTTTAATAAATTTAAAGTTAGTTATTGCTAAATATACATGCATCTACAATTCTCTATTTTAAATTTTAAAAAAAATTGTATCACTTATACGATTATAATTTAATATTTTATTTTGGTATAATTCCAACATTATTTTTTGTAAATTCTATATAATTATGTTTAAAAAGTAAAATATTTTAATAATATATCAAAATTATAATTTTATAAATTAAATATACTTTAGCTGTGGGTTACGAAATCTCTACAACTCTCCCAATTTGAATTCCGAAAATCCTTTGATCCTTCCTTAAAGGTAACACAAATTTATGTAAATGATTTTTCTTCTTTATATTTTAATTAATTTAAAGTTAGTTATTGCTAAATATACATACCTCTGCAATTCTCTATTTTAAAATTTTAAAATTGTAAACTTATACGATTATAATTTAATATTTTATTTTGGTATAATCTCTACATTATTTTTCGCAATTCTATATGATTATGTTATAAAAAAATAAATGTTGTTACCGATTTATCGAGCAATATGAGCGGATTTATGTGGCTATAGTGGTATTCTCAATTATCGAATAACAAACAAAATATAATAAATAATGTAAAAACTACGGCACTGAGGAGGAACTTGAGAGCCCCTCCCTTGAATATGACATTGAGTGCTACAAAAAGAGCCCCCTAGCCTGTGTGTGTATTATTTCTTGCATAGGATTTCAACATTTACAAATGTGAATGAGACCCTCTATTTATAGAGGGTCAAACATAAAATAATGAAAAGATCTATCTGTCCCGCACATCTAGGCCTATTACAAATAAGTATAAATATGCACTATACTATTACATTAGAGAAATTCGGTCCATTTAGGGTTAAACCCGGGTTCCAGTGGACCCCAGTTTAGAAGCCCAAACTCATATATTTCTTGTCACAACAATAAATAAAACAAAATATTTGGATAAAACATGGTCCTTCCCTTAAGGTAACACAAATCTCTGTAAATAATTTTTCTTCTTTATTTTTTAATTAATTTAAAGTTAGTTATTGCTAAATATACATACCTCTACCATTCTCTATTTTAAAATTTTAAAATTGTATCACTTATTCGATTATAATTTAATATTTTATTTCGGCATAATTCCTACATTATTTTTCGCAAATTCTATAAAATTCTATTTTAAAAAATAAAAAAATAAAAAATTTGGATAATACATGATTTTAATAATATATTAGAATTGTGATTTTTTTAAACTAAATATAATTACGGTTGGGTTATGAAATCTAAAAAAAGCGGGTAGAACATAAAAAAAATTAAAATTTCAAAATTACATTAATTTTAAACCAATAATTAATACAGTTGCTAAAATAATGAGTTATAAAATCTCCACATAAACATTATTTTAATAATATAACAAATTTATAATTCTTTTAAAACTAAATATATTTACAGTTGCTAAAGTGGTGGGTTATGAAATTTCCACAAAAACAAAAAAATTGAAAACGGTTGAAAAATAAAACAAAAAATTTTGAATTTTCAAAACTAAGTAATTTTAAATCAATTATTAGTACGGTTGCTAAAGTGATGGGTTATTGAGTCTCCACATAAACTTAAAAATAACAGCTGAAAAATAAAATAAAATTTTAGAATTTTCAAATTTACAGTAATTTTAAACTACTTGAGATATCTACACTAAAAAAATTATCTATAGTAAATAATAATTATATTATTTTTAGTAAATTATATATAATTTCCCAATCATTAAAAAAGCCAAATCATGTAAAAAATAAATAAATAAAATATTTGAATAAAGCATGATTTAAATAATATATCAAAATTATAATTTTTTAAATTAAATATACTTATAATTGTTAAAGTGGTGGGTTTGGAATCTCAACAAAAACTTAAAAAAAAAAAAAAAAAAACAGCCGCGAAAGTAAACAAAAATTTTAAAAATTTCAAAATTACAATAATTAAAACAGTTTTTAAAGTAGTGTGTTATCGAGTCTTCACATAATCACATAAACTTAAAAAAGAATTGCTGAAAAATAAAACAAAATTTTTAAAAATTTAAAATTATAGTAATTTTAAACTAATAATTAATAATTTTAAACCACTCGTGATAATTTAAACCAAAACAAAATTTTTGAATAAGTCAACATTATAATTATAATTTAAAAAATATGTCAAATTATAATATTTTTAAAATCAAAATTAATAACGCAACAATTTTAACTTTCAAGTCGTTCATATTAAATTTAAATCAAAATAAAATATTTAAATTTGTCAAAATTAAAATTACAATTTAAAAATATGTCAAAATTATAAAAAAATTTAAAACCAAATTATAATTTTTTAAACCATAATTATTTACGAATTTAACTAAAATATAACAATAATATTAAAAGAATATTATTTACAAATTTACCTAAAATTATTTAAGATTATATTTTAAATTATCTTAACAATTTTTTAGTTTGAAATTTTCAAATCGTATCAATCATAATAAAAAAATTAACTAAATTTTTTATAATAAAATATACGCTAAATTTTTTTAAAAAATTAATTTAACTAAAAAATTTATAATAAAACATACATAAAATTAATTTTAAAAATTTAATTCACCCCGCCTGGTACGTGGGTAATGTACTAGTGTGTAGAATATTGACGTCTAAATAATGTTGAAGGATATAAAGTTTAATAAAAGCACCTCCAAAATCAAAAGAATCTAATTCCTAACGCATTTTGGGATATTTGCTTCCATTCAATCGACGGGAGTTCTCTACCCTTCTATTCAATTCATGTGCAATTTTGTTGAGAAAAAGAAAAAAAAGAACGTTATAGCCTTATAGGCAAAATTATTTATCTAAAGATATTTTTAAAATATATTATGAAAATGGGGAAAAATTGATTTTGTTTATGAAACTAAAGTCAGTGTAGTACCGACTGGCTACGTGGAACTTTTGGAATGAGCTAAACCATCTTAGACTAGGCCTCTACTATATAAAACATCAATTATATTACAGGTATGTGCTAATTAGTAGGAATCATGATCTATACGTCATACTATATTATACTTTATCATTTACTTCTTTTAAAAATGCATATTTATTTTATCTAAAAGTCCAGCCCATTTTAAAAAAATACATGTTCACACACTCATAAAAATATAAATATATTTAATTATATATTTTTATTGTTTAAAATAAAAATATATAATTAAATACATGTTCACACACTTATAAAAATATAAATATATTTAATTATATATTTTTATTGATTAAAATAAAAATAAATAATTAAATACATGTTCACACACTTATAAAAATATAAATATATTTAATTAAATATTTTTTATTGATTAAAATTAAAATTAAAATTTATAATTAAATACATGTTCACACACTTATAAAAATATAAATGTATTTAATTATATATTTTTTAATTTTATGATAAAATTAAATATGTAAGTGTGATAAAATCAAATATTTAATTTTATAATAAAAATTAAAATAATGTATTTTATTGATTTTTATGATTGTAAATTTTTTTTTTTTTTGTGTGGAAGTAGAGTTGAGATGTCCAAATAAGACGAATGTGAAAATAGAGGTGGGACAAATTTAGTATAATAATATTATAAAAATGAAAATAATATTATACTTACTTCATACTGAAATTAATTTCACATTTAGATGAATACATAAATTATATAAAACTATATTTTTAAATAAATTAATAATGTATGAATATTTATGAGTGTGTATAAATTAATATTTTTTTTATATAGAGGAGGGCCTAGTCTAAAGATGGTTTATTTCATTCCAAAAGTTCTACGTAGCCAGTCTATACTTGTAGTACCGACTGGCTATATTTCCATAAACAATCTCAACTTTTCCCTATTTTCATAATATATTTTAAAAATATCTTTAGATAAATAATTTTGCCTAGCCTTATAGGGCGTGAAAATAAATTCTGATATTTGCGAGAGACTTATTTGGCTGAGAAAAAATAGAATCCGTTTTCAATTTCTAAAACGCTTTAGAAATTTCTATTCCCTCGACGGGTCGGCCATCGAGGTGGTGGAGTTTCACGGCGGAGCGCCCGCCGGCCGGCTATACAGTCGACCGAAGCTTCAAGCCATCAACGGCGATACAACCGTAACTTCATCCTGCTATCCCCGTCATCTATTTTGCGTTTTTGCCTTTTCTTCACTGTTATATTTATCATACGTAGATCACAAAGGTTAATATGGTAATGTTTTGAAATGTCGATACTCGTGAAATGAAATTCTTGGCGAGTGGCACTCTTTTCGATGTTTGGTTCTCAGTCGATATATCTGAGTCTATTGCCACGGGAAGATAATTTTTGATACGATAGTTTTCACGGTGAGATGTGATTGAATTAGCTGCTATTAGCTTGAACTTTTAAACGGTGCATATGAATTGTTTATGATACTCATCTACTTTGTTTTTAATCTTCATACACAGAATTTTAACATCAATCCTCACAGTGTTAGTTTATGTGGCAAATATATCCCCTCATGAATTTCCAGCTTCCAATTCTTCAACTAGCTGTTATTGTGATGAATTGTTGGTTAAGTAACTCAATTGACGCTTAATTCTCTTTGTTAGCCTTAAGTTTTATATGGTGAGATGTGGACTTGTCTTAAAGAGGCTAATAATGCCATCATTTTCTTGTAAAAGAACTCATCATTTTCTTTCCTGAAAGTCTGAAGAGAGTGACCTGATGCAAATTACTTGTTTCTGCCATGAAACTTTTCCTTCTGCACATAATTTGAAATATTAAGCCTACTATCATTTGCCTCTTTGTTTCTTTTTCTTAAACGTAGCCATTGTAGATAGGCTGTAATGCGAAAATGTAGGATCGTGCAGGAGATTCTTACTTATTTCCTTTTATTAAATTTAGCCATTATAACTAGGCTTTCATGCAAAAAATGTATGATCATGCAAGGAGATTCTTCCTTGTTTACTTTTCTTAAACCTAGCCGTTGTAACTAGGCTGTGGTGCAAAACATAGGATTGTTCACGGTGATTCTTGAGTCCACGGTGGTTGATTTATAGTGATTTATTCACTTGCATATAACTTGTCGGCTTGTCGCTCAGCCAGTCAGCTGCTCAAAATTTGTGAGTAAGCTGGGACTGGGAATTCTCTAAAGTTTATATGTAGGACACAAATCTAGAGAAGAGCTGAAAAATCTAACTTGACTTCTCATTTCATGCACTTTATGTCTTCTTGAAGTTGACACTACAAACATGATCAAAAACTTCATTAAAGCATCAGCATGCTGCACAAGACACAAATGCAGACAACAGTTTTGGTACTTTTGGTCTTCGTGTGTTATCAATTATCATCATGACATTGATACTGAAGTCTTTAAAATTCTTGTTTTATATTGTAGAGCTGTCCTCTCATGTCTTGGAGTTTTTGTTTGCGTGACAAGTAAGAAATCTGCACTTATTGAAAACTCCGTCTAGTTGATGACAAGGTCATGAAGCCACAATAGTCTCCCAGTGTAGAGTTCATAATAGTAAGATGCTAATATTAGTGTTAGAATAATATCAATATGTATATATTTGGTAGAGATCTAGGGCATTAAATGAGGTTACCTTAATTAGCTTAGTCCTTTGTGTATATATAGGCACTCATATCAATTGTTTCTAAAAACATATTTTTCCCCAATGATTTCGTGTGTCTCGTTTAACATGGTACCAGAGCACGGTACGATTTAGGGCTTAATTTTCGGAGAGAAAAAAAAAAAGTCAAAAACCTAGGGTTTTTTGGTTCGACCTGTTCCGGCCATCACCGGTCGACACCGCCGGCACAGGGAGGTGCGGCATCGCACGGCGACAGTTCGCCAGAAGTTTCAGCTCTGGCACCGGCGCGTGTGAGTCTCACGCACCGGGCGATTGTTTCTAGGCAGATTTCTTCTGCTGGCGCGTGGGGGCGCATGCCTGGTCGGATTTTTTTTTCTCCGGCTGATTTGGTTCAACTCGTCTCGTCGAGACCTTTCCGTTGGTGTACCTGTTTGAGTCAGCATCCGAGTGGTGTGTGATTTCGGTTTGGGTACAGATTCTTTTTGCTCATCTTTTTTTCAGAAATTTTGATTTCATTGTTACTTGATGTTTTATTATGGAGTGCCGTTACTGTCATAGTATTGGACAGATCAAGCGAGATTGTCCAAAGTTACGTAATAAGAAGCCGCTTTCGTCCACTCGTGTGGCTGCTAGTGGCAGCAATTCTGGCCATTCTAGTGAGTATGTCACTATATCTGCTCGTGAGTATGCAAAATTGATGCAATTACAAGCCAGTTCAGTCACCACCATTGCTGAGTCAGGTAAACCTAATGCATGTCTTGTCTCCTCATCTTCCAAGTGGGTTATTGATTCTGGTGCCACAGATCATATGACAGGTAACTCAGAATTTTTCTCTACCTTTGACTCACATACTACCCACTTTCCTGTTACCCTAGCTGATGGCTCATAATCTCGCGCCATTGGATCGGGAACTGTTAACCCAACATCTTCACTGTCCTTAACATCTGTTCTTAACATTTCTTCTCTCTCGTTTAACTTAGTGTCTGTGAGTAAACTTACACGTCACCTTAATTGTAGTGTCTCATTTTTTCCAGATTATTGTTTGGTTCAGGATCTCACGATGAAGAAGATCATTGGTAAGGGACATGAATCAGGTGGTCTTTACATCCTTGATACACAACAATCAGTTGCATGTGCAGGAACCATCAACCCTTTGGATGCACATTGTTGGTTAGGTCATCCTTCACTTCCTTCGTTGAAGAAATTGTGTCCACAATTTTCTCAGTTGTCATCTTTAGATTGTGAATCCTGTCATTTTGCAAAACACCATCGTGTCAGCTTAAGTCCTCGAGTCAACAAACGAGCTCGTGCTCCTTTTGAGTTAGTCCATTCTGATGTGTGGGGTCCATGTCCTATTACATCGAATCTGATTCCGTTATTTTGTTACTTTCGTTGATGATTATTCTCGTATGACATGGTTATATTTGATGAAAAATCGTTCTGAGTTATTTACCCATTTTTATGCCTTTTGTGCTGAGGTTAGGACTCAATTTGGTTTGCCTGTGAAAATTTTGAGAAGTGATAATGCTAAGGAATATCTTTCTGACACATTTCACAAATATATGTTGCAAAATGGTATACTTCATCAAACGTCTTGTGTTGACACACCATCTCAAAATGGTGTGGCTGAAAGAAAAAATAGGCATCTTCTTGAAACTGCTCGAGCATTGTTGTTTGCAATGAATGTTTCTAAACCTTTTTGGGCTGATGCTGTCTCCACTGCTTGCTTTCTCATCAATCGCATGCCTTCTTCGGTTCTAGGGGGCGAGTCCCCTTTTGATGTCTTGTTCCCATCTCAGTCTCGATTTCCGGTAGAACCTAAAATTTTTGGTTGTAAATGCTATGTTCGGGATGTTCGGCCTCATGTCACGAAACTTGACCCTAAGTCATTGAAGTGCATTTTCTTGGGATATTCTCGGGTACAAAAGGGGTATCGGTGTTTTTGTCCTAGTCTCAACAGATATCTTGTGTCTGCTGATGTTACGTTCTCTGAACATACACCTTTCTCTCAATCCCCTTCTCCTCCCATTGAGGGGGAGGACACAGACTTTCTGGTATACTCAGTTACTCCACCGGTTCTTCCTCCACCTGAGTCCACTAAACCTCCTATCCTACATACATACTCTCGACGCCCGCAACCATCTACCACTCCTATTGCTGATTTAGTTCCTGCTTCGCCAGTTTTATGTCCCGATGCGCCAATGTCTTCGTCGGCAGATCCTTCTCCAAGTGATGATCTTCCTATTGCTCTTCGAAAAGGTAAACGCTCTTGCACTTATCCCATTTCATCTTTTGTTTCCTATGATCACTTGTCTCCTTCTTCTCGAGCTTTGATTTCTTCACTTGAGACTGTTCCTAAAACTGTCCATGAAGCTTTAGCCCATTCTGGTTGGCGTAATGCCATGATTGAGGAAATGCATGCATTAGATTCAACCGGTACTTGGGAATTAGTGGATCTTCATGCGGGTAAACGACCTATTGGTTGCAAATGGGTGTTTACTATCAAAGTCAATCCTGATGGATCTATTGCTCGTCTGAAAGCCCGCCTTGTTGCTAAAGGATATGCTCGAACTTATGGTGTTGATTATTCTGATACTTTTTCTCCGGTTGCCAAACTCACCTCGATTAGACTTTTGATATCACTGGCAGCTACCCATCACTGGCCTTTACACCAATTGGATATCAAGAATGCTTTTCTCCATGGCGATCTTGTTGACACTATTTATATGGAGCAACCACCTGGATTTGTTGCTCAGGGGGAGAGTAATAAGGTATGTTATCTTCGAAAGTCGTTGTATGGTTTAAAACAGAGTCCTCGCGCATGGTTTGGCACTTTTACTCGTGTAGTTGAGAAGTTCGGTATGAAGCAAAGTAAATCTGATGATTCTGTTTTCTATATGAATTCTGAGAGGGGTATTATATTGATGGCAGTGTATGTGGATGATATTGTAATCACTGGAAGTGATCCTAAAGGGATTGCATCTTTGAAAGCTTTCCTTCCTACTCAATTCACTACCAAAGACTTGGGGACACTTAAATATTTTCTTGGTATTGAAGTGAGTAGATGTAAGAAGGGAATTTTCTTGTCTCAGAGAAAATATGTGCTAGATTTACTTTCTGAAACAGGAAAATTGGGAGCTAAACCATGCAGCTCTCCTATGGTTCCCAATTTACAGCTCACGAAAGAAGGTGATGTATTTGATGATCCTGGAAGATACAGAAGGGTGGTTGGAAAATTGAACTACCTCAGAATGACACGTCCTGACATTGCTTAATCAGTAAGTGTTGTGAGTCAGTACATGTCATCACCAACTATAGATCATTGGAAGGCAGTAGAGCAGATCTTGTGCTATTTGAAGGGTGCACCTGGACGTGGAATTGTGTATAGTGACCATGGTCACGATCGGATTGAGTGTTTTTGTGATGCTGATTGGGCAGGTTCGAAAGAAGACCGAAGATCTATTTCAGGCTATTGCGTTTTCTTTGGGGGAAATTTGATTTCTTGGCAAAGTAAGAAACAAAACGTAGTCTCACGTTCTAGTGCAGAGTCTGAATATAGAGCTATGGCCAAGGCTGCGTGCGAGATAGTTTGGGTTCGTGGGTTCCTAAATGAAGTAGGTTTGAAGGCTTCAATACCTGCCAAGTTATGGTGTGATAATCAAGCTGCGCTTCATATTGCCTCTAATCCAGTCTATCACGAGCGAACCAAACACATTGAGATTGATTGCCACTTTGTTCGTGAGAAAATCCAACAAGGAGTAATTTCGACAGGTTATATGAAAACTGAGGATCAATTAGGGGACATCTTTACGAAGGCACTTAATGGAGTTAGGGTTGACTATCTTTGTAACAAACTAGGCATGATCAATATCTATGCTCCAGCTTGAGGGGGAGTGTTAGAATAATATCAATATGTATATATTTGGTAGAGATCTAGGGCATTAAATAAGGTTACCTTAATTAGCTTAGTCCTTTGTGTATATTTAGGCACTCATATCAATTGTTTCTAAAAACATATTTTTCCCCAATGATTTCGTGTGTCTCGTTTAACAATTAGGATCAGCTATTATAATTGTTAAAGATTTCTGCAAACGTGCTGGGTAGTGAAAACTTTAATCTATCAGTTGCACCACATGAATGTTAAACATCATCGAATATTTTTCAGAGAAACAAATAAAAAAGAAATAGATTATGTTTAGAAGCCTTTGGACTTGTTAATGCACAATAACTCTTCTAAAGAGCTCAATCAATTTCTTGATCTGATGTTTCTTTTTTCACTATAATCCAAGACCAGGGCTAGGATATCTTGTTAACTGAAGTTTTATATCCGGTCCTTGTATGTTCTTTCCAGGAAAAATCCTCTGAAATTTGGGATTTCACCTCTGTCTGATCTGCCTTCAAGCTCATATTGAATATTCATGTTCTCCCACTTTCATTTCCTTTTTCTCCTGAAGTGATTACTTCGCACTAAGTATTCTGTTCTTCTATTTTTCATGTTTGATGGGCACACTATAAAATAATGTTATGCTACTACCCCTTGGGTATCAACAATCATTGATGATAAATGATTCTGTCCTTCTCGACTTTGATGAATAGCAGTGGAAGGAAAGTAGAGAGGTGCATTTATTGTAGAATCTTGCTGTATGCATTTTAGAACATTTTTTTTGGGCTAGTAAATGAGTTTCACAACAATTGTAATTTTTTAAAAATCTGGAGTATATATATGTAAGCAGTAAGATTGCGATATAATAAACTTACTATTGACTAACAAAATTATGAAAAAATAGAAGTCCAAAATAACGTTGTGTAGAGGACCCCTTTTTCCAGCACTATTCATGGCTGCCTTATCTTTATGTATTACTTTCTTTGAACAGAGGTATATTTGAAAAGATTCTGTTATCGTAGAGAGAAAAAATAAAGCGTTTCATGGCATATTAACATCATCTTGCTTTCTTTTCCTTTGCTCTTACTGTTGGTTCTTTTCTATTTTCGTGCATGTTGTTTCCCCTTTTTATCTGATTTTTGTAGCTTCGTAAGTTGTAACAGAAGTAGTTCCTTAATTATTCTTATTTTCTTCAAGGATCAAGTGAGTGTCTTGAAATTATTGGCATTGTCAAAGGTACAAGGTAATTTGCTTTCTGCTAGAAATTAGATAGAGTTTCTGATGTGTTGTAGTATGTCATTAATGTTTTAATATTCATATGTATACATTTCTGGATGGTTCTGAAATGATCATTTTCAGGTGTTTTAGCCTGTTGTTTAGTTCAAGCCAACTTGACCCTTTGCTAAATAGTCTCCAATATTTTGGGCTTGCAAATAGAAGGCTCTACTCAATCCTATTTTTGATCCGGACTCAAATTGCCACCTCTAATCTCGGGTTAACCAGGCGGGTCAGTGTCATTTTGGTAGCCTAAAGGAGGGTGATGTTTGTGGGATCCATTACTGGGTCCATATTTGACCCTAAGTAAGAAGATCCCTTCCCTTTTGCTAGCTGGTTGGCAAAGAAAACGTGGTAGGGACGCTTGAGAGCACAATTGCTTTATGGAAATCTTCATTCCTTTCCAATTGGTATTTCTCAATTCTCTCCTTTCTCTCTGCATTGCCCTTCTATTTGAATTGAGTTGGATTTTGACACCACTTGATGGTAGATGAGGCTATTTAATGTTCTATCATGGCCTATATTTACTCACCTTTTATTTTCAGTTTCGAAAACTAGGGCCGACGGGCTATAATTAGAGCTCGATGGCCTTACGGGATATGCTTAGTAGAAAATGATTAGATCAGAATCAAATTAATTGAATTAAATATTTAATTAGTCTTAACATATATTCATAACGTTGAATGTAAATATAAAAATTGATCAACTAAGAGGGTGTTTAACAAAATTCAATTTACACATCTTATAACTTCTAACATCTTATAAGTTGTTTTAAAATCACGTGAAATATTATTTTTGCAATAGCCTATAAGTTATTGGAGTGTTTGACTAATACAATTTATAAAATTCTTTGGTAATTTAACATAATGTTTTTTAAAAATTTAATTTTAATAAAAAATAAATATGTATTTTATTTTTTATGTTGAGGTAGGGGTTAGATAGAGATGATAGGGTTTTGGGTGAGGCAGGTGGGTGTGAGAAAAATAAGTTAGAATATCCTAATTTATTATATTACAACTTATAAACTGTAAGAAACTTATTTTAAAATTTTATAAGCTGCTGAACATATTATCAAATACTTTAATACAACTTATAACCTATTCTAAAAAGCTTATAAATTCTGTGAAACACCCTCTAAATATACTACAATGAAATATTAAATATCCTTAAGATTGATAAAGCATGTGACCCCATGGCCGGGAGCAATTTTGAGCTCAATCTAATCACTTTTATGATATAATTTAATTTGTCCGACGGGGAAGAGCCTTTATTTTTTGTTTTTGCCAAAAAGAAATAAAAAAAGAAGAGGTGGTTGCACCAATTGGCAACAAATAAATGCTGACAAAAGAATTAATTTGTGGTGGGGACTAGGGTGGAAGTTCGCCTTTTTAGGTGGAAAAGAAAGAATTATTACCATCGTTTTCTATGGATTGAAGCCTGTGTCATCTTCCACAATCCTACTGTTTCTTTCTACTCATTTGTTGTAGCATTTTTTCTCCAAATGTAGGGAAGTTGATAATACATGAATATTTTAGAATAATTGCAGCTTTTTGGTCAGAAAATCTATGGAATTTCTAGTTCTGCCCTTTCTGGTATTAATACAATGAAGTATGTAGGTTTCATAATATCTAGACCACTGTAGTTTTGGTGGTTATGTATTGTCTTTTTGTCTTAATGTTCCAATATATGAATGCAAGTATGGTACCCAGCTGTGCTCACCTTCTTTCGGGAATCAGAACGCTGCATTTTGGGTGAATACTTGTTTTTTTTTTTTTTTGGTATACGGTGATATCTGCATTTGATGAATATCTAGCACTATTTCAATAATATCCGGCCTTATATATGAATTTCAAATGAATGTCTAGCGTTATATTTGATGAAAGTATAATAGATGGAGTATAATATGTCTTTCATCGCATAAGAACCTGTAGATTTTTCTTTTTAGAATGTCCCCAACAATCTACAAAGTCGTAAAAAAGGAAATTTCTATATAAACTCTATTTTTTACAATATTTACATTTTTTTTTTACTTTTTTTGTTTACAGGGCACTTAATTCAACTAATTTTTTAATTTTTAATACGTGTGTCCCTCCTTTTTTACAAGTTCTTGTGTATGTAAAAGAGTATATCTTATGCACGGTATATCACTAGCCAATATAATTAGTTTCTACAACAACAATTTTTCCAAATAATAGCATCAGCGTGTCTTGTAAAGTGCATGTTTTGAAATATTAAAAATAGATTCTAAAAGTGTTTTTTTTTTTTAAGTTATATTTCACAGCTTTTGATTTTTTTTTTCAAAAGCTGTTTTGTAGCAGTTGCAAACAGGCACTAACTCATTATTATTTTTAACCGTATTTCATATGAATATGTGACGTTTTAAATGAATATAGAGTTGTACTTTTTTTTAAATCAATCTCTCTTATTTTAAATTATTATATATTATAAATGCATGTTAATAGACTTAGAATTATTTAACATGGAGTCCTAAAATAATTCACCAATTACTTTTTCATTCCTTGATGAGAAACATCGAACATGAACAGTGTGTAGATTAATGATAAAGCGTCGTTTAAGGTTGGGTGCTTAAATGAGCACATTAAAAAAAATGAATAAAAGTAATTGAAATTGGAATTTAAAACTGACAGAAAAAGCGTGTGGCTTTGATGGTTGGGTCCAGCAAAGGAGAAAAAGGTCTGAGAAGAGGTGGGAAAGAAATCCTTTCACTAATTTCAACCTTTTACTTTTACCTCACTTATCTATGTAACTTATCATTCCTTTTTCTTGTAAAATAATTATCTATAAATGAGAATTTCACCAACACAAAAATGAGCATATACGCCTTTTTTTTTTTCTTTCAGAACTCGGGGAATGTTTGGTTGGAGATTTTTTGAGGTGAGTAATAATAATTAAAGTTATAGTATGTGTTTGGAATGACTCTACTATGACTTTCATTACATATCATTTTCATTCATATACCTTTTCAATTATATACCAAATGGTCCCTTAATATTTTGCATACGAAAATCAATATGAGATTCGAGTTTACATAATTTTTTTATATATTACCATTATATATATCTCTGCCATAGCGTTTGATATAATTGTAAGGAATGAAAAGGGTATAGGAATGAAATGGGTATAGAATGAAAATCATAGTTCTCAAATAGCTGAACTATGGTAGATTCCTTAGTTTTTAGGAATCAAAGTCATAGTAAAATCATATCAAACATACACTATGACTTTGACTACCATTACTCACCTTTGAAATGACCAAATCAAATACCCCCCTTAATTTTTATATTTTAATGTATTTTTAAAAATTATTTTCTTAATTTTTTGTACTAATAAATATTTAAAATAAAATAAATATTGTGAGAGTGTTTTTTTAAGAGTATAAAAGTTATTATGAAATGTTCTAAAAAATAACATAAAATATAAATTATTATTATTATTGTTAAAATATAAAATGCCAAATATCTTGTTAACCGTAATAGGATATTTACATAAGAAAATGAGTTTAAAGCTTCATTAGTAATTCCTGGGAAATTAAATTGAGTATATAAAATGGTAAATTTGTCACATACAGGATTTTTTTTTCGAATTTAGCTAAAATTTATTGGATAAGCGTAAAATATATTCGATACACGTCATTTAATGGCCTGCTGTAATTATCTATTCAATAAAATGCATATAAAAATATATACTGATAAATATATTAGAAAATTAAAACCCTGTGTACTTTTTGACGTAGATGCGCCTCCTTTTGGAAGGTGGGTGAAATATTAGGAAATATAGAAAACCAAAGGAATTTACTATTAAAGGCCACCCACCAAAAAATTATCTTTACTGTCCAAACTTTGTCGACCAACATTCACTTTTTTACAGCTTCGTCTCTTTTTCTTTTTTCTTTTTTTTTTTCTCAATTTTTTAAAGTCCACTTAAAAGTTTCGTTTATTTCAAGCTTTGGACACTATAATTCCTGCACTTGATTTTCTTGACGACTACAAATATTCTACCACCTTTTTACCTATATATTTGCACATATTAAAAAATTAAATTAAATATTCATATAGGGTTATCCCTTAGATATTGTAATATATCGGTATTAAGGTATCTCACATCGGTATTGAGTGTGGTCTTGGGTGGACTTATAAGCCTGGACAATTCTCTCACTTACAACCCGTGTTTTAAGTGTAGAGTTAGGCCTTCATACATGGTATCAGAGCCACTTCTCTACTCGATGTGTGGATCCACCTGTGGAACCACGTGTCGAGCTAGATGAGCCTCTTACGTGAGGGAGGGTGGACTTATAAGTTTGGGCAATCCTCTCACTTACAACTTGAGTTTTAAATGTAGAGTTAGGCCTTCATAGTAATCATCAATTCTAAAAATAAATACATAATATCATTGGATAAATCTTGCCTATTGCTCACACGATCTGATGAAGGGTATATGATTCTTGTGAGACATTGAGAGTTGAGACAGTATGCTGTTAAACTAACAAATATTTTTAGGTCAAGTGTAGTACTACTTTAGGGAGTAAAAATTATTTATATTTTATTCCACCATATGGAATATATTCCATGAGATTTACGTAAAAGAGTTTACATCTCATAAATCATGCACGAAAGATTTTCAATCTTAAACTTTGACTCGGTCAGTACGTAGTTTATATTATCATGCATCCGTTTTAAATATAAAAGAAATACTATAACATAAACTCATTAAGCATATACTCTCATCTTCCCATACTTATTTTCTAGTTTACTATTTGCGCGAATACTAAAAAAATGATAAAATTATATTTTAGTAAAGGCAAAGTATTGTATGAAAATGACTCGTGATAAACTTATCATGAATAATTTTTAATGTATTAAATATTTAATCACGTGTATCAAAAATCTCATCAGGTGTATCAAAAGTTGAGGTCAATAAAATTTATATATTGATTTCAACTTTTGATACACCTGATGAATATTTTGAAACACTTGACCGGATATTTGATACATTAAGACAATTTCATGATAAGCTTATCATGAACTATGTTTACACAATACCTACTCTTTAGTAAAAAGTGATAGGGATTAAAGTTTTTGTAATCATGTAACTTAAAAAAAAATGATCCATATGCATTAAATATTTTAATATTGATTCTGTAAATTTGAAAATATTTTGATTTTAGTCATTTTATAAATTTACAGGACCAATATCAAGTTTGAAATTGGTATTATAAGTTTATAAGAGGACCAAAATTAATATATTTTTAAATTTACAGGACCAATTTCAAAATGTGTGATACATATGGATTAAATCCAAATTGAAGATAAGTTACAGGACTGCAAAAATCTTAATCCCAAAGTAATAAAGTAGATGGTGATAAAATGATATTTCTTCTTTGGCCTGTCTCACAAGAAGTTTGCATGCCTAAAAGTAAGATTATTTATCAAACTCACCTCTCACAACTAGGGGTGGTCATTCGGTCTATTCGGTCGGTTCGGTCCAGTTTTGGACAAGACCAAATAGACCGAATATTTGTGTGCTATGGACCGAACC
>JAPKLY010000003.1:1838764-1870125 GCA_026898435.1 Prunella vulgaris
TGGACAAGACCAAATAGACCGAATATTTGTGTGCTATGGACCGAACCGAACCG
This sequence comes from Prunella vulgaris, assembly GCA_026898435.1. Lineage (NCBI taxonomy): Eukaryota > Viridiplantae > Streptophyta > Magnoliopsida > Lamiales > Lamiaceae > Prunella > Prunella vulgaris. The sequence goes on from JAPKLY010000003.1 coordinate 1,838,818, forward strand.
AATAGTGTATTGGACCGAATCGAATTATTTCAGTTCGGTGCATTTGGTCCAAATAGTTTAAAAAAAATTCATCACAATTTAAGGGTATACAATACAATTATATTTAGTTCAATACCAACAAATTAAAGAGATACAATACAATTAAATTCAATAAAATTAGCAACATTAATTTAATAAAATTAGGGCTTGAGTGAGTTGTGGATTGAATTTTTAATTCTTAGTTAGTAATATGTTTATGTGTAGTGTGTATTAGTTCTCATAGGTTATATATATAGTATAATTAATATAGGAAAAAAATACAAAATGGTTCAACAAATTGACAAAAATTGCATATTGGTCCCACGCAAAAAAAAAAGCTTTCGTGCCAAAAAAAAATATACTGCCGTGCAAATTTTTTGAACCAACTTGTAAATATAGTGAATTTTTTGAACCAATATGTAAGTGACCCATTAATATATTATGTTTTAATTAAAATTCGATCCATTCGGTTTTTTCGGTCTATTCAATTTTGATTATCCAGAACCGGACTGAACCGAATAGACCGACTTTTTAAAATTTTGGACCGAAAACCAAACCGAAATTTTTAGGACCGAACCGAACGGACCGAATTTCATCGGTTCGATTCGATTTTTCAGTTTTTTTGGATTTTGTGAATATCCCTACTCACAACACACATATAATATTCATAAAAGTATATTTATTATACTTTTTTTTAAAAAAAATTATGTGTTCAAAAATTCTCACAATATGGTTCGAAATGGAGGGAATATTTTATTAAAAAATTATGTTTTAGTGTGTTTAATAAAGATGAATTAGTGTATTAATTTTTTTTTAGGTCTCTAGCAAGTACTCCCTCCGTCCCACAGAAATTTGCACACCATTTTTATTGGGACATCCCACACAAATTTGCACACTACTAAAAAAGGAAATATTGATTTACGTGCACACTCACAAATCTTTACACATATTTACTCATATATCACTACTTTATATATAAAAATATTTTTCTTAAAAAATGTGTCTTACCGTAGGAGTATCAAAGAGCAACAATTGAAGAATGGTGCTAACAGTAGCTCTATATATATCACTAAGTATAATGGGGACTTCAAATTTTATTGAAATAGCTCCATTTGTAGCGTCCCAAAAGTGGGATGCCATTTCTTTTTTAGTTTGACAATATTCAATATCACATTTTGGGATTTCACTTTTCTTTTTTTTAATCTTTATCATTGTTTATTTTGGGACTTCAAATATATATATATATATATATATATATATTATATAATATTAACAATATTCAATATATTTAATTTTGTATTTAGGTAATTTAATTTTTATTTTTTTATCTAATATCATCAGTAATTCAATTTTTATATCAACTAAAATAAATTTGTATTGTATAATTAATTAAAAATTAGAGCAATTAAAAATAACATAATATGAATTAAAATACTAGACATAAATTAAAAAATAAGAGAAAATAAAAATACATATTAATAAAATAATTTCAATATTATAATATGAGTACAATTACATGAAAGTACTAGAAATTAATAAAATTACATTAAAAAAAAACACGCAAATTAAAAAAGTATTTAAAAATATGCAATCATAACAATACATAATAACTAATATATTTTCTAGTAGTAATATTATGATGAATGAATATTATTGCATAAATTAAAAATTCATTAATAAAAAAATATTAATGGAATATTCTATAATAGTATAAAAATTAGTGTAAACTGTTGGAGATTTTTTACTAGCACTATAATAGAATAGTGCAAAATTAACGGTAAAATGGTGCAACTATGACCTTACCAAAAATAGATGTTGAAAAAGAGTAGTGATGTTCATAAAATCGAAAAAAATTAAAAAAAAATTGAACCGAACCGATGAATTCAGTTCGTTCAATTAGGTTATAAATTTTTTTGTTTTAAATTTTAAAAATTTTGGTCTATTCGGTTCGATTTTAGACCATCAGAACTGAATAGACCAAATTTTTATTATAAACTTTAATGTATTAATTATTATATATATATATATATAAATAAAATGTAATTCTTAATATTATGTAAAAATCTTGAATTACGGTGAACTTTATTAAATTAATGTTGTCAACTTAATTGTATTGTATTTATTTAATCATTAATCAAATTTATATTGTATTTATTTAAACATTGATCAAATTTGTATTGTAATCTTTTAATTTAATGATAATATGATGTATAATTTTTTTTAATGAAATATATATATATTTTTTAAAATTATTTTAGATCGAATATAATTCGGTTCGGTCTGGTTTGGTCCAAGATGTAATTCAGTTCGGTTGGGACCGTATAAAAAAATTGATTATTTCCGTTAGGTCCAAAACAGGACCGAACCGACCGAAATAACCGAATGATCACCCCTACAAAAGAGTTTGGGGCTTACCTTTTTGAAAATGTAGAAATTAAGTATGGACATATGGACAAGGACGAAAATATCGGTATCGATGGAAATATCGATACCTTAAATTTATGGATATATCGGTGGAAATATCGATATCGGTAGAAAATAGAAAATTTACGGAAATTTTGTTAAAATAATGAAAATTTAATATGAAATTTTAGATAATATTATTACTAGCCTTAATACATAAATTTAACTGAAAAACTCAACAAAATGAGAATTTTACGACAAAAATATCAATAGAATATACATAAGAAATATAAAATGATACAACAATTGTTTATAAATATTGAATATTTGACAATAAATATCAAAATGATGTCTTATGAGGCTTAAATATAAAGTTGTCAACCGATTTAACTCCAAAAATAAAGTTGAAACAACTAAAATTGAGTGACTCAACCCTAAACTTAAAAAATAATAATAAAAAATTTAACCGATATTTTATCGATATTTCCATGATATTTCCCGATATTTTGTAAAATTTGAACTATAATTCATCGAAATCGATATCGATACTGATATATCCCGATATTTACCGATATTTTACCGATATTTTTGAAAAAAAATCGTTCCAGAGGATATCCATATTGGGGGTGTCAAAAATCCAAAATTTCGGTGAAATATCGGCGAAATTTCCGAAAATTTCCATCCTTGCATATGGATACATTAATAAAATATTTTTAAAAGTTAATCAATTATAATAGTTTTCTAACATAATCAATTATAACGGTTTCTTCTACCACCATGTATATGAGATATCATTTTATTTCGCTATCGATCGAAACCACATCCACCACAAGAGAGGGACCACACGGAACTGCACTCCAGAACCACACCACATCCGAAATCGCAATCTCCACAAAAGGAGAACCACCAACCCAAGACCTCAAGACTTTAAATAGCGAAGGTCTAACCAAATGAGTCGGTTATATTAAAAGAATATTTGATTTGGTCAAAAGATATTGAATTGCATATGAATTTTTTTAATAATTAATAATAACTTATTCACCAAAATAAAATAAAGATTGTGTATAAATTTATGAAGCAATTACTTTCATTTCTAAAATAAAAAATTGAGGGGGTGTTCAGTTGGAAATTTTGAAGGCATGGAATGTTAATTAAGGTCTTGTTTAGTTAGAGGTGTGCATATTCTTCATCTCATTCTATTTTAAATATGCACATTTTCATTTTTATCATACTCAACCTTTACGAAGTCCAATACAATTAAATAAATGTATTTTATCTTATAATACCAATTTTTATTTGATATAAAATTTCATCCATTCTACATTTCTATCTCAAACCAAATATTAATTTATTATTAATTGAATTACGTCCATCCATATTTTTCCATTTACATCCCCCATCCCATCCACTACAATCCCTAACCAACATACCCTAAGGGTGTGTTTACTTTCATTGATAATGTTGGATAAGAATTAAATATCTAACATTATTTATTGTTTACTTTAAGTGATATTTTTTTAATTAAATCCCTTGACCCGGGGATAACCCGGAAATTTTCATAACCGCTGAGATAATAAATCACACCAAAATAGGTGTGATAAGATATTTAAATGTGTGATGAGACATGTAATTACAAAACTACCTTTCTTCTATTTGAAATTTTCTTCGTCTCATTAAGCCCTTTCACACCCTTCGTTCAGACGAATACACGCACACGAATATACGAACAAGGTGTTCTTGTTGCCGCCACAGAATTTCTTGGCAAGATTGGAGCGGCTAATTTTTGTTACGATTGGCAAGGAAAAGATAATTATTAATGAAAATGAATTTTCTGTATTCGATTAATTTTCTTTGGATATGGAGATATGTTCATCAATTTATTGTCAAATTAGTAGCCTTTTTCTCTTTCCCTTTTTTGTTCATTTTAATTGTATTATTTTTCTTTGTATTTATTTTGAGTGCGGTGTCACTTGGGAGAGCCTGAGCCTATGCTCATTTTCTCATAAGAAGAAACTAATTTGATTTCCTAATTTCACCGTGCTATCAATATGTTTTGGGGGTTTGCCTTTAATTCCAATAACTTGGGTAGAATGGACTATGAACCCATAATGAAATATATTTATTTATCATCTTCCATATCAATATTTAATTCTCTAAAATATTTGAGCAAATGATTTTTGTTAGTCTTATGATCATTGAACAAATACTCAAATACAATTGATAATGGAAATGTTGTGTTAATTAATCATATTGCCACCTATGCTACTCTCTGGGTTGATCTAGTCATGTAAATTTGATATTTAAAAATATATTTCTTCCAAATATATTAACTAAGCAATATAAAAATGCAATTTATCCATTGTTGATAGAATTTATTAACAGTGTTTGTTTATGTGGCTTTACATCATGTTAATCCTACCAAACAATAATCCAAGAATTTGTGTTCTTGGATGTAAAATATGAGGAGGGAGAGTGGAGAGTTTAGAGAGAGAAATATCGCAAGTATAGTAGTATTGATTTTCAGAATTGTCAGAATTGTGTGAATAGTACAAGAGAGGCCTTATTTATAGGTGTGCGAGTGTGAGACGGCACCTTACGAGCCTATATGGCTTCCGGTGTTGACGAGGGTCCGTAACCCTCGTCCTGGTCCCTTACACTGCTACCTATGTTGTGCCTCGTCCTACTACTATGCCTTAGACTAGATGGGCCTCATTAAAAACCTCGCCGTAAACCACCCTTGTGGACAAACCGGACGGAGGGAAAAAGAGCACACCATCAGAGTTCTACTCGACTGATAGGCGAGCTCGTCGGTGAGCTTCGGAGATGAGTCTAGGCAATTTGGGCGAGCTCCATGGCGAGCTCTGGTGCCTTGTGTGGCCCACGGACGTTATGCGATGATGGAGCTCGGCGAGACCATCCCAGGGATAAATGGCGAGCTCTGAGCGAGCTCCGCTAGTAGGTTACCTCCATGTGGGCGACCTCCGCATCTTCCAGGATCCCGGTGGGTCCTGGTGACCTGTTAAGTTCGCCATATCAACATTTGCCCCCCAGCTCGCATGCACTATGACCTTGTCGAATGTGCAAGCGAGCTGGAAAACTTAAAACATGGCGAACTACCTATGGACGATTGTTGGGTTGACAAGCGAACTCAACCCAGGTGGTTGCTTCTGGTCGACGTGGTGCGGGAATCCAGGGGTCATGCACGCCTTTTGAGGCCTCGGTTCCCGCCCACAATAATGCTATCTTTCGAATTTTTGCAGACAGGCCCTTGCATTTCGCGAATATTGCACCTCGCCCCGACGTCTATAAATAGGGTGAGGTGGATTCATTTCTTCATTTTTTGCATCTCGAATTCCAGAGCTTTCCCGGCGACCGATTTTTCTTGTGCTCGACGGATTTTCGAAGGCTCTTCAAGGTAGGATTCGATCTTCTTTCCCTTCTCTTCAATCTTTTATTTGATTTTTCTGCTGGTTCCTCGTCATTACGGTATTTCGGACCGCGGATTGTGCCGAGAACCTTTGAATCTCCCTGACCCTCGACTATTGGATTTTGGACTTCGGGACTTTTGAACTTCCTGAGACCATGTCGACACGCTCTTCAAGTAAAACCCTATCTGGCCGAAATCCTGACAAACGGCCAATGACTGAGGATGAGCCACCCCGGGTTTCGTATGTGGAAATCGGCTCCAGCTCCGAGGCGACCTCTGTAGCTCGCCAGGTGTCAGGCGAGCCACGCAGCGAACTGCCCAGCGAGCTACGACCCGACCCGGAGGAGGGAGCCTCCAGTTCTGTGTGCCGCGAGGTATGGGGGGAGGGTGGCGAGGCCGCCCAAGAGGAAAGAGTTGCTAGCGGCAATGAAGGGCCCGAGGAAGTTGATGAGGGTGGTGCCGAGGTCGGCGAGGAGGGTGGCGACCTGGAAGAAGTTACCCCCGAATGGTTCCGCCGTATCGGTTTCCCGGAACCCCAGTTGGTAGAGTACCAGGTCCCCACCCAGGTGGTTCACCCGTTTGACTGGAATGAATACATTGCCGAGTATGCGGCGAGCTTCCCTTGCCCGAATAGGGTACCTCGCCCAGACCTCGCCGACCTGGAAGAAGTTGCCCCCTCCGAGTTCAAAGCCGGCGAGGTGGTGAGCCTAATTGATGAATGCGACCTGCCAGTCATACGCAGGGAGTATCGCATCCCCCTGGACATCTTTATGTATGCTCCAATGAAGGATGAGCGGGCTGACGCACCTCCTGAGGGGATGACCGCCCTGAATGTAGACGTTCTGAGGGCCGGGCTTTCGTTGCCACTGCACCCGATTATTGGCCAATATCTAGCAGACAATAATCTGGCCATCACCCAACTTACACCGAACGCGTGGAGCAACCTTCTCGCCGCCCTGTCCGTTTTTGGGCTGGAGGGTTATGAGAATGCGACGACCTCGGCAGACTTGGGCGAGGTTTTCGCTGTGACCAAACGGACACAGGACGGCGCAGGATATTATTATCTGAAGGCACGTCCGGGGGAGAAATTTCTGGGGGACCTGCCCAATAAAATCCGTGAATGGAAGAAACAATTTTTCTTCATAGGAGGTGATTGGCGAGCCTCCAGCACATATCATGGGCGGGGTGACCGCATCCTCACTCCCGAGGGATATGGGGAAGCCAGCAGTAGGTCGCTTATTTCGGTGTGTGTGAGTTGGATTAGATATACTAATTCTAATTTCCTTTCCTTTTGCAGTTCCGAAGCGACACAAATCCAGCAGGGGTAGGCCTAAAGTGTCGGAGCAGTTCGACGTGGTGCGCGCCATTTGCTATTTGAGGAGCGAGAAGGATAGACAGGTCGCCCACCTGTGCGCGCACCATTGCCTGCGGCTCGCTGGGCTCCTCACACTGCCGCACCACCTTGACATCCAAGGCCCCAAGCTCCCAGGTTCAACTCTTTGCAGCTCGCCTATGGGGTATCTCGCTCATTGTGCTTATACTTGTGATTTTTTGTGCAGGTGGTTGCTTCGTCGTTATCCCGATCGCCGAGGTCCCCGAGGCCTACCAAACTGTGAAGGAGCGATACGAGATGGGACCACCTCGCCCCAACAGACTAGCCCCGCCGTCCGTGCTCGCACTGGAGGCGAGCAAGAAGGCGGAGCTCGCCTCAAGAAGGGGCGAGGCAGGTGGGTCGGGAGCCCAGAAGGAGAAAGCTCCCGAAAAATCCAAGGCTCCGGAGGTCGCCAGGTTCGGGCGAGGTGTCGGGCGAGCTGTTGCCCCCTCAGAGCGGGGTCGAGGAAAGAAAGGACCCCAACGGGGTGATGGGTCCCGAGCTGGCGAGGAGAACATCCAGGCTCGTAAGAGGACTAGGTACACGGGCCTGGTCGATGAGGAGTCTGACCGGGCTGAGAGGACCTCGGCGAGGTCGGGTCAGGGGGGATCTGTCCAATCCACCGCCCCGTTGGCGGTCACGCCAATACGAAGTTCGCCCCCCTCGCCCTCTCCATTCGGCGTGCAAACCACCGATGACACACTGCTTGGCTGGGACCCAGACCGAGCTCAGTAAGTAGCTCGCCCAATTGACTCCTTTTTACTCATCATTGTTTTATTTTTCTAACATTTTCCATCTGTTTTGATCCCGCAGCTATGCCCCAATTGCCTTCCCTAACCGCCATGAGGCCCTGCATGCCTTTGAGCGATCTCGTTCCCTCACATCGATGCGGAATCTCCCTCCGGGCATAGCCCGGAATGCTGTGAGCGAGATGCCGAGGCACTGGACGACTCCGCTGGTGGCGGGTGTCAATAGCCAAGATTTGAGAGAGAATCTTCTTCTCTCGACCAACTACGCGAGCAGGGTGGTACTTGCCAACCAGAAGGCTCTCGAGCAGCTTGACGAGCTGGAGGCGGGCCGTTCTGATAGGAACAAAAGAATGCTGGCGTTGGCGGAGTCAGCCGACAAGGCGAAGAAACTGGCGCAGCTCGCCGAAGAGAGGGCAGCGGCCTCGTTGGCCACCGAGCAGAGCGCCCTCGAGCAACTTGAGGTCGCCCAACGCCGGCTCGCCCGGCTCGAACAGGAGGCTGAGGCGAGAATGAAAGCGAAGGAAGAAGAGTTCGCTGCCCAGCTCGCCTTGGAGGTCGACAGCCACCAGATCACGAAGAAAGACCTCGCACTGCAGCGGGGCCTGGTGAAGAGTTCTAACGCCGAGTGCGAGAGGCAAAGGGCCGAACTGGAGGCGAAGGCACTTGAGGTCGCTGAACTACGCAGCAGTGCTGTCACTTCGGCCGATTTGGTGGCTGCGAAAGCCGAGGCCTCGGATCGGGGCTTCGTGCAGTGTTATGCCGAGGTCCTGAGGGCCCTCTGGTGGGCGCGAGCTCACCATGATGACGAGGTGAAGGCCATAGTGGGCGAGTTCAAGGAGTGCCTGGATAGGGTCCCCTTCCCTGATGACGCCGAGCTGGATATTGGCGACCTCCCCGCACTAGGAATTCCATTGGATTTCGTTCCGGCTCGGTTCAAGATCATTAATACTATCCCAGTGCCGGAACTGAATCTGGATGAACCAGAGGTCGCCAACCAAGAGGAGCAGGCTCCGCCCACTGGGGAGCAACTTCGGGAGGCATGTGGGGATGCCATGCTTGATTTGGGCGAGTTCGATGCCAGTGGGCTGACTGGTAATATCACCACAGAGGCCGAACTCACCCTTCCCGGTGCCCAGATCGCCCCTGTCACTGCCGATGCCCCCGATACATAGGCTTTTTACCGCATTCTTAGATTAGCTTTTTATTTCCCAAGTTGTAGTAGGTCGTCAGGCTCCATAGCTCGCCTAGAAGGAGTTCTATTTTTGTAGTTTTCACTTTTTTTTGTTGAAGTAGACTTAGCTCGCCCAGCATATGCAGCTCGCCCAGAAGGGGCTTTTTGTAGTTCAAAGATGGCTAGCTGGTCGGCCTTTGTGGCCAGCACTGCTACTCATACTTAGGATTTTTTCAAGTATATTTTGGACTTGAAAATTTCTTAAGTATTTTTTGAATATAAGTCGAACATTTTTTGTCTAACTCTTATTACTTACGTCCTTGTGCCTTTACGTTATAATTTCTTAAATAGCTCGTTCTTGTTTATTTTTCTGGTACGTGATTGTTCGTCTTATTCTACTTTGAGAAGCGAATCGTTCGTTTTACGTCACTTTCGACTACGAATTGTACCTCTGTTTTAGGAGTGTGTATTCTTCGTCTTATGCCACTTAGGGCCGCGAATTGTTCGTCTTAGGCCACTTAGGGCAGCGAACCGCACTTCGATTGATTCACGTTGGGCCATTGGGTTTCATGAACCTTGCCTTAGACGTTTTTGTCTTTTTCGCAAATTTTTCTTACTTATGGCAGTAGGTGCTTAGCAACCCTTTACGAAGGGTACCTTCGCGACCTTGGGCACTTTAGCCTTTGCCTTCGAGCTATTTAATTACAACGTTCGGGACCTTGGTCCTTGCACATTGCAGACTTTTGATCATGCGGGCGAGCTGGGCTTGGCGAACTAGCGTAATGGGCGACCTGGTGCAGCTCGCCTGATCGGAGGGCTGCACAGATCTAAACACTTGGGAATTTTTCTGAATTTTTTTTTTTTTTTTTTATCGCAACGTAATTTACATCGGTTGCCATCTATATTCCCGATGTAAACCTTCGACTAGTCTATTACAGGAATTACAGAATTCTAGTCTATTGGTAGAACTTCTTTAGGTGTGCCGAGCTCCAGGTGTATGAAGAAGCTTTGCCCTCTGCGTCTTCTAGATCATAGGTACCGTTTGGCCAAGCTGTAGTGACTCGGAATGGTCCTTCCCAATTTGAACCGAATACACCTGGTGGGGCCATCAATTTCTTTTTCAACACCAGGTCGCCGACCCTGAACTTTCGGTCTCGGACCTGCGAGTTGTAATATTTTTCCGCTCTACGCTTGTAGGTGGCGTTTTTCATTTCTGATGAAGCTCTGGTTTCTTCGATCAGATCCTTTTCTATTGCCAAGGCTTCATCATTCTTTTCCTCATCATACCCCACCACCTTCCAAGTCTTGTTCTGGATCTCTACCGGGACCACGGCTTCAGTCCCGAAGGCTAGGGTAAACGGGGTCTCCCCGGTGCTGGCCCTATAGGAAGTTCTGTAAGACCATAGGACCTCCGGGAGTTCGTCTGCCCAGCTTCCTTTCTTTTCCTCGAGGCGGAGCTTTAATATGTGTTTCAAGACCTTATTTACCGCCTCAACCTGGCCATTCGACTGGGGGTGATATGGAGTTGAGTAGTGCTTCTTGATGTTCCATGAACTGCAGAAGTCCCTCAACTTCTGTCCGTCGAACTGCCTTCCATTATCAGTGATGACCGACTGCGGGAGTCCAAACCTGCAGATCAGGTTTTTCCAAATGAAGCCAATCATCCTTTCCTGGGTTATGGTTGTGAGAGCTTTGGCCTCAGCCCACTTAGTGTAGTAGTCCACTGCCACGACAGCGAACTTTACACCGCCTCTACCAGGTGGAAATGGGCCGATCAAGTCGATACCCCATTTCGCAAAAGGCCATGGGCTGAAAACCGACTTAAGCTGGTTGGCCGGGGAGTGGATGTTAGGTGCGAAAAGTTGGCACTTCCGACACCTTCGAGCGAAGCTGATGGCATCTTTGCGAAGAGTGGGCCAGTAGTAGCCCTGTCTGATCGTTTTATATGCCAATGCTTGCCCCCCAGTGTGGCTCCCACAAATCCCTTCGTGAATTTCTTCTAACACTTCGGACCCCTGCTTCTTAGTTAGGCATTTGAGTAGAGGCAGAGAGAATCCACGTTTATAAAGTTGGCCATCCAGTAGCGTATATCTGGCAGCCTGCTTTGCTAACCGGCTAGCTTCCCAGGTGTCTACGGGGGTTGTTCCGTCAGTTAAATATTTTCGGATTGGGGTGCACCAATCTTCACTATCTTCACTATCCTCCTGCCCCCCACTCGAGGTTTGATTTACTTTGTAGTCGAACGTCGAGGGGTTTTTCAGTGTGGTGATCACAACCTCCGTGAATTCGGTTTCGCCGTTGCTAGTAGCTAGCCGGGCTAAAGCATCTGCTTGTGTGTTTTCTAGCCGCGGTATTTGATTGATGTAAACTTGTGTAAACATCGAGATCAGATGCGCGGCTATCTTCTGGTAGATCATCATCTGCTGATCTTTTGCTTCAAATTCCCCCCGGACTTGGGATATTATTAGCTGGGAATCTCCGAAAATTTGAAGATTGGTCGCCCCCACAGCTAATGATAACCTAAGTCCTGCTATTAACGCTTCGTACTCCGCCTCGTTATTGGTTGCTCGAAAGCCAAACCGAATTGCGGAGGTGAAGACTTGTCTGTCGGGGCTGATCAGGACTACGCCGGCGCCTGCTGCTGTGCTAGTCGATGATCCGTCCACGTAGAGATGCCACGGAGCTATACGCCCCCTCGTCGGATCTTGTGGGAAAGTTAGCTCGACGATGAAGTCGGCCAGTGCTTGACCCTTGATCGCTGTTCGGGGTGCGTAAGTTATACCGTATTGGCTGATCTCCAGTGACCATTTCAGCAGGCGGCCGGCAGTGTCCGGGCGCTGTAGTATTTGACGCAGCGGGAACGTTGTCAGCACCTCCACCGGATGGTCAAAGAAGTAAGGCCTCAATTTTCTGACACTCATCACTAGTGCATAAGCCAGCTTCTCTGTTGGGGTGTACCGCCGCTCAGCTTCATGTAAGACTTGGCTCACATAGTACACCGGGAGATGTGTTTTTGCTTCTTCTCGGACCAGGACGGAGCTGATGGCCACCTCCGACGCGGCTAGATACAGATACAGCTTCTCTCCAGGTATTGGCTTTGACAGAATCTGTGTGTCCGCCAGGTATGTTTTGATGTCTTCGAAGGCTCGTTGGCATTCAGTTGTCCAGACGAAGTGGTTTTTGAGGTGGAGCTCATTGGCTTTGGCCGCCTCTTTGTACCTACGTGTGTTTGCTTTAATTGCCTCGAAAAATGGACGATTTCTATCGCCGGACCTGGAGATAAATCTGTTAAGGGCCGCCATGCATCCAGTTAGCCTTTGAATTTTTTGGATGGAGTCGGGGTTCCCCATTTCAATTATACATTGAACTTGTGCCGAGTTGACCTCGATTCCCCGCTGGCTAACTAGGTGCCCCAGGAATTTCCCCGAGTGTACGCCGAAGCTGGTCTTTTTGGGGTTCAACTTCATGTTGTAGTGGCGCAGTATGTCGAAGGTTTGTTTCAGGTGGTCCAGGTGGTCCTCCTTTCTCAAACTCTTGACAACTATGTCATCCACGTACACCTCCATGGATTCGCCAATGTGTTGGTCAAACATTTTGTTCACCAATCTTTGGTAGGTAGCTCCGGCGTTGATGAGTCCGAACGGCATTCTTTCCCAGCAGTACATGTTCTTGTTGGTATAGAACGCCGTGTGTTCCTGATCTTCCGGGTGCAGAGCTATCAGATGATAGCCAGCAAAAGCATCCATGAATGTCATCATTTCATGGCCTGCAGTGCTGTCCACCAGCTGGTCAATGTGAGGTAGTGGGAAGTTGTCCTTCGGGCATGCTTTATTCAGGTCCGTGAAATCAATGCAGAGTCGCCAAGTCCCGTTGTGTTTCTTCACCAGGACGGGGTTCGCGACCCACTGCGGACACAAAGCCTCCTTGATGAGTTGGTTGTCTAACAACTTTTCCACCTCAACTGCTAGAGCTGCGTACTTGTCTGGTCCATATTTTCTTCGCTTCTGGCGCACGGGTCTTTTCGTCGGATCTACGTTAAGTCTGTGGCAAGCATGTTCCAACGGGATCCCCGTCATGTCTTCATGGGACCAGGCAAATACGTCCAGGTTGGACATCAAAAATAGCTCCATCCTCGACCGGTACGGTTCGGGTAACTCAGAACCGACGTAGAGTTCTAAGTTCCTTTCCGGGTCCACCGGGAGTGCCGTCAAATCCTCCACGGGGGTTGCTTTTCTCTTCTGATATTTCCACCTCGGGTCGTTGATGAGTTCGTCCCACTCCTCATGTGACATCCGTGCAGGCTCGTGGCCTATGCGCGGTTCGAGGTTTTCGGGTTGGCTTTCAGCTTGGGCGAGCTCATCAGCTGTGGACTCTTCCGGTGGTCTGTCAGCTTGGGGTAGTATGGTGACTCGAGGAATTGGGTCAACGTCCATGGGCGTTGATTCTTGACCTCCCGCAGGTCCTCCACCTGGTGCCTCATTCTCCTTTGGTGTCGATTGTGTGTTCGGCATAGGTCCAACACCTTGGTTGATTTGAATGTCCTCTTCGAGGATGTGGACTTGCGTAACGGACCTCTTGACCCGGCTATCTTTGATTTGAAGTAAACACTCTCGAGCCTTTTTCTGATCACCTTTTATAGTTCCAGAACCCTTCGGGGTTGGAAATTTTAAACAGTAGTAGTAGGTCGAACACGCCGCTCTGAATTCATTAATAAAAGGGCGGCCAAGGAACCCGTTGTAGGAGGACTGCTGGTCGACAATTAGGAAATCTATGAGCCTAGTCAGTCTCCTTGCGGGATCCTCAGTCGATACAAGTTGGACGCTCAACCTTACACTACCTAGGGGGACGGTTACAGCCTCTCCGAACCCCACTATTCTAGCATTGCTAGGTTCCAGGTACGACTCAAAGTCACCCAAGGCATCCAAGGTGGATTTGAAGAGAATGTTGGTGAATGCGCCGGTGTCTACAAGCAGCCTGTGAACTCGGACGTTCATGATGTCGGCGGTTATCACTAATGAGTCGTTATGGGGCATCAATACCCCCTCCAGGTCCGCAGAAGAAAATGTTAGCTCGTCAACGAGCTGCGAGGTGGACCTGGGGCCGGAGCTGCCTTCCTGGACTTGATTTATGGCCCGGATCTCGGCCTTCCTCTTTCTCCTAGATATGGAGAATCCTCCGTCCCGGAGGCCTCCCGCGGCTCCAATCTCCTCCTCAAGAACCAAGAGTTCCCGAGTCGGCTCCATATTTTGCTGAGGTTGGGGTGGTGCTCTCCGTCTGTGATGGGGGCCAGGTTGGTCCCCCTCCTCCTCTTCGTCATCGGAGGTGGCCCTCCTCTCGAACCTTGGTCTCTTGGCTGGGGCCTTCTTCACGAACTCGGCCAATTTCCCCTCCTCGTAAAATTTCCAGAGTTGCTTGAGGAGATCGCGACACTCGCTGGTGAAGTGGCCGATGGCCTGATGGTAGGCACAGAATTTGTTGGGGTTGAGTTTCGTGCGGTCCTGGCGGATCCGCCTCGGCTCCTCCAGCATGGCCTTGTTTTGGACGGCAGTGAAGACGTGGTCGACGGGGACTGCGAGGACCTGGTTGAGCTTTTCTTTGAACTCGTCTCCCTCGCCGAAGGCCTTTAAGTTCCGGGGGGCTTTGTAGGTGCCCCCAGACTTCTTCCCGTAGGACTTCTTCTCCTCGTGGGCACCAACTTCTTTCAGTAGTGCCTCCTGCATAGCCACATACACCCCCGCTTTATGGCGGAATTTGCTATAAGTGTTGGGACATGCGAGGTGCATTTCCTTCCAGAGGTCGGTGCCCCTCCTGAGTCCGCCCATTGCTGCGACAACCTTAGTGTCGTCGCTTACCGGCTCGCCTTCCAGCAGAATCTTGTCGAACCTTTCCAGGTACTGCTGGTCGGTTTCATTCTCGCCTTGATGGATGTTGGCGAGTCGGTGCTTCTGGGTAAGGTAAGATCCAAACCCAGAGAAGTGGGCCAGAAACTCCCGCGAGTGTTGGCCAAATGAGCAGATTGACCCCGGGGCAAGTGAGGAGAACCAACGGTGAGCTCGATCCCCTAGGGTCAACGGGAAATTTCGGCATTGGGTGGAGTCTGTGGCACCGACAGAAATCATGAAATCCGCGTACTTGGCCAGATGGACTTTTGGGTCTGATTCTCCTTCGTACGCGGACATTACCGGAAACTGGATTTTCTTCTGGACCGGTGCGCGGAGGATGGCAGGTGCCAATGGAGAGGTGGGGAGAGTCGTGGCGTCAGGTCCACCAGACTTAGCTGCTACCTGTACTTGCAGCATTTCAACGGCCTTTTTCAGTGAGGCCAGCTCGTCATCACGGGTTACCTCCGGCGAAGGGTGCTCAAAGGTCGTGCGTCTCACGGACGCACGTCCCTGAGGTGCCTCACTCTGGGGTGACCTCTCAGTGACGGGCTGGAATTGGTGTCCGCCGTGGGGGCCTAGCCGGTCAGTGGCGGGCCTCCTTAGCCTTTCGTGGGCTGACCTGCGCGGCTGCTGGTCAGAGTCCCCCTGGGACGCAGCTGGGGCTGCCGCACGCTCATTTTCTTCGTATCTCGGGCCCAGGCGACCTTGGAGGACTTCCCTCCTCTGAGATTGGTGGGTGCCAGACGCCCCGGTATAGGCCGGCTCCTTTCCAGTGTAAGGAGCGGGACCCTCCTCCCCCATTTTGGCTTTACCGGTCCTCCCCCTGCGCTGGCGAGCTTGTGTCGAGCTCGCCTCCTGCTCGGTGGGAAGTACGTTGTAGTCTCCCCTGGCTTGGGTGCCCTGGGTGGGTCTGGTCTGCTCCCTGGTTTCGGCGGCTGGAGCTCGCCTCGGTACTAGGGCGAGCTCGTCCTGTTGTCGCTGCTGCAATCTTTGAAGTGTCGCGATGGTGCGTCGGAGCTCGTCAGGATTGCTGACCAAGTCCCTCAGAGCGGGAGCTAAGTCTTCCTGGGTCGCCGCAGTTCGCTGAGGTCGCGGGGCTGCGGGGCTTTTCTGGCGAGGCGGTTGTGATGTCTCCACCACCTGGTGTGAGGTCTCCACCTCGACCTGGTTTTGATTGCCCCCTCTAGACCTTCCCGCAATTGCGGAGGTCTGTCCCTTGGCGGCTCGAGTGTTGGCCATTTTCGGGTTTCAGAGGGGGTAACTCGCTGAGGGGCGACGAAGTGGAGGGAGGTCGCCGGGGTGATGGAGGTCGCCTGGATGGTTATCGTCCAGCTTAGGTGGAGCTGTGCAAGTTTTCGTCTAGCCTTGCGTGTGATGAATTGTCCGGAATTCGGTTTATTCGTATATACGCGCGCGTTTGAAAACTTGTTCCGGACCGATTTTGTGAAATCCAAAAATTCGAGTTTTTGTCCAGAAATCGGGATTCTTTGTTCAGGGGATGAAGATGTGTGTGTATCTTCAAGTGTTCTTGAGTTTTGTCAAGAACATCTTCAAATCTTCAACGAACCCTAATTTTTGTTCTTGAATATTTCTTAATTTTCAGGTTTAAAGTTCGGACCCTCCTTCTAGCGCCAAATTGTTGATAGAATTTATTAACAGTGTTTGTTTATGTGGCTTTACATCATGTTAATCCTACCAAACAATAATCCAAGAATTTGTGTTCTTGGATGTAAAATATGAGGAGGGAGAGTGGAGAGTTTAGAGAGAGAAATATCGCAAGTATAGTAGTATTGATTTTCAGAATTGTCAGAATTGTGTGAATAGTACAAGAGAGGCCTTATTTATAGGTGTGCGAGTGTGAGACGGCACCTTACGAGCCTATATTGCTTCCGGTGTTGACGAGGGTCCGTAACCCTCGTCCTGGTCCCTTACACTGCTACCTATGTTGTGCCTCGTCCTACTACTATGCCTTAGACTAGATGGGCCTCATTAAAAACCTCGCCGTAAACCACCCTTGTGGATAAACCGGACGGAGGGAAAAAGAGCACACCATCAGAGTTCTACTCGACTGATAGGCGAGCTCGTCGGTGAGCTTCGGAGATGAGTCTAGGCAATTTGGGCGAGCTCCATGGCGAGCTCTGGTGCCTTGTGTGGCCCACGGACGTTATGCGATGATGGAGCTCGGCGAGACCATCCCAGGGATAAATGGCGAGCTCTGAGCGAGCTCCGCTAGTAGGTTACCTCCATGTGGGTGACCTCCGCATCTTCCAGGATCCCGGTGGGTCCTGGTGACCTGTTAAGTTCGCCATATCAACATCCATAATAAAATTTTGTTAATCACATGTAAATTTGGAACGATGGAGTTTTGAGATTTGATATGGTTGCTAGATGAAGATTGTCAGGATAAGACAATTTGAGACGATGAGGTTTTGAGATTTGATTTCGAAGGGAAGAAGACGGATTTTGATATAATTTTAAAGAGATAAAATTTAATTTATTTGGAAGGATATTTTAGTCAATAAATTTCTTTTATATATTCATTTAATATTAATTTAAAAAGTTTAATAATATTACATACATCAAAGTAAACAAAAAATAAGAAAACTACTTTTAACCTCTCATCTCATCCCATCTAATCATATCACATATAATCCTTATTTTAAAAGTAAACGGACCTTAAAGTTATAATATGTATTTTAAATGACTGTTATTATTTTAATTCTCTAAAACAAATAAATTGTTATAATTCATATTCCTTTTTTATTTACAATTTATTAGGCTCTCCCTAAGAAATTGATTTATAATTTTCATTCATTACCTTTTTGATATCAAAACAATATTTATAGAATGAACTCTCAAATTAAACACCCAATTTTATTTCAACCCATGTCGTGTCACATATAAAAATATTTTTGCCTAAATTATTTCACCTTTGTAATGTTATTTAAAAATTTGCCTAAATTATTTCACCTTTGTAATGTTATTATTAATTGTGGCCTTATTTTAAGATCGTATCTTAAATTTAGGCCTTTCTATAAAAAAAATTCCCATAAAATTATATCCCATTACAAACAAAACTGCCATTCAATCAACCCCTCATATCTAAAAACAGTACCCCACCCCAAAAAAAAAATGATTTACTCTACTAATTAAAAAAATATTTCTATTATTTTAATTATTTTAAGAAAAGAAGTGGGAAATTAAAAGGGGTCAGTTTAAACCAGATTATTATATCGAAACATTTTGTTCAGACTCACACGGATAACAATGAACAAGGAAGACAAAATTTTAAATTTGAAAGATTATTATTTTTAATTAAAAGTGCAAAATATAGGTGAAATAGAGAATTGTTTCTCTCTTTAAGTAGTGAGAGAGAGAGAGAGAGAAGAGAGTAAAGTGTAGTGTGTGAACTGTGTGTGAGCGAAAAAGCAAGCGGATGGGAAATCATCCACTGTCTAATGTCTTAGTCTTCCCTCCACCATTCTTTTCATAATCTCCAACCACCTCCGCCCTTCGCCGCCGTGTTGCCTTCCTCTCCGATAGCTATCAAATAGCGATTTTGTGAAGAATGGGCTGCGCGGCGTCCAAGCTGGACAACGAGGACACCGTCCGGCGATGCAAGGAGCGCCGCCGCCTCATGAAAGAGGCTGTCTACGCCCGCCACCACCTCGCCGCCGCACACTCCGACTATTGCCGCTCCCTCCGGATCACCGGCTCCGCCCTAGTTACGTTCGCCTCCGGCGAACCCCTCGCCGTGTCCCAACACGCCCCCGCCGTCCTCCTCCGCACCCCATCTTCCATCTCCGGCGCCACCACCACTAAACCCCCCAGTTTTATTCCGCCGCCGACTCGTCATCACACCCCCTCTCCCTCTCTCCACCCTCCTCCTCAGCCACCGCCGATGTCTACAGCCTCCTCCCACCACCACCACAAACAACAAGCGCCGCCGCCTCCTCCGATTCGCCGGAAGAAGGCCGTTAAAGTTCCCCACATCCTCTCCGATTCAAGCTTCACATCCTCCCCGCCGCCGAACCATAATTTCACCTACAGTGCCAGAGCACATTCAACCTACTCTAGCACTCCCTCTCAAACTTCTTCAGTTTGGAATTGGGACAATTTCTATCCGCCCCCTCCTCCTCCCGATTCCGATCACTTCGAGCAACTCCGAAACAACAAACGCACATCCCAAATCGACGATTACAGCAATTCCGACGATGATCGCTACACAGACAATGATAATGACGATAAGTCATCAACATATTCCAATGTTCGCGATCAAAATCAATTCCGCAATCCTTTCACCGCCGATCAGAGCAAGCAATTCGACGACCGCGCGTCGAATTACTCCTCCTATTCGCGGTATTCCGATACCAGTTCGAAAAATTACCCTAGGCCTGCAACAGCGCAGAAGAAAGGGCAGAATTTGAAAAGCTGGGAAAGCGAAGAGGAGGAGGAGGAGGAGACAGAGAGAGAGGAGGTGCAGTGCAGTGAATGGGGAGACCACGATCACTATTCCAGCTCAACCAGTTCATCCGATGATGAGAGAGAGGATTTGAAATCGAGATCTGATTTCGGCTCGGTGAAGAACGAAGCACCTCCGCCTGCTATTAATCCAAAGGTCTATGCGCATCCCAAGCCTCCCAGCAAATCGGAGAAGCTATCATCAGAAGATGATGTCAAATCTTCGGTTAGTTGGGGCGACGGAAACAACGGAGGGGCGAATTCCGATAGGCGGATCGTGGTGAGGCACAAGGATTTGGCGGAGATTGTGGCGGCTATCAGGGAGTACTTTGATAAGGCCGCCTCCGCCGGAGATCAGGTCTCTGAGATGCTTGAAACGGGCCGGGCCCAGCTCGATCGAAGCCTGAAGCAATTGAAAAGTATGTTGTTTCCAGTATTGTGTCCTTAAATCAAGAATTGATTACTATGTTTAAAGATTACTTCTGATGTTTCTGTGATTGATGATTGAATTGGTTATTTTGCTGCAGTTAATTACATGTGTAAGTTTTTCTCTGGTCTTTTGCAGAGACTGTGTATCATTCTAGTGGAATGTTGAGTAACTTGAGCTCTAGCTGGACATCAAAGCCTCCGTTGGCTGTTAAATACCGATTCGACCCCAGTTCCATCGACGAATCTGGTGGCTCGAAGAGCCTTTGTTCGACTTTGGATCGGCTCTTAGCTTGGGAGAAGAAATTGTATCAAGAAGTAAAGGTAGTAATCTAAATACTTAATCTGATAATGTTAGGTAGTAGCATGATAAATTTTGTTGCTTTTCTTGAAAAAACATGAATTCGTGCATATTGGCTTTACATTGATACCATTGTTGACAATTGGGTAAAGTGATCCTTTTTCCTTGGATTTTTTCTTAGTAGTGAATGATGATGAACATGTGTCTTTAGTTGGATGGTGGTGGTGGTGTTGTATTGGATTCCTTAGCTTATCTTAGCCCCTTTCTTATGTAAGCTTGCCTGAGATCCCGGTATATGGAATGTCAAAAATGCCCCCAGTAACTCTTTGTAGTGTGCCACAAGGACAGCCTGGAATGATCAATTTGGGACAGGTTCTAACAACCTTGTCTTTATCTAATGTTTGCTTGTTATCAAGAAAGGAGATATAGGACATTTCTGTCTTGAACAAATTTTCCAATTACTATGCTTGGATGCAGTCAATTAGTTAGGAACTACTTTTTACTTTTTTACCTGCAGTTGTATGATTTGTCATCAATTGCTTTTAGCCATATTGTTGTGTTTTTGTCTTACTGGGGTAAAAGGTGGTCACTCTAACTGGTGATGATCGATTCAGGCGAGAGAAGGAGTGAAAATCGAGCACGAGAAAAAATTGTCCACACTTCAAAATCAGGAGTACAGAGGGGAAGATGTTTCCAAACTGGACAAAACAAAGGCTTCAATACAGAGGCTTCAGTCTCTAATCGTGGTTACGTCTCAGGCTGTGTCAACTACCTCGTCTGCTATTACCGGAACACGAGACTCTGACCTCGTCCCTCAGCTTGTCGAACTTTGTCATGGGTTAGTTATCTTTCAAATAATTTGCATTTGAGGCCTAAGTCACGATGATGATACACTCCACTTTTGTATGACATGTCGCCCATCATATCATAAAGAAGAGCAACACTCATGTGTGCAAGTTGTATACTACATTTGTACACAATTAGCACTTTTCAGTGAAAACAACTAATGTTAGTTTAAATACAGGTTCATGTACATGTGGAGATCGATGAATCAGTTCCACGAGGTCCAGAACGACATAGTGCAGCAAGTACGGGGCCTCGTTAGCCTCATGAATAAAATCGAATCAACGTCTGATTTGCACAGGCAGGCAACACGCGATCTTGAGTCAGCTGTCTCCGCATGGCACTCCAGTTTCTGTCGTCTTGTGAAGTTTCAACGCGATTTCGTCTGCTCTCTCCACGGCTGGTTCAGACTCACCCTCGTACCCATCAACAATGAACCAGCCAACGAACTCTCCCAAGTCTTCTCTTTCTGTGATGAGTGGAAACTCGCGTTGGATCGCATCCCAGATACTGTTGCATCTGAGGCCATCAAGAGCTTCATCAACGTCGTTCATTCAATTTACACGAAACAAACTGAGGAGCTCAAGATCAAGAAACGAACCGAGACTGCATCAAAGGAGCTCGAGAAAAAGGCGTCCTCCCTGAGGACCATCGAGAAAAAGTATTACAGCTCCTACTCCATGGTCGGGATAGGTCTTCCGGATACAGGGCCGGATAACGGGCATGCTCTGGACGCACGTGATCCACTCTCGGAGAAAAAATCGGAGCTTGTGTCGTGCCAGAGGCGCGTGGAAGACGAGATGGTTAAACATTCGAAGGCAGTCGAGGTGACGAGATCGCATACTTTGAATAACATCCAGACAGGGTTGCCTGGAGTTTTCCAAGCAATGACCAGTTTTTCTGCATTGATGACAGAGGCTCTTGAGACAGTATGCACCAGATCTTACTCAATTCAACTATAAACACCTCAAATCATATGCAGTTGTGTTATTATTATTATTAGTTATTTTTTTTTCTTTTGGGTTTTGAGCAAGTTAGAAATAGAAGAAAGCAAGCTTCTATTCATTTCTTTCTTTCCTTTTGTTGTGTTTCTAATTTTGTTTCTTTAAATATATTGTGAATATTTGGAATTTTGAAGGCTCATCACCTCTGGGATGAAGAGATCTCTGTACATATGATAAAAGTGCTTCACTTTTTGTTTCTACCAAATTAATAAATTCATTCTTCTCTCCATTTTTTCCCACCACTCCCTATATTTTATTCTTCCTTGCTCCCACTATATTTTCTTCTTCTTCTTTTTCTAAATAAAGGTTTTATTTAAAGAGGGGTATTTATTTATTAAGGTTAGTTGCACGAGATGCCATTTTATGTTTTGAAAATGTCAAGTGAAATTCTCCCATGATTTAGAAATGCACGAAACTTTTTCGTGGTTTATTAAAATAAATGAAAAAAAATGACTCATGATTTTATTCATTTTTTTAACTTTTTTGTATTATGTTTTTCTATTTACTAAAATCTTAAAAATATATTTTCTCTATCCATTAAAAACATGTACTCTTCTTTTTACGTGGTATAATCTGTTCCAGGGGTCTTTTCTCCAAAAAATCTTGGCACACGGATTAAGAAAAAAATAAAGTATGTGGGTGTGGAGTTAATTAATAAAATATAAAAAGTGTACTTTATTGATTTTTGTGAGTGTAAATTATTTCCTTTTAGGATAGGAAAAAAGAGTTGAGACGTCCTAAAATGGAAAAATGGGAAAAAGAGTTGGGACGGAGAGAGTATATTTTGGAGTATTATGAGATCCATTTATGAATAAAATGAATATTTTGAAAAGTACATATGACATACTTTTCAAAAATATTTAATTTATTCATAAACAAATCTCACAATACTCCAAAATATCATTCGATATATTACATTAAACCACGTGCAAAGAAAGGTACACATATAATGGACGGAGGAAATATTATAAAGGAGATAATGAGAAACAAAAATATTGTTAATTTGTTTTTTAAAATTTTGAGAGAATTCACTATATTTAGTAAACCACGAGAAGATATCATGCAATTGTTAAACTATGGGAAGATTTCACACAATATTTTCTAACAAGGAGAGAATTTAGTTCAATTAACCCTTGCTTATTAAGTATATGGTGAACCACATATATATTTTTGCATAAAGTAATAAAAAGTCGTGAGAATAAAAGGTAATTTTTTTAAACAAATTTTTTTGTTTATCAAAATATACAATGAAGTGTTGTTTATGTTCCATTTAACGAATGATTTATTGTGGAACGTTTGAAAAAAGAAAAGTGGAAAATATATAGTGGAACGAAATGAGTTACTTTTTTGTATTAGTATACGATGGACCACATATTTACTCTCTTCGTCCCAAAACTACTTTCACATTTTTTTTATATGGACGTCCCAATTTTACTTTCACACACCTAAAAAGTAAACTTTTTACACTCATAAAAGTCAACAAAGTACATTTTTTCTTATTCTACTATTTTACTTTACACTCATGTACTCACTTTTTTTTTTGGTTTGCATGCACATGACTACTATGAAAGTAGTCCTGATATGAAAGAAGTATTTTTTTGTAAAATAATGAAGAGTTGTGACAACATTTATATTATTTGTTAAAAAAATATTTGTTTATTAACATATGATAAAATATTATTTCTATTTTTGTGGAATGAAAATTTTTGTGTGGAAGGGCTAAACTGAAAAGTGAAAAACTCGACCAAATTAGTTATCCTTTTTTCGAATTTTATCCAACTAACTCAATATTTTACTACATTCGTCCCACAAAAATTTGCATATTTTTCTTTTTAGTTTGTTCCACAAAAGTTTGCACACTCCCAAAATGAAATATTTTTTTAAATCTCCACCTTTAAAATTTTTATCTTACAATCTCCACCGTACACATTCTACTCATTACACTTTTTCTTAAAACCCGTGCCCCCAAAAGTGCCGCAAATTTTTGGGGGACGGAGGTAGTATCATATTCTCTGGAATTCCTTGTCTATTCATATTTGACGTTGTCATTTTCTCACCATTATCCAACAGTGCATCGAGGTGTTGTACCACCTACTTAACTTATTGTACAATACAACACATTAACTCATTAACTGCCACCAGACATTGTCCGGCAGTGTAATATATGAAAAACATTTTAGACTTGTGAAAAAAAAGTAAAAACCAGTGTATTTTTTCACTTCAAAGTTAATTTCACTTTACTGTAAATCATTAAAAAAATAAAATCATATCTCCAAATCACCTGCTGCATTGATATTTCAAGATCCAATACATATCTGGTACTATTATAAAAAGTGAAGTAACGACACAAAAATTAATATGAGGCTGGTCAAATTATTTGCATTCTTACATATCTGATGATTTTAACAGCTTTGCAACAGATTATGTAATGCCTGGACCTCTATTCTGCACATGGCCTTTCCATACAACAAAACAAGCTTTTCTTTGTTGGCACAACAAAATTAAAGCCCGGGCCCCTTCCCCATGCCCATGCCCAACTAATTGGAAAATTAAGAGTTCCATTTATGTGAAATTAATGGGATTAATACTATTTTCGTCCCATAATTTTTTCATTTTAGTCCCATGATTATTTATTATTTCAATTTAGTTTCATAACAATTTAAATTTACCCAAGTCAGTCATAAATGGCCGGAAATTGCATTAAACGACGTCGTTTTGTTCACATGTCACTATTTTCCTGCCATTTGGGACTTATTTGGATAAATTTGAATTGTTATGAGACTAAATTGAAAAGATAAATAATTATGGGATAAAAATAAAAAAAGTATAAAAGTTATGGGATGAAAATGGTATTAGTTTTGGGTTACGTGTCCTTTTTCTAGACGTGGCATACTGGATCAGTAAATTAAATTTAAAATTTTCCAATGACGAAATTAGAGCCACAGAGATCAAGATTTGCATATTGTAGTGGCAAAGAATGAAGACTCAAAGAAGCAACATCTAGCGTGGAAGTGGAGCTCGAACAAAGATCGCACATGAAGGTGGCGGGCCATGGCAAGAGGTTATGGATGTCGGCACTTTGCATGTATAGTGTCCTTTTTTAATTTCAAGTTTTAGGTTTTAATTTTATGTTTTAAGTTTTTATTTAATTATAAGATTAATTTAATTTATTTAGAGAATTTACTTAGTTAGCGTGCAAAATGTGTAAAATAGTATAAATGTAAATAATTTATTCATAGTATGAGACTACATTGAAAAAAAAAATGAGACCAAAATGAAAAAGTTAAAAAGTTCTGGGACGAAAATGGTATTAATGGTTAACCCTATTCCGCCGAAGAATATGAACATGACCGGTAAATAAACAATAGACTTCGTTTAATGCAATTTTTAGTCATTTGAGACTGATTCTGATAAATTTGAATTGTTATGAGACAAAATTGAAAAAATAAATAATTATGGGACGAAAACAAAAAAAGTAAAAAAATTATGGGACTAAAATAGTATTAATCCCTGAAATTAATACACATCTCATGAAATACTTTTTATCTGAGAATACTAGAGCTTTCGAGCAAGGTCCTCTGTACCTCAAGAATAAAATTTTGGGGCATTTACATATTGGTTCCAAAAAATAACTTTAATTACAAATTGGTTCACAATATTTGCACAAAAGTATATTTTTTTCCTGTATAGAAGCACATTTTTTTCTGTATAAAACCAATTTATAATTAATGTTAATTTTATAAAATATTTTATAATTTTCTCAAAAACTTTTAATTCTAGAAATAATAAAAATATCTATGAATGCATATAATGATATCAAATGCAATTAGGACCAATTAAGGAATCCAAATTGTAAATAAATATGAATAGATTAAAGGTTAGGTAGACATATTCAAGTACAAACCAACCAACAAAGATTGTGTATTGTATAATTTAAATAAATTTTCAATCCTTATATTTTGTTTGAATGAGAAAAATGGAGAAAGAAGACAAGTGAGAAGAAGAGAGTAAGTGGAAACTGAAGTGCGTGGAAGAGTGAGCCTGCCAGACTGCATGTTGGTTGGGGTTGTCTCCCTTAAACCGCGCCTACATAAAAGGATTACACACACTTGTGTCTTTTTATATCATTTTGCTCTAATTAAATTAATTTTTTATTAGCTTTGAGACTAATCTTGGATCTTGAGCCCAAACCCTTTTTGTGTGCTGGTGGTTGGCTTTGATTGATGAACAACAGATAAGGAAAAGGGCCAAGAAATGTTTCAAGTTCGATTGGATTTAAAGGAGAAACTATGAATCAATGTATGGTGAAATATGAATTGAAAGTTAAGAAATTATGAGTGTTAAGCTTTTAGGATTATGTTACAAGACAAGTGAAAGATATTCCTTCTTTTTTATTATACTCCCTCCGTTCCCTTACAAGTTGCTCATAATTTTTGGACATTAATATTAAAAAGAGAGTAAAAATATTGAAATAGTACATGTGATATGATAGAAAAAAGTTAAAAAGTAATATGAATAATGTAAAATGTATTGAATATAATAATAAAAAATTGAATAGTAGTTTTCTAAAGGTAAAAAAATAAATGAGCAACATATATTGAGACAGACGAAAATGACAAAATGAGCAACTTACAGTGGGACGGAGGGAGTAATATATTCTCCATCCATACATCAATCTTATTCTTTTTTTTTTCCTTTTGGATTATCCATCAATCTCATTTTACTTTCTTTTATGAAATAAACTACGCACTCACAAATAAAAATTTAAGTCCTACAATACTTTTACTTTTATCTTATTTTATCTACTTTTTTAATCCTTAAATCATTTGTCACTTCTTAGGAATGACAATGAGACAGAGCAAGACGGGTATCTAAATACTCATACCTGCCCCGTGCATCTGTCCCGCCCATGCCTGCCCTATATGAGACAGATCTGTCCCGCCATGTTATTCGTACGAAAATATATATATATTTTATATAAAGACGAAGTTATGAAATCAACCAGAATGCTCGATTTCGAATTTTCTCTATTCTCATTCATTCTGGCATTAAGAATTAATCTCGACCTTATAATTTAAGTGTTTTAATCTTAACCGTACATTTTATATTTTATAAATATATATATACATATATATCTTATATAAATCTTATAAATATATTCACAATATCAAATCATATATCTAATTTTTTAATCTCAACCGTTAATTTTAATTTCTATACTTCTATAAATTTCAACTCCATAAACATTATTATTCTCATCTTTTAACCTTATTTCTTCGTGCGTCTCTTGATTTTTCTTATTTCTCTTCGTCGTATTCTAATATTCAAATTGTTTTTTTTTTTGCAGGTTCATATTTCACATTCAATAATCTGGTGAAATAATATTTTTTCTAAAGCTACACAACTTACGTGGTTTTCTTTTGGAGGTAACGTTTAATTGCTATAATTGCAGATCTATTTAATTTAAAATTTTGATGTTTGAATTGTTTATTTGATGTTTGAATTGCAGATTTATTCTAGAGCATAATATTGTGTATGCTTTATCCATGTGTATATAATTTTAATTTTATGATATTTAAATTGTTTATTTGTCTTTTTTTTTTATGTTTTTAATAGTTAAAATTTTGATGTTTGAATTGTTTTCTTTTCTATTGCTACACAATTTTCATGGTTTTTTTAGGTAATATTTAATTGCTACAATTGCAAATCTATTTGATTTAAAAAATTTATGTTTGAATTGTTTATTTATCTTTTTAATATTTTTTTTCATGTTTTAAATATTCTGATTTTTTTTTTTTATATTCAGTTTTAATTGCAGGTTCGTATTACAATCATTGTGTATGTGTCATACATACAGTAAGTTATTTTACACCGTAAGTTATTTATAATTCTAGAACCAAAGATGTTATAGAAATAATATTGTGTATGCGTTGTGAATGTGTACATATTTTTTAAGTATTTAATTTATTTACCGCAATATTGTTTATGTGTTGTGCATGTATAAATCATTGATACACGTATATATTAGATTTAAGAAATCAGACACGCAAATATGTATATATATATATATATATATATATATATATATATTATAACTCATTAATACACGTGTATATAAACTCAATAAATCTTAAGAAAATAAAATTTATAAAATATTTTGTTCTTGATTATTTTAATAACATTTTTTTATATATATTCTTGATTTTCTTTTAACATACCTATTTAATAATAAATATTTATATTAAAAAAAATTATGTTCTTGATTTTTTTAATCATATATTTTGATATATTCTTGATTTTCTTTTAACATACTTATATAATAATAAAATTTTAGAAATAATCATAGATTGGTACAAAAGTAATACACTATTTTCAAATAGATACAAAATTTAATTATTGTATGAATAAGATAGCCTCAAATTATATTTTAATATTGTGTGAATACAAAAGTAATACACAATTTTTATATATAAATATATTATCGAATAAATTTATATATATATATATATATATATATATATACAAGAAATCAAAATTTATTAATTCACATAATATAATCTATATTAATTTTTTTTTTAATAATCCCGAGTAATACGCGGGTTTACGTACTAGTATTATATAAAGACGAAGTTATGAAATCAACCAGAATGCTCGATTTCGAAATTCCTCTATTCTCATTAATTCTGGCATTAATAATTAATCTCGACCTTACAATTTAAGTGTTTTAATCTTGATCGTACATTTTGATATTTTATAAATATATATATCTTATATAAATCTTATAAATATATTCATAATATCAAATCCAATATCTAATTTTTTTAATCTCAACCGTTCATCTTAATTTCTACACTTCTATAAATTTCAACTCCATAAACATAATTATTCTTATTTTATAATCTTATTTTTTCTTGCGTCTCATTACTTCTTCTTATTTCTCTTTTGATGTTCTTATTTATCGTATTCTGATATTGGAATTATTTATTTATCTTTTTATGTTCGAATTTTTTTTGCAGGTTCATATTTTACATCTAATAATTTGTTGAAATAATTTTTTTTCTATTGCTAAACAATCTTTGTGTTTTTCTTTTGGAGGTAATGTTTAATTGCTATAATTGCAGATCTATTTAATTTAAAATTTTGATGTTTGAATCGTTTTCTTTTCTATTGTTACACAATTTCATGGTTCTTTTAGGTAATGTTTGATTGCTACAATTACAGATCTATTTGATTTAAAATTTTGATGTTTGAATTGTTTATTTGTCTTTTTAATATTTTTTTCATGTTTTTAATATTCTAATATTATTTTTATATTCTATTTTAATTGCAGGTTCGTATTAAAATATTTGTGTCTGCGCCATACATACAGTAAGTTATTTTACACCGTAGTTATTTATAATTCTAGAACCAAAGATGTTATAGAACATAATATTGTATATGTGTTGTGCATGTGTGCATATTTTTTAAGTACTTAATTTATTTACCGCAATATTGTATATACGTTGTGCATGTGTAAATCATTGATATACGTATATATTAGATTCAAGAAATCACACACATATATATAAATATATATTATAACTCATTAATACACGTATATATAAATTCAATAAATCTTAACAAAATAAATCTTATAAAATATTATGTTCTTGATTATTTTAATAATATATTTTTTGATATATTCTTTATTTTCTTTTAACATACTTATATAATAATAAAAATTTATATTATAAAATATTATGTTTTTGATTTTTTTTTATTCATATATTTTGATATGTTCTTGATTTTCTTTTAACATTTATACAATAAGAACATTTTATAATTCAAATCTTACATAATTAGGTGGATGTTAGCACATTCATATTTTAGAGATTGTGTAAGATATCCTCAAATTAATGAATTATATAAGTATAGATGTATTATCGAATAAATCTATATATAAATATAAATGAAATTAAAATTTATTGATTCACATAATATAATCTATATTAAAAGTATATTTTTTAATAGTCCCGCGTAATACGCGGGTTTACGTACTAATATATATATATATATATATATATATATATATATATATATATATAATTTTGACAAATGAAAAGTTATATTAAAATAAACAATAATATACCAAATCTATCAAATCATATCCAACATATTCAATAACATTATATGTAATATGGTATCCCTCCGTCCCGATATAAGTTGCTCGTTTTGGGCACACATATTAAAGTAAAAGTGAAAAGGTATAAGTATTGTGATGAAAAAGTGAAAAAGTATAAGTATTGTGATGAAAAAGTGAAAAAGTATAAGTGATGTGATGAGAAAAGTAATACGAATAGTGTAAAAAGTAATGAAAATAATAATAAAAAATAAATAGTAATTTCCACAAAAATGTAAAATGCAAATGAAAAACATATAGTGAAAATGATAAAAATGACAAAATGAACAACATATAGTGAAATAGAGAGAGTATCACGTGGGACTCTCCCATAAATTAATTATACATTGAAATTCCCTCATTTTTACAAGTTTATCCAAAAATAAATAAAATAACATAAACATATATTGAAATTTGAGCATTAGCCACTCTTTTATAGTATTATATTTGTTCGTAGTAAAATTAATGTTATTACATGCTCACTAATATCATACATTTTATATTATAATTTATAATTTATAATATTAGAAAATGCATGCAATACTATTAGTAAATATATATAACAATATTATTTTCTTATTGTAAACAAGTTTAACAAGAGTTTTTGTTCTAGCATTAATATAATGAAAACGGAATTAAAACGTGGAAATTGCAAAGATCACATATAAGAGCAACACTTATGTACAAATTTCTACAGTAAAAATATCCATTTTTGAAAAATTCGCGGATCTAAATCGGGTCGGGTCAAATTTGGACATTTTTTCCAAAATTCGCGCAACTTGTAGTTCCAGGTTTTTTCGCTCCCAGGTCTGTTACAATTTGGGCAAAGGCGTGTTACAATTAGGCAAAATCTGTGTTACAAATTCTTAAAAAAATAATTTTTTGTACTTTTCAAGTAACTATAAAGAAAATATGTATTTCTGCAAGTATAAATATGTGTTACTTAATTTTTTTTTTTATTTATGTTAATAATATGTTTTTTTCGCTCCAAGGTATGTTACAATTTGGGCAAAGACATGTTACAATTAGGCAAAATTTGTGTTACAAATTCTTAAAAAATTAATTTTTTGTACTTTTCAAGTAACTATAAAGA
>JAPKLY010000003.1:1870135-1933822 GCA_026898435.1 Prunella vulgaris
TTAATTTATTTTTTATTCTCTTTGTTGATTTATGTTAATAATATGTTATTCATGTACTTAATACATCATTTAATACCTTATATATGTTATATAAAATATAATATATATTTTTATAAGGATAAATAAATATTTGTGCATACGGTAACACACATTTGATCTTGCAGTAACACACATTTACTCTAATTGTAACACATATTTGCAGTAACACACATTTACTCTAATTGTAACACACATTTACTCTAATTGTAACACACATTTACTCTAATTGTAACACACATTTACTCTAGATGTAACACACATTTGCATTAACACAAATTTACTCCAATTATAACATAAATTTGCAGTAATACATATTTACTCTAATTGTAACACATATTTGTTCCACAATTTGTGTTATTATATGAGCATATATGTGTTACTATATGATAAAATGTATTTTTATTAAGAATAAATATGTGTTACACATACAATGTAACATATACATGTGTTACATTGCATGAAAAATATTTACTTCTACAAAAATAAATGAATATGTGTAGAAAACAACATTTAATCTGGTTGTAACACACGTTTTGCCTTAAAGTAACATGCATTTACCCCAACTGTAACATACCTGGGAGCGAAAATCACAAGTTGTGCGAATTTTGAAAAAAAATACTCAAATTCGACCCGACCCGGTTTAGACCCGTGAATTTTTAAAAATAGATATTTCTACGGATCTTAGATCCGTAGAAATTTGTATATAAATGTTTGTCCACATATAATAATTTGGAAAATAAATATTTGCTTAGTCATTTGGGAAATTTAGATCTTCTTTTCAGCCTCTTCTCCCATAGTGATATTTGGGAAATTTAGATCTTGTTTTCTACCTCTTCTCCCATAGTGATAAATATTTTTTTTCAATGAGGTGTGGCCCAACTTTAAAATTACAAAAACACTTTTGAAGGGGGATGAGGTGAAGTCATGTCATAAAAATTACTCACTTCCTCCCTCTATCTGCTTCTTGTTTTTTTTTTTTTTTTTGCTCACATATTAAAATAAATAGTATAATAATATAATACAAGTAATGCGACGAAAAGAGAGGAAGAAAAGCAATACTTTTTCTTTTTTGTAACTTTAATATAAAACTACACAATAATCACCAAAAAAATAAAAAAAATAGAACACAAGGCTTATAATGAAACTGACAAAAATGGAAAGTAAATGGAACCCGGCTTCATTAGTAAATGATAAGCAGAAAAAGTTTGATGAGTTGGTTTCATGAGAATGCCTAAAAAATACAGCTGCTTTATATGAATTTAGACTTTCAAGATGTGTTGATATGTCTATGATTTAAATAAAAAGGGATGATGCATGGGTATTTGGGTACATATTTCAATGACAAGGGATAAAGTGTTCCATGATAACAATTTAACATACACACGCAGATGCATGCATGCATGCATGAGAAGTGGTCTCAGTCTCAGATATAAAAGCAATGAAGGAGATATGAAGGGGACCATTTTTGAAATCAATGCCAACATAACTTTCACCTTAGTAGTCAATTTTTAGGGAAAAGGTGAGATGATGCATGCGGATAAGTTGGTCAGCTCTACCAGAGAATTAAGTGTCCTAAATTTTGTTGCATTAGGACACTTAATCGATGGATTAAATTTTGTTCTCATTTATCAGGCCACATAATATGTAATTTCTAACAATAGTCACCTGCATATTACATCAAAAAATATATCCAGAATTGATCAAAAAGTTGTCGATTACACCACCCTTTTCTAACCAGCTTAGCAACAAAGCTTCTCAAAGTTAGCATGGAGACTCTAACAGGATTAATTCAAGCACTACATATCTATATATATAATTATATATGCTTACTGCCTCCTTACATTAGTATTAAAAGAACTCAAAGTCCAGATATTTACCTTCAGATTCCACCTCTGTTCCTACTGTGTTTTTGTTCACACCAACAGCATCTACTTGTCTGTACTTCGCCGGAACTTGACCCTCGAACACTCTTGGCACCTCTGGTGGCGTACTGCACCGAATCAGAGCCCAATTAACACCTTCAAAGAAACGGTGCTGCTTTATCTCAGTTGCTCCTCTTTTCACCCCCAGCCGGTTTTGTGGCTCCTTAACTAGCAGGCCACGGATAAGATCCCGGCTAGCGTGGCTTGTTGCTGGTGAATCTGGAAACTTGAGCTGCTGCCCCACAACATTGAAAAGCGTTGCTCGATTTCCTGAGCCCTTGAACGGGGTTTTACCATAGAGCAATTCGTGCAAGAAAATGCCAAAAGTCCACCAGTCCACTGCACTCCCATGGCCTTCACCTTTGATGATTTCGGGGGCTAAGTATTCGTGGGTCCCAACAAATGACATAGACCGAGCAGCAGTTGGTTCAGCAAGTAGCTCAGGTAAAGACCCGGATGGATCGACACGGGATTTCCCGGATTTTTTCTTGTTCTTTTGAGGGAAAATTAGAGGAAGAAAGCATGATGGTTGAATGCATGCTGATGTTGGTTCGATACATGATGGTTGGGCACAGAATGCAGGTCCTCGTTTGGATGGATCAGAATCGGAGGAAGCTTTTATTAGGGTCGGTGAAACTGCACATCTAAGGGAAAGGTCAAAGTCTGATAACATAATGTGCCCATCATCACGGACCAAAACATTTTCAGGTTTCAAGTCTCTGTACACCACTCCTAGCATGTGAAGGTACTCGAGTGCCAATAGAACTTCAGCTGCGTAAAACCTGTACAAGTTGAACACATAAGCCATTACAGTCACATAAATAATATTGAGATTCTACTTAGGAACTTTAGAAGAGGATCAAGAACAAGGCTTATATATTTATATTAGAATCTATGAACATTTTTCTTGGTCCTCCAGTTTAAATGGTGTTGAATTCATATATATATATATATATATATATATATATATAAAGCAAAAGCCTTCCCGTTCTGAAAAAAAAAAAAAAAAAACAATACTTCTAATTAGTTAGTTCAGCCTCATACCATATGAGTCTAATTTGTATTTGGTCCATACTCCATAATTTAAATTGATAAAACCACATCTATAAGATTCAGAGATTGAACATGTGAGAGACATTCAGACATCTTTAAGAAACAGTATCTAGTAGTAGTGACTTGGAATTCAATAATGGATCACGAAATTTAAAAGCGAATTGCGTATAAATAAATCTCAACCTACTTTGTGCTAATAACTAAGAGTAAGTCATGCTTTAATCAAACCAACGGAATTCCATGAAGCCCTTCAAATTCATACATTAGACTGATAAATTCACGACGGAGTGGAGCTCTGGAAAGATTAGCTCTAAGAGAAAGGCATTGCAGAATGAGAAGGAGGAATAATGAGAACAAAAATGCTTTTATGTGTCGAAAATAATTTTAAAATTTAAAACCAAGACATACCGAGCAGCATATTCTGAAAAATATTTTCCTGGTTGTCGCTGCCTCAAGGTGTGCAGATCTCCTCCGGGGCAATATTCCATGACCAAACATGAAAATCTATCGGTCTCAAAATGAGTGTATAATGTTGGCAAAAACGGGTGGTCCAGAAGCTGCAAGATTTCTCGTTCGGTCTGCGCCCTGGTTAACTTCTTCCTGTTAGCAAGGCATGCCTTATCCATTACCTTCATTGCAAAGAAACATCGAGTTGAGCTCAGCTCAGAAAGATACACACTTCCAATATCCCCACAGCCTAGTCTTTTCAGTAACCGGAAATGGCTCATGCCTAAAATTCCATCACGTGCTCGGATAGCAAGTATAGCGTTCCATCTAGGATCATTTCCCTTGTGAGGCTTATTTAAATTGCCAGTAGTGTTACTCCAGTTACTTTCATCACTAAGGCCACTGCTATCACTTGCTCTGCTTAGGCTACTTTTAGTACTCTCCAGAGAATCCCCTCGAATGATTCCTTTTGTGTTCTCAAAGTTTCTGTGGATACTATGCATGCTTTCACTCATTATTCCATCATAACGATATGTAAAGGCAGAGGGATTAGCAATGCTTGTAGATGTAGCAACACCAATACTGTCAATGCTACTGGGAGGACTAACATTGCCACTTGGAGGCAATGAAGCATCCCAGATACATTCTTTCTCAGAATCTGGCAGTGGGCTTGCATCTGTGTTTTCTGAAGGACGAGGAACGGATGACGGGGATGAGACAGAGTTGAGCTCCTCAACCAGGCTCCCAGATGGAGAAAGTAATGGTGGGCTTGGTTTGATATTTGGTACCCTGATAGAAAGATCCTCCAGAATAGGACCCTTCATCAAGTCCATGTCAACTGGTTCAGGGGGATGGCTCACCCCATGAAATGAAGTAGACCCAGTTTCTTCAAAGGAATCGCCGTTGAGTTTAAAAGAAAGGATGTCAGCCAAGAGCTCTTCATCCTCCTCTAAAGAAATTTTCCCTTTCCACTCTTGAACAGGGGAAGGTAAATCGAACTCCAGAGACACTCCCAAGTTGGATGATTTTCTGATCAGCTCTTCTAACCATGTGGGCTGAGTCTTTGTAACCATATGAGCAAGGGGTAATTGCATCGGAGGTGATCGTGATTCAGGGATTCTCTCCATATCCAATCACCATATGTCATCACAGGTGTCTCTCTTCATTAGACTACAAGGACAAGGAATAAAAAAGCCACACTTAACAATCAATTTTCGATTATTGCTTCAAGCAAATCAAAAGAAACTTTTATGGATCAGACTGGACCAACAAACCCACCAAGAAACACTCTCCAATCTGTAGCTTGCTTGGTTGTAACAAGACCAAACACAGCATTGCACCAAAATTCAAATATAACAAGAGAATAAACCCATACATAAGATGAAAAATTCATAACTCTCAACTCTTGGGACTTATAGCTGAAAATACGAATTTCAGATACCAGATTATAAATATCATAGCTTATACGCAAGTTAAGGTCCAGAACACAGAAAATAAAGGAAATGTACAATATATATATAATCGCAGCAGAAAAATGAATTTTAGGCATATACTAAGCATCAGTTCAACTATAGAATAATATATGGAAACAAGAGTGATTTATATTTGGATTCCATTAAATTAGGCATAAAATTGACACCTAATACGAGAAAAAAGGAAACAAGGTAAAACAGAACACTAAAATAGACATCTCTACAAGCGAAGAACGAATACCCATCAAGCTAATCAACAATATATACCGAAATACTTGAGCTTATATCCCTCCGCAGGAGTCCTTATCATGTACGGAACCTTCACCAGAAATTGATACCAAAATTTAAAGCTGCAGCTAAAATGGGAGCGCACCGAGCTCTTTTCAACTGAAAAATCGCAGCAGCAAAAACGGGCCGGAATTTAATGATACGGGCTAAAATTCTGGGATGAAGAAAGAAGAATAACAGTAACTAGTCTAGCGAAGAGCAGAAAGGGATTTGTGCTATGATGAGGACAATAGGCGAACAGCTTTTGCTCTTTTTCTTCTGTATTTCTACTATATAGGGCCTATGGCCGCTTTAGCCATGTGTTCCCTGTGAAGAAAAGATTGCAGTGTGTGTGACAGTGTGAGTGAGAGACAGAGAGAGAGAAGAGCCGCGCGCTTTGTAGCCACGGTGCGAAGTACCAAAAAAGCCCTTTGGTTTTGTTGTGAAACCGATGTGTTTAGGTGGTTGCTTAAAAAAAAAAAACTACTACTATTGGATCAATTTTATTCATTGCGACAATTTTATTTATTACCAATTGGAGAAATTAAATGCGGATAATAATGCTTCCTGCAGGATTTTGATTAGTTAACTTTTAAATTCCTAAACTTTTCACTTGGTTCAATTTTATTTATTAGAATTAGTCTTGTACACCAGTTACACGGTGCAACTCAAATTCATTTTTTAAAAGTTAAATAAAATACAATTTTGTTTAAAAGAAACTAAGATTTTTATCGTAATATATATAATATTTCTTTCCGTATGTTATACTTATGTTATATAATAAATTTAAAAAAAATTTAAAAAAATAGGCCAAAGTTTAATAAAATCAGATTTTTAAAAAATCAACTAGACTTCATCAATAATTAAATTAAAAAATAATTATATTTTAATCATTATTTATCTTGAATTAAAATTGGAATCTTATAAAATTAATTTCTTAGTTTTAACTATTTTTTAAGATTTAGTTGAATTTTTTAACTATTTAATAAAGATTTAATTTTATTAGAGCTGACAATTTTGGCCCGGCGTACCCGTTAGGCTGGGTTGGGATCAATTTTTATAGGCCCGATTAGAAAATGGGTCGGCCCAGCCCGATCTGTGAATATGCCTTGGCCCGATGAGCCCATTTACATGTAAAAGTTGATAATTTTGGCACAGCACGATAGCCCGGCCCGGACTACCTGACATTTAGGATGAGCTGGCCTATATTTTTTTAGGCTTGATTAGTAAATGGCTCGGCCCGATATGTGAATATGCTTTGACCCAATTGGCTGGCCCGACCTGTTTGCCACCTCTAAAGTTTATTATTTGAAGATTTTGCTGATTTATTTTAATATTTTTTAGATTTTATTCAATATTTAATTATATCATGTAGGACTTATTGTGCAATTAAAAAAATTAATGGGACTAAATCTAAAAATAGAGATTAATGGGTTAAACACCATTAAGTAAGAGTAAATTTTATGGGACTAACGTTGCAAACCTTGCATTTAATAGAGTCGTCAATGTTTGAGACCAAATATGTAAATTTTATAACGTTTGAGATTACAAGCGCAACGTTTGGGACTACAAGTGCAAGAAAAAAAATCATGTGAGACCAATAATGAAATGTATGGGATAAATTCTAAAATAATATATGTCCTATGGGACCAAAAGTGTAAAAAACTCTATGTGTACAATAGGTATGATTATTTATAATATGATGTAAAATGCATTATCTTTTACTCAACTTTTTAATTTAATCATGGACTTCACGATTATTATTAAAAGCCCAACCTTTTAAGAAATTTCAATCCGATATATTTTTTTTTATTTTTGACCGACAACCGATGACTTGTCTCATCGATCGGAGCGCATGAAAGTTTATCACACTGACGTTCACATATTTAATTACCTTCTTATTTTTCTAATTTTTACATCATATATCATATGCATATATATAAAATATCAATACTTTTTATTTAAAAATAATTTTAGGCTGTAGAAGAGAAAAATATTTTTATATGTTTGTAGCATTCAATATCAGATTCACAAAACACTTGAAAAAACACTCAAATACCCTAGAAAAAATTGCCCAAAATATATTAGAGGTTTGAATTTCTAAAATTTATGTATGCATGTTATTATGATAAACTTTTACTCACTCTGGTAATATTTTAAAAAATATTAATATTTAATTACAATTATAAAACTCATGATTAAATTGAAAGTTGAGTAAAAGACGATGCATTTTATAAAATAACCCTAAATATATATATATATATATATAATTATATATATTAATGTTTAAAATTTTATAAATAAATAAAATTAAAATAAATGGAAGGCCGGGGTTAGGAAAAAGACACGTGATCGTGCATGTCCAATCAAACAGAGTGATGATCATATATGCTAATATAGATACATATGTATACACACACATATCCATGCATGCAGCCGATGAATAGTGCATATCATCAGTTGCGCATATTTTCTCTGTTTTTGGTCGGAATTTTTCATTTTACCCTCCCCCTGATCACCCCAACTCTTTCACCAAAGCATTTATATATTGAATAAAAAATATTATATTTATAAATTTATTCAAAATATTTGAACATGCATATAACTTTTTTTTTCCTCAAAAATATATTTTTTATTTGCACATGACCAATTTTTAATTAATACTAATACTTTAAAATATAATTAATATTTTATAATTTTTCCAATAAAAAATCCATTTCCATTGTTTCAGCAAAACACACACGTACAACTTTGTCTTCAAGTGTTTGAATTTTTTTAGGAAAATCCCAGCCTTGGGCAGTCGCGATCATTTATATATATATATGTGAATGTATAGACATTTTCTGTATTGGTGATCCAGGTTTCACGTCTCTGTGATGTTGTCTTTCCATTCCAGCATTGTTGAGAGTGGTAAAATATGGTTATACGCAGGGGTGAATTGGTCAGATTATCCAATAATTCACGATGCTTGTGAAAGTAACAGTTGAACACTCCTTGACGATCAATTATACAGCATATACTATCCCTTATAAAATCTGAAAAAATGATACGATGTCGTATGTGATTTTTTTTATTTTACGTCTATATCATTAGTATTTAATATTTTATATATTTTCACAATATTTTTAGAATTTAATATTTTAAAAATTTTGTGCAAAATATATTCATGAGACGGTTGGTCGCATGCAAGATTTTTTTTTTTTTTTTTTTATGGGCCGGACTCCAATCCCTCGACACCTTCAATTTTTATTTTTATTTTTAAATAACAAAAATGTTAGTATATCGGTATCAATGTAAATATTGGTACCTCAAATTTATGGATGTCGTTAAAAATATCAATATCGATAAAAAGTAGAAAAGCGATAAAATTTATCATGAAATTTTAGATAATATTATTACTAACCTTAATATATAAATTTAACTTAAAATCTCAACATATATAATTATTTAAGACAAAGATATCAATAATAAATAAATAAACAGTGTAAAACAATACAACAATTGTTTATAATTATTAAATATTAAATAATTAATACCAAAATAATGTCTTGTAATGCTCAGAAGTAAAAGAAACAAGAGTGTAAGACTCCAATAATTAAATTTCAAAACTGTCAAACATTCAAATTTAATTTTTTATACATCGATATTTTGAAAAAATTGAACTAGATTTCATTGGTATTGATACCGATACATATCAATATTTTAAAAAAAAAAATCACATTCCAGTGAATATTCATGTTGAGACTCGAGAGTACCAAAAAACCAAATTTTCGAATGAAATTTTGGTGATTTTTTACTTTTTTTTTTGTCCCTGCTGTATTGTTGTTCAATGAGGATGTGTTTAGTAAATGATAAATTTATCTATGTGTAAAAACATGCATATTTTGGGTGAAATAGATAATTCTATTTTTTAAACTAAATACTATCTCTATCCATAACAAATAGACTACCTTTATTGATGTGGTTTAATGTAAAATATCGAAGGGTATTATGGAGTAATTGTAAGGTCTGTTTATAAATTTTAAAATATATTTTTCATATATAATTTTTAAATTCGTAAATAAATCTTATAGTACTTCATATTACTCTTCAATATATTGCATTAAATAATGTATAATTTTTTTTTATTAATTGTTAACGGACGAAGTATGCCTTGAGCCAGCTATTGTTTTTTCAAAAGTGTAAGTGCCGAACACGAAAGTTTCAATTATGTGAATTGTAAATGGAAAAAGGAAAAAAGGGAGCTTTTGCTTTTAAAGGTGAGCAGTTTATGATTGCTTTCTCACTTGGGATTAGGCCCACGAAAGGCCTTATTTCTGTGGCTAATATTTAGATGGTTTTATAAATATTTAACGCAAATTCTCATATATAATATTATACAAAATCCACTCCTCACAATTGATCCATTTTTGTAATTCTTTTTACAATATGGATCTAATATATATATTAATACCGTCTTTTCTTCTGTCAATTTTTCCTCAATTTTCAAATTTTTTCTTGATTTGCGCAATCGATTTCTTCTCTGATACGAAATTCTCTGGTCATCGTTTCTTCTCTCAGACAATATTCTTAGTGTTTTTGTCTGTATTCTGCTCTGTTTGGAATACAGTAACATAAAAGTCATGATATAGTATCATAAAATTCTGCATGTAGTAACACTATTTTTTATGTATATTGTGTCATGATTTTTATAAGTGCTTAGTAAAAGTACTTGTAATTTGAGTTTTTTTTTTTTAAACAATGTGATGAAGAAGATATTGTAGTATCACTTTCTTATTTTTAGAGTATTTTATTGTTATAATTGTAGTATTAACAAGTTTATTTATTGTAGTAGATGACATTGTAGTACATGACATTTATTCATTTAGTAGTATTTTTTGTTTATATAGTAAAATACATGTTCTATACATTGTTTTTATTATTTTTGAGATATAGTAACACAAAACTGATCATGTAGTAACACTGATCTGTGCATATAATAATATACATTTCCATAGAATAATATGGTTGTGTGTATATAGTATCAATGTTTTTATTTTTTTGTTTATATAGTAAAATACATGTTCTATTCTTTGTTTTTATTGTTTTTGAGATATAATAATACAAAACTAATCATGTAGTAACATTGATATGTGCATATAGTAACATACATTTTCATAGAGCAGTATGATTGTGTGTATATAGTATCATGTTTTTATTTTTTAATATAAAAGTGGTGATGTGTGTATACATGTTCTATAGTCTGTTCTTATTGCTTTTTGAGATATAGTAACCCAAAATGTTTGATGTAGTAACATTGATTTGTGCATATAGTATTATGATTATTCACATTTTACCAAACACATTATGCTTATTTGTATTTAGTAGCATGAATTAAGTAATGTAATATAATAACATGGGGTAGAGGTAGGAGAATGTGTTTTTTGTATGTAGTAACATAATACATTTCTTATAGTAACACTGTTATACTAATACAATATTAAACTAATTTACATTAAGTAAATTACGCATGCAGCAGTATAATATATTTGTTGTAGTATGACAATCTTATGCATACAGTAGTACGAAGTAATTAATGTAGTATAATAGTGGAATGTGTTTACTGTATGTAGTACTTCTTATATTATGCAGTATGAAAATATTATGCATGTAGTAGCATAGTCTAATCTTTCCAGTATGAAAATCATATGTATGTAGTAGCATGAAAATATCATTTCAGTATCACAAGAACAGACTAACACAAAATAATTATTTCAGTATCTCCCTTCCTTGTTAATCAATGTGAATTTGTTTTCATGGTGATCGCCCAATGTAATTGAATATTAATGCGTCATCGATTTGATCTTTGTGAAACGAGGGTTTTGGAGTTGTGGATTTTTTGCGTTTTGGAATGATCCGCGAATTTTGGAGGGTTGCCCGGATCCCAATGCGCGACCCACGAGTTTTCAAAATTTCTATTTTTGGTGCACCGTGCAATATTGTATAGGAGACCTACTCAATATTTAAATATTTTATAGGTTTAATATTTTATAAGTTGTTAAAATATTTAATTAATATAATTTATAATTTTTTTAATAACTTATATTGAGACAGAAGTTGAAGAGGGATGATGGGATTTTGGGTGAGGCGGTGAGTGTGGGTGGAAATGATGAGAAAAATAAATTAGTATATTCCAAATTAATTTTTACAGTTTATAAAATGAAAGAACTTATTTTAAGATCTTAAGCTGTTAGACATCTTATTTTACCAAATACTTTAAAAATTTATAAGCTCATAAACAATTTATAAACTATTTTAAAAAACTTATAAACTCAGTCAAACACATAACCCACATCAAATT
Source organism: Prunella vulgaris (assembly GCA_026898435.1). Taxonomy (NCBI): domain Eukaryota; kingdom Viridiplantae; phylum Streptophyta; class Magnoliopsida; order Lamiales; family Lamiaceae; genus Prunella; species Prunella vulgaris. The sequence goes on from JAPKLY010000003.1 coordinate 1,881,676, forward strand.
CTGCACTATATGCAGGGCAAATGGGGTTTTGATTATCAAATGTTTGATACACAGACCTGCCAAAATATAAAATAATTTAATTATAATTTATAATTTTATTTTTTATATAACTACATCTATTAATTTTATTTTGTATGAATCAATTATTAAAAGATTGATTGCAAATTTAATTATTATTAATTGTTCCTTCCTTTATAAAATATAACTTATATAAAAGTAATATAAATATATGTAACAAGATATTTAAATAAAAATATAAATAACCATTTCATATTAGATAGGACAGAGTATGATCAAAAATTAAATCTAATTCATACAATTCATACAAAATATTGAAATTAATATAAAAAAGATGTATTACAACCATCAACGGAATCAAGCAGAAGAACCACCCACCTCAACACAATCAACACCGTCATCATTGACACCATCACTATTACCACCACCCGGCCCCTAATATTGTTTGATTGATCTTCATCATGAATGATGGTATCGAAAAAGGACAATAAGCAGATTTTTTTTCACATACACCGCTTCAACTAATATGTCGTATATCTTGAGTAGTGGTTCTTCTTCTAGCTAGAATAACATCACTCAAATATTTTGGTTACAATTAAGAAGCAGTTCCCACTTCATCAACCCTATCACATTAGTCTTGAGTTCCTCATATTACTTGTTCTTGTGTTCATACATTGTAGTTCGTTTGTTATGATTGATTAAATTTGCAATAATATAGAATCATGAAAAATATTTGACTAATATGATGTTATAATTTATTTGTTTAGGAGAAAAATAATATGGAAGTCCGTTTGTTACAGTTGAAAAGAAATAATGTGAAAAATAATTGGTGGTATTACTAATATCACGTTTCATGTGGTATGTACTATCCCTTCGAACAAGGAAAATAACAACTTGGATTTTTTATTTTTTGCAGGCCTTCAATAAAATAAATCAAGAATAATAAACACATGAAATTGAGTGAAAATTGATCGATTTCCTCTTTTTTCTACATTAATTAATCTTTTTTTTAAATATTGATTATTTGTGATTGTTGTTTGTGGTTCTATCTTCAATATGCAAATATAACCGTTAGATTAATTATAATAAGATTACGTTAGTATTAGTTTATTTTATTTAAAAAATTATTCTTAATAATGTTGATTATGGTGTTATATTTAACATGTAAATGAGACTATTACAATCATTGTAATAGATATAATCTAGTACTAATAATCTTATTTTTCTAAAAAAAAAAACTTTTTTAATAACTTTGTTTAGTATTAATGATGTTGTTTAGAAAATTAAGATATTAAATATACAACTAATATTGTTGGAATAAGTTCATGTTTATAATTGTGATTATAAGAATGATTATGCGTATGTTTAGGAGCCACATCATAATTAGGGGCACTATTATAATTTTATAATTACTTTTCATTATTTTAAGATTTTGAGTGTGCATAATCTGGACACACATTTTTATTGTAAGTTAAATGGGTAATAATTTTAATCCATGCACATATTGTATAAGTACTCCATCCATCTCATATTAAACTTTTGGACCAATAAATAATTTTTTAATAAAAATATTATAAAAATATATTAAATATTAAATATCAAATATGTATTCATAGATAATTGTTGATGTTCCAATAAGATAAGAGAACAAACAATCTCGAAATAAAGAGTATCATTTTTTACATTCATTTATAAATGAAGTCCTATTATTGTTTTGAAGAAATTATATTATATCTAATAGTTAAAAAGTTAAGAGGCATATCTCATTTGCTATATTATATTTGCTATAGATTTATATAGTTCCAAGCTAATCGTGTTAAAAAAATAGAGGGAGTTTTATGTGCATATGCCCTAGGCAAGAATGAAAATATTGCGAAATAGTGTGAATATATCGTAAAATTTAAAATTGGGATATAACTATGAGATATAATATATACTTTTTACAGAGTATTGTAGCTATGTCACAATCTATTGCAAAATAATAATATCGATATCGGTTCATTTATGGTATTAAATTAAATAAAAATTGGGAAAAATTGCAGATAAGTCGCAAAATCACATATGTATTTAAAAAAATGTAAATTTTTCCATCAAAATCGTACATATTTTTTATAAACACAAATATTAATTTTCTTTTATTTGTTTGTTTGTGGTGATTATAAGTTTATCATAAAAATATATTCTCAAACTTAATTTCATCATCTACCTCCATAAATGTCATATTGATGTTAAAATAAGTATTAATAAAATCATTGGGCTAGTGTACACTATTCAATCCATGATGAAGTAGATATAGACAAATAATTAATGATCTATGCATAATTATATCCCGAATTACTGATCTTAATGTGATGACATGATATAAATATTATTTTGGACAAAGCTCATGACATTCTATTTTCTATTTCTGAACCTTATAAAGTCATAATTTTAGAATTAGTTATATAATATTGTATAATTTTATTTATCTTGTATTGTAGTATGTATTACATTGCCAACTGTTATACGACAAATAATATTTATATAACCTATTTTTATATATTTGCTTTAAATATATCATTTTATTGAGATTTTAAATTGTACATATGCATAGTAGTATGCTATAATAATCTCTAAATTTTCAACTTAAATTTTAATATAAATTTTCTAATTTTTATTGCGATATTGATATGTAATACAGATATATCCATCAATATTTCCGTAAATTTAAGATTGCGATATCATTTTCAATAGCGATATTTTCATCCCTGTATATATAATATTTTTGCAAAAATAAAAATCATTTAAAATGGTTCCACCTATGATTTGTAACGTGTTGATCTGGCCTGACCCATACATATATGATATAAGTGGGTGAGTTTGAGTTTTCTAGTACCTACCTTATTCTGCCCCATCGCCATCCTTGGTCTATATTCAATAATTCATTGAATTCGGATATTGAAGGAAAATTAATATCGGCTATATTTAATAATTCATTGAATTTTGATATTGAAGGATATTACTTTGAACTAAATATTTCTTAATACATGTTAAAAATCAAATTGAATGTATCATATATAAAGATGGAGAGTGTATTGTTCTCAAAATACCTCTTACATAACTTTTTAATATTGTCGCTCAATATTTTTTTGGTTCCAACTATATACCTCTCCAATATTATAAGATACACCTATTTTGTTTTTTTTTTTTTTGGTGACTTACATATTGGTTAAAAAAATCACTATATTTACAAATTGGTTCATAAAAATTTGCACAGAAGTGTGAATTTTTTTTTGCACATAAACCATTCTGTAATTTGTGCAAATTTGTTGAACCAATTTGTACTTTTCTCTTTTTTTTATAAAAAATATTTTAATAATATTCTATTTCAACCCATCAACTCTACCTTCTTCTCTTCCCCAATTTTTTCAACCGCACAACAATTTCTCCAAGCACTGCGGATCAATCTCTAAGTCCCTACAACAATTTTATAGTTCCTATCAATGTTCTTTTTTTCTTCATTTTGTAACGTCGAATAATGAATTGATGAAAGATGGCGGCAAGTTAAGAAAAATATGTATTTAACAATTATATTTTTATGAATGTATTAATATATATTTAATTTAATTTTTTTTATAAAAATAATTAAATAGATATTTAATAATGTATGTAGGTGTATTTCATAAAATCGAAGGGTATATAGTCGGGGCTTATTTTTTTTCTTATTCACTTACTCCACTATTCCTCCCGGTTTGAGCAGTCCGATTGACCGGATGAGGAGGCCCAAGTTATTAACACTATCTTATTTAATAAAGATACTACTTTAAATTTATATGTAGGAAGAATTTCATATTAGGACAAAATTTTAAGGTAAGTCTCAATTTAATACTTTAATTTTGAAGTGTTCCAAATTAAGATCTACATTTTGATTTTTTCATTTTAAGATATAATTTTATTGTCTTTGTCTCAATTTAAGGCCCATCTATTTATCTTTATTTTTTTAAAGTTTCACTAACATAATATTTTTTTGTATTTAATTAATTTTTTAAGTATAATATATCAAACATAATTTAATTAATTTTTTAGGTATCATATATCAAACTAAAAATAAATAAATAAAATTTTATGCAAGTATTAATATGCTTTAAAATTTATTTTTTCTTGTTGAACGATGAATTAAAAAAAATTAATTACGTCAAATATGAATATTAAATAAAATTATATATTTTTTATTTTATACTTTAAATCTTAGTTCGAAATAAAATATTGTTCTGCTTTGAGTTTTTTTATAAAAAAAATTAAATTGAAATAAAGATAAATGGATCGGGTCTTGAATTGAGATAAAAATAATAAAATTAGATCTTAAATTGAGAAAATAATTAAAATGTAGATCTTAATTTGAGATACTTCAAAATTAAAATCTTAAATTGAGACATACCTTAAAAAAAATTTGGGGCCTAATATAAAATTCTTCCTTTATTTTAAAGAATAATTACACATTATGATATAATTGCTCTTTAAATAAAAAGTTCTACTTATTACATACAAATACACGGATTGCCAAAAAGATATATGAACGCCGCCGCCACTCACAATTTTTGCTGAAAACTGAGAAATAAAAAAAAAATTCTATTAGGTTAAAATATACTAATTTTGAGAATAATTTATCAAAAATAATATCAAATTATTTTGAATGTGATTTTCGAAAAGGGAATGTCTTATATGTAACTGGTGCACGGTGCACTCATGATGCAGGCAGAAGCACGAACAAACGTAATAATCTGTTGATTCTGTGAATACCCAGAAGATTACATAAACATAATTAACGTTTTAACTCCGTTGATTCATCTTGAATGCCGGAATAAGAACGATAATTACACGATAAATGGGAAAACCCAATTTCATTAAAATTCATTCATAAACTCCCTGATTATGAATTACATTCTAATATTAAATAACATTTAACCTACTAAATATAATTATAAATATAATCTAATTAAATCAAATAAAAAAGGAAATAAAATAAATAAATATAATCTTTCTAATATTCTCGATTCTCCAAATATGCTCATAATTAAACGAGATTGCGATCTCGTCTCCATCATTCTCACCCTCTTTGAAACGATTTGTCCTCGAATTGAAACCGATCTCGTCTCCGGAAGATTAGTTAAGATCTCTAAATATTTGGCTTCAAAAAAAATCTGCGGTATGCACGTGTCCCAAAATCCTGAGATGTTAAGCAATTAGAGTCCGAAAACAATGAATTAAAATAATTATCATTATTTATATAATAATAATAATTATTAAAATCATATCCAAATAACTTCTCGAAACAAAAAATTCCATGCTGTCTTTCAATATCTCGGTCAACCTCATGAAAAGGGCCACCAAAAGTTGGCACGCACAAAGGCCCAACTTGAGTATATTTTTTAACAGGCCCAAAGTGTGAATTTAGGGCAACAGGCCCATTCACAGCAATCTTCAACCAGACATCTTCTTCATCCTCATTCATGTCAGCCGGCGGCACGGGCGGTGAGGAGTAGGCTATGGAAAGCGGCAATAATGAAGGCGGATGCGGCGGAATATATTTCGGGGATGGGGGGATTGGAACCAAGAACTGTGGTGGCGTGGTGGCGTTGAACGCCATCGGGGGAAGGGCACATCCGATTAATTGTTGTGTTGATGCCTCAAAATATCGATCTGCAGGTGAGGGAGCAGTGACAGGTAGGTCGATGACCACCGTTGGGTTTGCGGGCGGCGGAGAAGAGAAGGTTGTGGAAGGCGGCAACAACGGCTGCAAATGTGGCTGGGTCGTTTTCCTGATCGGCGGCTGCTGTAACATTGGCGTGCTGGTGGGCGAGGCGACAAGGCTGCTGGGCATCAGAGGTACTGCCGAATCGGCTACGGGCGGCGCTGAAGGTGGAAAGTCGTCTGCTAGCGGCGACGAACACACAACTTGGCTGGGGGAGGGGGCTGAGGCGCGGCTGCTGCCCCTGGTAGTTCGACACCTCCGGTCGGATCCACTATCGGTGGAGGCAAGACCGCTGGCGGCGGAGAAAGGCGGCAAGGAGGCCGCCGATTGAGGGGTGCCTTGACACGGTGGCAAAGGCCGCCTGTGGGATAGATGACTGCCACCGCCGACAATTCTGACTTTCTATCATAAAAAATCTGTGGGATGGAGCGGACCACGAGTGGGCTGATGGCAATGGGTTGGTGCGCCTCGTTGCGATGGATTAATCCTGTAGACAGTGGCTTTGAGCCCGACGGTGTCGGCGCTGTTCGTGTTGGCGGGGCCCGTGGATGGCCTGTGTGCCGTGGGTAATCAAGAGGCATGAATTTCTATTCAAACTTCTTTGTAAAATTGTGCCAATTTACAAACTTTGCTTTGCGTTGATGTAACCGATTAGTTTTGAGGTCTTGCCACCAGATAGATGCACAACCATGGAGGTGCTTTTTTGCCATACAGACACGGCGGTCTTGTGGAACAAAGTTGAAAGCAAAATATTGTTCCCAGAGTAGTAACCACGTGTGAGGGTCAGAAAAACAAAAAAAATCTGGGATCTCATGATGTTGGTGTGGACTAGTTCGAACCGAGAACGTAATATTTCTAATTCTTGAGCAACATCTTGTAACTGCTTTTTAAGAAGAGATAAATCGTGATGCTTGCGTTTGGGAGGCATCACGTGATGACAATGAATATGAGCGTTGTCAAGATTCTGGATACTAACTGATGCAGGAACATAAAGCATATACCCAGATAATAAGATCTTCGCATTAATCTATATCTATATAAAAACAGCAGCAAGAAAAGACACGTGTCATTGATACAGAAACAGAAGTTGAAAGGGATTATACAGAAACAGAAGTTGAAAGAGATTATTCATGAAAACCAAACAAACAGAAGTTGAAGGGTCACATAAGTTAAAGGATTACTCTCTCACCCTGCTTAAATAGGTCAGGAGTGTGTCTCTTCATCTCTCTCACATAACAAAATAAGCCCTTGGCTCATCTTTCATCAGATTTTTTTTGGTTCTTGAGTGAATATTTTGTCAGGGACCAAAGTAATTCACAGTAGCATCACGTTCGGCTGAGGGAGGGCAGAGATAGAGTTTGAAAATGAAGCGTCTATGGCAGTAGGGCGGGCGACACGATAACCTATGCATTGAGCTTCAAATGTCGAAGCACTGACGAGTCTGGAACAAAGACAATAGATGTGTTCTAAGGGCGAACAACGAAATCCTTGTCATATCAAAATAAAAAAAAATGGGTGAGGCTAATCAGGTAACTTTTCTTTTTTATTTTTTTGTTCGTTTAATCAAGCCACCGTATCATCCGCCATTAAAGTGAAGTAATGTAAGTATGTTATCTGTGCATAGGCCTATTTAGCGCTGAGAATGGCCCAAACATACCTTTATACAGACGTATCCCTGTTGAAGAGTTGAGCACTTTTTTAATTTGTAGCACTTCTTCAAAAACGGGACACGTTTCTTCATCATTTCCTTCTTAAACGTGGCTTTCCCGGTGACAGTGGGAGCTGCTGCAATTTCCAGCTGTGAGAGGATGATTTTCAGCGATGGAGTGAATAGCAGAGGCTTGGCTCTCTGTTTCGGCGTGATGGCAACGATTTCCGGCGAGATGGGTTGTGGAGATGGTGGGAGGCGGCTGCAGTGGCTGCTTTCTTCCATGGATTCCGGCGTCGGGCAGCTTCTGACTTCATTTCCGGCGAGAGATGCGCAGCACTTGGGACGAATTCTGGCAGCAGATGGCTGGAATTTCTCCTATTTTCTCTCAAAATTGACAGCTTCAATGCTTGAATGGTGGAGTTGTGTCATGTGTGGATAAAAATCAAGCCACGTCTCATTTCTATTCTTGGTCAAACTCTCAATGAAGTGTGGGCCATGCCAATTGAAATTATCTCCGTAGCAATCAAAGTTAGCCATGGACTGCTAATTCTCATACGGAAAGAAATGAACCAAAATAAATTAATTCAAGAGTCCATTTCATGGTATTTTCTCAATTTTTTTTACTCAATTAATATTAACATAAATTCAGCTCAATTAAAACCCATTTTCTATGAAATAGTAAAATAAATGTCTATCTCACAATTAAACTCAAATAATTCAATTAATGTAAATAATTGCAAGAAATCGAATAAAATTATGCAATTAGAGCACACAAATTTCAAGCAAAAATCACACTAATCATTATCCATTTAAAAATTAAATATAAATAATTTAAGTATATGCATAATTATGAAAATTATATATTTACTAATTTTAAAATTAATTAACAACAAATTTTTAATTATAATTTACAAAAAAGACATGAAATATAATTAGTTTAATTATAAAAGAAGATATTGTGCATGCAATGATAAATTCTTCGAATATATGGAAAAACTGCAAGTTGATGAGGTTAAATTCTGGTGAGGCAAAGACATATCTAAGTTCAGATAGTGCATGCAAATCTGATGCAAACGTCGATGTATTGACATATCTACACACACCAGAGTTTTTGAACGGTATTAAGTGTTCAGGAGTTCCTAAAACATGAGCTAAAGTTGAAGATCAGTACTCCAGTGATGTTGTTGAGAAATATAGATCATTCACTTGGTTTGTTCAATGGAACTAGACTGATAATTACAAAGCTTGGAACACATGTTTTAGAAGCGAAGATTATGGGAGGAAATAATGCAGGTCATCGAGTTTTGCTCCCAAGAATGTCGCTAACCCCATCTGATCCAAGGTTACCCTTTAAGTTTCAAAGGAGACAATTTTCATTGATTGTTTCTTATGCAATGACAATAAATAAAAGTCAAGGCCAATCACTTTCACACGTTGGTCTATTATTGAAAAAACCTATTTTTAGTCATGGTCAGTTGTATGTAGCAGTTTCAAGAGTTACTAATCGGAAATGACTCAAAATCTTAATTTGTGATCAAGGTGGGATTGACAGCCGGTCAACAAAGGACGTTGTGTATAAGGAAGTCTTTCAGAATTTGTAATAGATTTTTATTAAGTAAAGATCATGCTTTGCTCTTATATTTAAATGGTGGAAATTTTTATATTTATTAAATTTGCACAATACCATTTTCATTAGTTAATATATATTAATAAAACAATATTATTTATATTAGTAAATAAAAGAACCAAACTTAAAAATTAGACTAATATGCATAAAAATTTACTTAATTTACTTAAAATTTATATTAATTTCACACCGTGCATTGCACGGGTGAAAAAACTAGTTATTATTAATCCGTTGATTCATGAGAATACCGGAAGAACAACAAATAAAACAAGGGATAAATGAGACTAAAACCCAATTCAATTCAACTGATACCAACTGACATAAACGTGATTAACGTTTTAACTCCGTTGATTCATCTTGAATGCCGAATTAAGAACGATAATTACACGATAAATGGGAAAACCCAATTTCATTAAAATTCATTCATAAACTCCCTGATTATGAATTACATTCTAATATTAAATAACATTTAACCTACTAAATATAATTATAAATCTAATCTAATTAAATCAAATAAAAAAAGAAATATAATAAATAAATATAATCTTTTTAATATTCTCGATTCTCCAAATATACTCATAATTAAACGAGATTGCGATCTCGTCCCCATCAACTCACTTAACAGTTAAAGTTGTTTATACTGAAAAGTTGCGGGTTGATATACTAAAAAGTTGCGGGTTAATATACTGAAAAATTTACATTGTTATCAATTTTTAGTGTAAACTTTTCAGTATATCAAACTGCAACTTTCAGTGTAATCAACATTTACTTTTCAGTGTAAACTGTTTCAACTGATGAATGAGTGCACCGTACACCTGGTACACATGAGACTTGCTCTTTCGAAAAAAGATAATTAATTCATTTAAAAATTTCTAAAAAGTTTCATTTATGTAGATTTTTTTTGGGATTTTGTTCCATATTCGTGAAAACCTATAATATCAACACTATATAAATTAAATTTTAAAAAAAAAGTAAAGAAGAAAGGAGATGAAATTTATCTGTGTACAAGTGAAATATGGTGAAAATGTGAATATAACATTAAATCTACGCCGATATTTTGCCATTAGCAGTTGATTGACAACATGAGGGCGAATTGGTGGTGGAATGGGTGAGACATCATTGGGAGGGTGGAATATTGTTGGTGGGTTCTTGAAGGGAGGAGATTTGGGAAAGATTGAAAGTGGAGGATGGGGTTTCAATAAAAAAGTTCCCAATTTAATACTACCTTGATCCCTTTTTTTTTTTTTTGAAGTATAGTTTGGGTTTATAAGAATAGATAAATATCTCTATTTTTTTAAAAGATAATTAATTAGAATAATTTTTTAAGATAATCAATTGCAATAGTTATTTCTACCATTGAGTATATGATATATTATTTCGCCGTACTATAGATAGGAATCATAACTACCATAAGAGATGGACCATCTAAAATTGCACCCCAGGACCGTACTATAGCCAGAATCGCAATCTTCATAAGAGGGAAACCATAACCCTACCATAAGGAGGACTAATACAAGAGAGAATAAAATTTTTCTTCATGTGTCTCAAACCCAAGACCTTAATGTATTAGGTAGTGAAACTCTTACTACTTGAACTATCCACGCTTGACTTTTGTTGTGGCATGAATATGCCTAATGTAAAAATTCGGCCCAGTATCCAAAAGGCCCAATAAGGGTCCAATTCATGATAAGAACGACGAAGACGGGCTACTGATGATGTCATCACCGAGGACCGAACATTCTTGGTCCGGCCTACCGTCTGACAGAAGGTTCAATCGAATTTGGAGCAGATTGTCGTAACAGGCAATAATCCAACTGAGCAACACTAAGTGACGACCACGACGGCTCGAGCAGCGAGCAACGAACAACCATGGAACATGAGAACATCATATACAATTACTCATCAAATCCTCTCTGACACTAAGATATTCCTTCCAATAATACTTCTCCAACTGTCACTATCTCATTGGCCTAAGGCCACACAAAGAAGCGTCCATTACCTCCATGATCACTCGGTCATAATTGAACGTGGACTACAAACAACTTTCTCGACATCCTTCCTCATGATAGCTTAGAACCAAATGTATAAATACACCTCTAAGGGTCATATGAAAAAAAGAATAAGAAATACATAGTGAATACTCTCTTGTAATCAATACACAATATTTTCTTTGCTATTCACACACACACACACATATATATATATATATATAAGAATACACACATTCAAGTTCTAGACATTATAATAAAAAGCTACACAAATCTTCGTCTAATTTACAATATTTATTGCTGTTACTCCCAATTCCTATTACCCAATCAAGTAGTTGATATACTAAGACCAACAAGTTTCTTTTCATTCATCCTATTTGATCTAAAAAAGGCTTTCTTTCTATTTGATATATACTTAATACCAATATAAATTTGTTCTATTTTCCATCTATGTCCCTAATAAATATGTAGTATAATTACTTTTTAATATATAGAATAATATATAAAGATAATAATATTTTTGTAATTAATTAAATAAAAATGGTATTTCTCGCTTATTTATTTTCGGTTAATTTATGGAATTTATATTAAAAAAAGAAAAGAAACTTAAAAAAAGGAAAGGAAAAATATATAATGGAATTATATTAGGGTCAATTGAGTAGAATGAAGACTTCATTGTCATTGTCAAGTAGAGTCGACTTCACTTGCACCGAATTACGAAACTTACCAAAAGGCCGATCAAACCAACCGACACACTCGCTAACCGTTACCGCATCAAATCCCCTTTGCCCCCACTCCACCAACCACGCCGCAAGTGGCTTCGGATTCTCCGCCGGCGGCGAAGAATATACGTACACTCTAGATACAGACATATGTGTATGTAAGTTTTGGAAACCATGGCGGCTATGGTCTCGGAGAAAATGGTGGACCCTACCCCAATATCCGCTCCTCCAGTTTTGCAATCCATGGGTAGCCATAATTCTCCCGAACGCTTCTCCGGCGACTCTCCGTCTGGTTCGCCTGCGCCAGAAGCACCCGATCGTTCACGCTCTTCCACTCCCAGTCCTTCCAGGCAGCTCGATCCACAGGTATCTGTCGAATTTCAATTGTAATTTCTGGTATTACTGAATTTTGAGATGGAAAATTGTTGCAGAGGAAGAAAGGGAAAGTACGAGGGTTATGAGCTGAGGGTGAATTTACGGAAAATGATTTTGTAGGAAGATATCTGCAATTTATTTTCTGGAAATATATTCACTCAACGTATAATATATACTAGAATTATTGTTTTGTACTGAGTATAAATTAATTTTCGGTAAATGCATTGGTTCTCTCTTTCATATCTGCCATTATGAGCACCTAAAGGCCATTGAAACTTAGAAACATGGAGAGATTACTACTGTATTCTGAATGGAGTGAGAGCTAGTTGATGTGTTCTTCTTTTGTATTTTGGAGTGCGTTTAATGGATTTTGTTTCACCGTTTATATTGATTGGAACATGAAATAAGCATAACTACTGACTACTTAAATTCTTTTCTTGACTGATTGGCTAAGATATAGAAGAAATATATTATTGTTGAAGGAAGGGCTAGATGCTAATCCCTCTGTCCCACGGGAATTTGCACACTTTCCTTGTTCGGACGTCCCACACAAATTTGCACACTACTAAAAAAGGAAACATTGATTTACGTGCACACTTACAAACTTATACGCATATTTACCCATATGCCACTACTTTATATATAAAACACATTTTCCTTAAAAAATTGTGCAGTTCCGTAGGGTGCAAATTCCTACATGACGGAGGGAGTACTATACAAAAATTTTGTTCAATTATCAAGCCTTTTATTTTGAATCTATGCTATATGAGGCCAACCTTGGCATGAATTTAAAGGAAAAAACAATGGCATTTTAATTGGCGATAATTAGTGCACTGTCTCCATACAGAGTCAACCTCCTACAAGAGTTGAAGAATTACGACAGCTGTTTCACCTTCCACATGATGAAGTAAGTAAATTTAGTTTTCATACTAGTATCAATGTTTGCCTGTGCATGATCATGCATGGGCTGTATAAGATGAGTGATTCTTGGCAACAAAATTCATCTGTGTCTCCTGTTGGAATTGGTTGTTTACTGTCTGACCATAACTTGCTTCATTGTTGAGATTTCTGATCTATATTATTCCAGATTCTACTGAAAATAGCTGGTGGAAGCTTAAGTACTGTGTCTTGACTTCACTTTTTTTTGTTAATTAGACTAGGATAAAAATATTAGATGCAAAAAGGTTAGAAGTTGTACTTGTTGATGATGACTTCATATTTTCATGATCTTTAGAAGACTTGTGCTTTTCTGTGGAAATGCTCTGAGTTTTTTGTTGTTGCTCACACTGGTGTCCTGCTCACAAGTAATGTTTGAGAGTCATTTGACTCACTTAATCATTTTAGAGATTATGCCTTATCTGGGACATACTGTACAGAAAATAACCCTATGTACCCCCCCCCCCCCCCCAACCAACCCATACAGAAAAAAAAGGGAAGCTAAAGTCAGGTAATTGAGAATAGTAATAAAATTCAGGGTTGAGAGAGTAGTATGACTAACCCTTCCCCCCTCCCACACACACACACGCACAAAAAAAAAAGGAAGCTAAAGTCTAAGTAACTGAGTAGACTAAAATGTGTTTTATTAAGATTTGGGCATTGCAATGTAATGAAATTTGTTCGATCAGACCATCAGTATTTTTTTTTCTTAATGTTTCCAAATACCTAGCAACCAACTCCTATAGCATACTGGATAACAAAAGCCTAAAGGTTTCTTATTTGTAATTTGTGACAGCATACTTCCTAACCATGAAATTATTACTCTGTTATTTAATCTGTGAATATGCTTCCGGTCATGAGAAAGAGTTGAGTGGGACTTCCTTTGCTGTAGCTAGAGCTAAGGCAGTATTGGTTACTTTCTGCTTTGTCAATTTTGAGCTATATTTCATACTATATTGAACTCAAATTATTGTAGATTGCTATCATCTGAGAAATCCATCTAGTATGAAACCTAACTGGCACATTATTTTTGTTCATCTTCCCTGAAACTTTATAGGTTCTCATCCAAGACTTCAACTGTGCCCTGCAAGATAATTTTCTTCTTCAGGTAACTTGTTACCTCTGATTTGTTTCTTATCTTACTTTTCCTGAATATCTCCAGTCTGGAAATGCTGCTTGCACAAATTATTGTTTTCTTAGTAACATAAAATCCAATTCTTTTTCGCTGTCTATTTCACATTTATGAAGCTGGTGTTTCCGTATGATTCATTTCATTTTTCATCCTTGCAGGGGCATATATATGTATTTGTCCACCGTATCTGCTTCTACTCCAACCTATTTGGATATGAAACAAAGGTCTGTTCTTGAATTTATATGTTTCCTTTCTCTCTTGAAACTCATTCTAAATTTAAAGGCGTAAATCTGATAGATCAGTATCTGTTGTGGCTGAACTAGTTGATGAAGTATTATTCTCGTTAATGACATAGTATCATGTCCTTAATGAACTAATGACAAAGATACCATAGATTGTGGCTCTTTATCTACGAAAAAGAAGAGTATATTTGGTATGATAACAAAATTCTGGTATTCATGTTGCACTCCTTTAGTTCATCATAAAACACTCAAGTTAAAGCACACATTCAACGTATTTCTGTCTCAGGACTACATGGGCACATAAATGGATATGCTTTCTGTTGTGTTCATTTCTGTTTTGTTGAAATTTTGATTCTCCACCAGTAGAGAATGCTCTAAACAGCTACTATAGTATGAGTGGGTGGTACTTATACAGTTATACTGCTTGATGTCATCCCTATATTTGTTGACTCTGATTGACTTGAGGTTGTAGAAAATAATTCCATTTCAAGAAATCACAGCAGTACGAAGAGCAAAAGCAGTAGCCGTTTTTCCAACTGCTATAGAAATAATAGCTGGTGGGAAGAAGGTATAATAATCATCAAAATAATGATGTCCTGCATATATTACCATCTTAACGCTTAAGAACATGGTCATGTTGTATAATCTTTTTTTTCTTTCTGCAGTACTTCTTCACATCTTTTTTATTCCGCGACGAAGCTTTTAAGCTCATTAATGACGGTTGGCTGCAGCATAGCAGTGGATCTAATGAATTTGCAGATAAGCAGGTTGGTTGATCACAAAGATGAATTGTCGTGTTAATAGTTATTAAGGCTCCAAGGCGCAACAGCGCGCCTAGCGCCTAAGGCGCGCGCCTTTTGAACATTGCAGCAGAAACTAATAACACATTACATAAACTTAACTTAAACATACTAGCATGTAAATAACTATAAAATTGAAGTTAAAAACCACATAAATGACTCAAATTGAAGACATAAACTTCAAAACAACATAGTAGACCAATTTAAAGTATCTCCATCCCGGATCATTGTATGGGTAGTTTGTAGCACTACTACCACTTTCCTTCATCTCAAGTTTGTATAATCTGGAAAAGAAGAATATATTGCTGAGTCGAAGAGTGTAGGAAATTTTTTGTTCAGTTTATTTTATCTAAACCCTAGTTATTCAGTTTTTTTTTTAAAGGAGTTATTCAGTATTGTGAAAGGAGTTATTCAGTTTTTTGAAATAAGCTATTTAGTTTTTTGAAAGGAGTTATTCAGTTTTTATTAGTTCAAAAAGTGAGTTTCTTATTTATAAAAAAAAAGCCATTTAACCCTAAAAAAAAATTATATTGCGCCCGCCTCTCCAAGCGGAGGCGCCGTTCTCAGCGCCTGGTGAGCCTTGCGCTCAGGCGCGCCTTTAATAAGTATGGTCATGGTCAGACTCATGATCTCATCCGAATTTGGTTTATGAGCTAGCTTTCTTAAGTTGCATATCCCTCTCTCTCTTTGATAATTTTTTCATGTATTCTTGTTGAGCACTTGTTTCCTTTTACTTTCTGTATTTGATTATTTTTACCATTCAGTCACTCTTCTCTTTTGGATATGAAATAAATGGTTTTGAGCATTTTGTAATGCGAACACTGAGTTCTTTTAGTGATATTCTTGAAATATTCTATTATTTTTAAAACCATAAGACTGAACCAGTGAATAAGGATAGATATTGAAGTCTGCTTATCATATCATAATACTATGCAGGAACCTTTTTCAGTTCCTCTACTTTAAAAAATCAAAATTCTGATCTTGTTGGGACAACATGGCTGTGTTTCTCAATCAGTACTTGTTTATTAGACTTCATTTATATGAGTGAATGTTATCTTTTGCTTAGTGCACAGAGGAAATAATTGGTCAAGGCTGGCTTTACATTTCCATTTTCTGTGCAACATAGGAGGCAAAGTCTGATGCGTACAGCCAAGAGAATAGCAGTTATATAGTTGATGAACCAGGTAGCTCAAGACAAATGTTGGATGAGCTGGATAACATGGAAAGGTGTCCATCTTAATCATTCAGCTTCTTAATAGTCAGTCAAATTGTAATTGTTATATCTGGAGTAAGTTCACTAATCTGTAATATATAATTATATATGCACCAAAGAAGTCAACACAGCATGTTGTCAAATGAGTGAGATTAGTTTTGGTTATTAGTTTATTCAGCTAGCATATTGGTAACAGATGAGATGAAATACCAGAAGTGAGACTTATGAAAAATAGATGAAATAGTGATGATATAAGATAATACATGGCATGCAGATTAGAGGGCATGTTTGCTAACTCACTAAATAATCTAAGTTTAGGAATTTTGATGGTTTCCTCTTGGAGTTGGGAGATCATAACATGAGCTTTGACTTTGGCTTGCATCATTTGTCCTTCCATAGACATACTAAATGCCTATTAACATACATAGCAAACATATGGTCATCATCTAAGTTGTGCATATGTCGTCCAAGTTAGTAGGATTGTAGTACCCTCTGAAATAAAAGATACATCTGCAAATACATTCCAACACTGTCACTGTAGTCGTTGGCCAAAACTTTAATCTGCTTTAAGAGGTGAAAAAAAAAAACTAAAAGTTGCTCTTTCTTGGTACCCGTCTGCTCGTAAGCAAATTGGCAATCGGATTTACTTTATTTGGTTCTGTGAACAGTGATGAGAAAGCCCCCAAATTGGAAAAACCCAAATGTAGCACCGATAGTGACCCTGAAATTGTCTCAACAAATTCAGCCGTGGAAGTCAAAGAAGAAGTGAATGCAGCAACTGTTCCTGTTATTGATTGTTCATCATCGGCAAAATGTTCAGCTTGGGAGCCCGAGAGTTCTGATGCACCTGGTGGTTAGTCGATTTTTTTTTTTTCTAGTTTCCACTTTTATTGAACTATCTATTATAGCTACAGACCAGCAGGGCATTTAGTATCTGTTTGGGCAGCATAGACGTAGTTTCTTTATTGAGGTTTTCCAGATATTGCGTATATGAACATGTTCTTAGGGGTTAGCAAGTGTCCTTTACCCACACATTGTCCAAAACTTTTTTAATCATTTTTTCACTCTTTCCACTGTCTCCTGAACTGGGCTTCTATGATGCAGTCCCTGAAGGCTTCACCAAGGTTGCAGAAGCAAAGTTTATGGTACATAATTTTGTGCTTGTGGTTTAAATTGACTATTTGATTTCATTTTAAGAATGGATGGGTCATGAGCAAGCTCCATCCAATTATTGAACCCCTTTTTTAAATATATATATATATATATTTTAATGCAGATACGCGCGGAGGAGTTCTTTAATATGTTTTTCTCTGACGATAGTGTCAGTTTCCATGAATCTTTTCATAAGAAATGTGGCGATAAAGGTATTGGGTGAAGGCATACTCTGGCTCGTTATGCTATTGTTGTGACCAATAAGTAGTGATTTTTCATATGTTCTTTAACCATTTTAATTGATTTGGTTTACAATTGGCTCTAATAGATTTCAAGTGTACAAAATGGCATCCTCATGAAAAATTTGGGCAGACCCGTGAAGTATCATTTCAGCATCCAATTAAAATCTATTTTGGTATGTTTAGTTAATGGCATTTTGATGTTAGATATGGTGTTTTCTCTTTACTGCCTCAAGTGATGCTCAGCATCTTATTTTTGACTGTTTAAAATTTGTCAGGTGCAAGATTTGGTAGCTGTCAAGAGGTTCAAAAATATAGAGTCTATAGAAATAGGCAAGTTTCTGTTATCATAAACTCAGTGTTTAGGTGTTGATTATTATTTCTGGTCCGACTACAGCTCTAACCATTCTCACCTCTACTGCTAATTTGTGGCCTTATCGTGCTTCTTGTATCATTAAAAATATGTTCGTGAATCATCTTATCATTCTGCTCATGATGCCATACTTGGGAGTACTAACAGTTCTTAGAAAACTACAGTTGCAAAGCATTATTTTTGAGTAGTTTCTTTTTTTCTTTTTTTTTTTTTTTGAAAATGACCATTTGATCTGTATTGGACCATAGAAGTGAAAAAATTGAGATATGCTGCCTGTTTATATATCAACAAATCAAAGACATACAGTGTCGCTTCTCATGTCATTTGAGCTGCTTGCTTGGATTATTGTGTTGGACCCTGGGACAGAAATTATTTGCTATCTATTACTGTAAAGGCATGCAGTACATATCTTGATGAAAATATAATGTTAATTAACATAATGGAGTCCTCTCTCTTAAGTGATAATTTGATGGGGATGCTGCAATGTTGCACTCTGGTCTGCAGAAAAAGAATGAACCCAAAAAAAGAAAGAAATCAGTCATGGTTCTAGAGATCCACCTAAATCTATCCTTTAGCAAATGATATTATCTGTGCCATTTTTGGTGTTCCACTATGGGTCCGTTTGGTAAATGGGACGTAATGGATTAATTGGGATTGGATTACACAGGACTGGATTAGTTTAGATTGGATTAGATAGGATTATTATGTTTGGTTTTTAGGATTTGTGTAGGATTAAGTATTTTATGTTTGGTTTGAATGATTAGGAGGGATACATATATAAAATGTCATTTTTGCCCTTATATTTCTTACAAATTACAAATATATATCTTCATAATGTTAAACAAAAATCAAACAACAAATATAAATTGAGGATTATAAAACACGGAATTATCTCCTCTTTTAATAAATAGTACCCACAAATCCTCCCCTTCTTACAAAAAAAAATTATTATAAATATATCAAAACATCTAATTTCATTAATTTAGATTGAACAAGTGTTAAGTTTTCTTATAATTTTTATATTTTAAATCTTTCATCATTGTTTGACCGCAAGCATTTGGTTTGATTTTTTAAAATTTGTTTCATATATTTTAAATGATAATATGGGGCCTCTGTTTCATACATTGCGATGTATTTAATTTTTGCTACAAATTTTATTATCCATATCCCTGTTTCTTGCCTATTTATAAATTACATAATGAGGGCAAATTGGTAAATTTGGTCATGGGATTATGTAATCTCACCACAAAAGCTAGGATCACATAATCAGCTTCTGAAGGGACTATGTTGCTTTTGGGTCCTGGGCCCACCATTAATCTTGAGCTCGGGTCCAAAAATCCAAACAGAATACTACTCGGGACTAGGGGCTTAATCCACCCTAGTCCCAAAAACCAAACACACCCTATAAGTTCCATAGTCTGGATGTATGACACGTGAAATGTTAAAAAATGTCCGACCATAGTCCTGGGTCCATGTGATAGAGATTCAAGAGGTGGAATACAAATTGGAACATAAAAAGTGGCATAGAGGAATGGAACTAATCCTTCAGACCTATCTAAATCTTTAAATACCAATTGACATCTTTTCTGCTTTGCAAATTCATGTATTTGTAATATAGATTGCAAACTTTAAGCAGGTAATCATAGTACCTGAAAGTGTATTCGCTGTTTCGTTCTTTCTCGAATTCAATTTCTTTATGAGATTAATTTATGGACAAAAAAATTATATTCTGGCTTTATGGAGGCTGTCATTGTTAATGGAAATTGCCTCCAACCTGAACACACTCACATGATAATATAAAAGTAGTTGCAATATCTAAATGTGGTTCCTTGTGAAGTTCTGCTGCAATCACCGTCAACCTCTTGTCTAATTCATTGACATGTATCTTAGTACAAACTGGTAACTATCTTGCTTGATATTATTTAGTTGTAATTCTCTTAGCTCCTTAACCTTTGTGTTTGAAAGCCAATAATGGCAATTCTTTGGAGCTGTCCATTAATTCTTATTTTATATAAAGTTTTGGTGATCTTCATATAATAATTTCCTGTTAAAACATTATTATTTTCCTCACTGGCTTAGTTTTGTCATGCCAGTCATTTGATCGTTGATACTTCTCAAGATATTAATGACGTACCATATGGGGACTACTTCAGCGTCGAGGTATATATATTCTGATGTATTTATGGAATACCTTTGGACCGACTTGTACTGTATTTTGTGGGGAGCACACCTGTTCAATTTTCAACTCATCCTTCCCCTTGACCTCCCTTGCTGCCAATTGTTGAGTTCGGATATATTTCCCAATTCTTTATTAGCATAGAGATGGGTTCTTGATCTGTTTCTCCTGATGGTCTCAGGGACGCTGGGATCTAGAACCAGAGGGAGATGATTCAAAGCCTGGCTGCAGATTGAGGGTTTACACCAACGTGGCCTTTTCAAAGAAAACCATGTGGAAAGGTTTCACTTTGTTCTTCTGTAACTATCTGATATCTTATATGAGCACAGCTCACAAATAAATAAATATAGATCTAAACATAGGAAATAATATTGGGCAAAATGAGTTCTGTTTGAAGTTGTATGTTTTCACTTCATGTATGTATACTTAGGATTACACTTGTTTCCATTGTGACTGTATACTTGCTGTTTAGCTGCTTTAACTGATTGTTTTGGATTTATCGTTTCTAAAGATGTATTTGTTATGGGAAAGTTAGGCTTTGCAATGAAGGTTTGGAAGAGCTACGATAATTAGTTTGTATGCTGATCAGTGTCCTATTTTTGCAGGGAAAATTGTGCAGTCCACAGTAGAAGAATGTCGCGAAGCTTATGCAATTTGGATAGAACTGGTATCCTTCTTATCTTGATTAGCTTATAAAATTTTGTTTTTAGTTCCTTCCCTATGTTTTAAGATTCTATGGACTAATGTTTCAGGCACATGAATTGTTGAAACAGAAGAACCTGGAGAAGGAAGAAGGTATTTCTCTTTTTTATAAGTGCTAAAAAGTAAAAACATGTTTAACCCAATAATATAGGTCTAATTTTGTTTGGTAAAAGATTAATTTCACGGAAATTTCTTTGTTTTACTTTTTTGATCTGGCCAGAATTGTTTGGTTTGATTTTACGCATCTTAACTAATTTTCTGGAAGTAGTGCATCTAACTTTATTTTAAATGATATAGTTCAACCGGAAAAGCTAGCTATTACTCAACAAGATGTGGACCCTAAGGCCAGTGATTCAAGAATTTCACAAATCATGCCAGATGTGATGGATATGAACCAACGAGTCAATGACACTCCACGAGTCAATGTCTGTGAGGCGTCAGTTGGATCCTTGTTTGGATCTACTTTTGCCAAATTCTGTACATCTATAAGAAATCTGAACACTACCTCGTTACTCCTGGTCATTACAGTTGCTGTAATTGTTGTTCTAATGCAGGTATGCTCAAATTGCTGGAATCTATCACGTTTATAATATTTGAGTAGATGTTAGCGTGTTATATTTGCATTCCCCTACAATAAATTTCTGTAGTTTGGTAATACCTTTGGGTTAGTTTGCTTTGCGGGTTAGGAGGAATTGATACTTTTATCTCATTTATCCTACGTTTGGTTCATGTGACACCGATCTGTGTCACATGAAAAGGGATTGGAGCAGCTATCCCATATAAAAAGGATAATTATTTATCAATCCCATCTTTTTTCACTGTTTTATTATTAGCATATGATAGGGCATATGCTGTCATATCTCCATTATAAATTGTGCAACTGCATTGATATTATGTGTCTTGGATTCTGCAGATGAGCATTCTTGTGTTATTAAGTAGACCGCAGAGGATCCACTTGATCCCTCAGGCAGGTTGCACACAGGGATTGACTGAGAACAGGTTGGAAGTGCTCGAGTCAGTGAATAGGCAGATCAAGTATATGAAGGAGGAGATGCATTTTATGGAAACTATGCTGGATAAGATGCAAAATGAGTATGCTCAACTCAAAGGTAAGTTGAAGGAATTGGAGCTCTTCAGGAACCAAAGATTCTGAGAAAATAATATACATCTACATTTATTTGCTTTCTGTCCTTTCCCATACCTTATTTGTTTAACATCCACCCCAACCCAAAAAAGAAAAAGAGAAGAAAAAAAGAACGAGATAAAGAAAAACAGAAGTAAGTTTGGGTATAAATCAGTGAAGGGCTCTATGTAGGAGCTTTTTTTGATACTCTTGGCCACTATTTTCATTCAGTCTATCGTCTACCTTGCTTGGTCCTGCTTATCCCGTCTAAAGGTGTAGACGCGAGGGTCCGAACTGCTGCCCATCTGGTTCGTTCTACGACATTGGACATAGCACATTGCTATTATAAATATGGTAGATTTCTCATAAACTGTACGTTGTTTATATGATACTTAGTTGCCTTAGTTCAAAACTTCAAATGTTATGTTGTTTTGCCTGCGGTGAATAGGGGTGCCATTTGGTGTTTCGGCCACCTAAACCGAATTGAAGCGAATTAGCAAAATCGAATAACCAAAATTTTTACTATAGGTAACCGAAATAAAAAAATATAACTCCAAAGTCCAAAATTGATTTTAACTGAATATCCAAATCGAAAAAATGAATAATATTGATGTTTTAATTTTATCCAAATCTTTTAACCAGTTTTGCGTGGATATATATAACTGAATTAGTGGAATCGAATTTTATAATTTGATTTGATTTGGTTCTATGTTACCGAAGAGTTCTCACCTCTAATGGGGAACTTTCCTAGAGGGCAATTGTAGTAAACTTGATTGAATCACATCACTGAAATATAAAAAGTGAAAAATGGGTTTGATACGAGTGATTTTGGGGCCAATAATGTGAGGAGTGATTGTCATTTCCAAATGTACGTCATTAATTATTGATTTGTTATTAATATATGCGTATTTTGAGTGATATCGATTATTTCTTTTACGCCTCATTTGATTCGTTAGATAAGCTAGATAAATTAAATTATCTTATCTAATTTGATGTTTGGTTTAATGGACAAAAATCCAAAATTAATTATAAGTTCAAAACTAAAATTCAATTATTTTATGAATGGAAGATAATATTATCCTAGGGAAGAGGTATGATAATGATCTATTGTTTTTATCTTTACTAAAAATACTCCCCTTATATTGAAAAGGAGAACCATAATTTACTGTATATTTGTTTATGATATAAAGGGCAAAATTGTCAATTACATATATTTTTATTATTAATCTTATCTTATCTATTGAATCAAATGAACAATGTTAGTTGTTAGTTGTTAGTAGTTAGTACACCAAGTTTCCAAACACTCCAAGAATATCTCCAAGTCAACCTTATATTTCCCTCCTAATTTATTTTCAGGGGGAATCGAACTCAGGTCACTTACTCAAGTGAGAAGTCCGATGGCCAAGTAAACTAATTCACTTAGTTATGAATATACAAGTATATATAAAGAGGAGTTAGGATTTTGTAACAACCTAACAAACTAATTAACTAATCTTGCTAACGGGTTGCCCCAATACGTTACAAAATTTTGGTTTAGACAATGACGCAATCAGAGGAATAATTGGAACAAGAGTCTCAAACTTCTTAATAGAACTATTGATTAGAAATTAATTTTCTAGAATTTGACTGAGAATTTTGCATGAGGCTGAGGGTGTGTTGCATGTGTGAGGAGGGTGTGTTGCATGCGTTTGTTGCGTGCAGCTCATGCAGAGAGAAACTTATACTTCAATAAACATGACTAAGACTTGTACTAATTGCAATTTGACTCAATATCAATTCATATTTTAATGGGTCATAGCAATAAAAAATAAAAAAAAAATGGAAAAGGTATATAGTAATATTCCTTTTAACACATATACTTAATTATTTTATATAATTAGTGATACATTTAATACGATTGTATTAAAAAAAAAATGTAATCATGGTCTGAGGTTGCAATAGGTTTTAATATATTTGTTTGTAAATCCAATTTCATGGAGAGAATCATTTTTATTTTTAAGCGTTTTAAATCAATTTTGGTAATGTAGGTTTCATGATTTTGAACTTTTTTAAAGTCATTCTTATGAGAGGAAAAAATGTATAACTACCCCATAAATAATTACCCCCACTATTAATAAAAAATAGTGATTCTTTTTATAAAATATATTATTTTTTCAATTATTTTATTTTCAAACACTTATCATTTTTATTTTTATTAACAAAATTAATTAATATTCCCTCCGTCCATGAAATTTTTTTCCATTTCATAGTTGGCACGAAATTTAATAAAAAGTTATATTGTATTGAAATGATAGATAAAGTAAGAAAATAGTAAGAGCATTGTGGGGTTCAAACTTTTATTGCGAGTATGAGTTGTTTCTAAATAAGAAAATGAGAAAAAGTTTTGTGGATAAAATAAAAATGAAAGTGGAAAATAATTTGGTGGACAGAAGGAGTATCAGTTTTCCAAAGTGAATAGAGTTTCAAAACACATTCAACTAGTGATATCGTTTTATGTTTTTATTAATGATTCACACCCTAAAATCTAAGAGCAGGTATTTTGTGAAAGTGGTTCATATCATGAACCACTTTTTAACAAGGTAAAAAAGATAAATTCATAAATATAAATTTTATATGACAAAATGGTTTATATCATGAAGATAATTTATATAATACTTTATCAAAATCTAAATGTATAAAAAAAATAGGGAAAATGCGTGTTCTTTCTTAAAAGATAGGCTGTACCGTGATTGGAGAGCACACACATATAGTAAAAAGAGATGATTGGAAGATTTCGACATAATTTTTCGTTTGCCTTCTTGCAACATTACGAAACCCTCAATTGTAAAAGGTACTCAAAGTCAACATTAAAATAAAATTTTAATATTTATTACTCAAGACATATTACTTGTGGGGATGACAATGGGGGCGGGTTCGAAGCCAAAACCCGTCTCGTACGGGATGGGTTAGAACCCGTTTGATCAAAAATTCATCGGAACGGATCTTGATATTAAGTGGACCTGCTATGAACCCGCTCCGTATGTATATATATACACATTAATTAAATATATATAGTCAAATAAATATATTATGTCATGGATGTATAATTAATTAAATATATAAAGATTAGACTATTAATTAACATATTCATTAGCAAAAATTGTACAAATTAGGGTTCATTAATTTTTTATTATTTTAATTTTAATGAACAATATATGTATAATTTTAAATATTCAGATTTAATATGTTGAAATTTAAAATAAATTAATTTACATATTTATTGTTGGTTAAATCATTCATATGCGTATTGATGTTATATTTTAAAATTTAATATATTTTGTTTAATACATTTGATATATATGATAAAAATAAAATAAAATATAAAAGTAAGACTGATCGGGGCAGATAAAACCCGCTGGGTTCACAGGGCGAGACGGAACGGATCCAACTCTAAATTAAAGCTGAGCAGAGCGAGTTTCGGATCCAATTTTTTTTTGACGGGATGCGTCCTGGTACAAGTCTAACCCTGGTTAGTCGATGGGGTGTATATCGAGCATGCATGCTATTAATTAGCACTTCGGAGGGGTAAAAACATTATTATATAAATATAAACTGGCTATAAAAATATATAGATGCCCAAAGGACACGGATATTCTCTCCTCAAATTTTAATTACTTCACCTCCACACTTAATTTTTCAATTTCTAAATATATTTTAAAAACTAAAATATCCTTTTATTATTCCTAATTTACAAATGGATCAATTCTTATATGAAAATCCTATTCATAATTTTTGGGTTTTTTTTGAAAAATTATAGGGGGTGAATTGAAAATTTAGGATGCTAAAAAAAAAAAGGAGGTGAAGTAATTAAGGGGGAGGGGGGAGAATATTCCGGGCCATGCCCAAATTACATCTTTGGGCCTATTCGGCCCGACTCATGGGCATAATGTACTTGGTCCAAATTGAACTGTTGGTTGTTCAACTAGCTCGATCAATATACTTTTTCCTTATTAATTTTTTTCTTTTTGATAATTTTGAGATTCTTTAGCCTTTTACTTTTCAGATTCATTAATATATAGCTTGATGTGAAGTAACTAAGTTGCCTTCTAACTATAAAAATTAAAAATCACTATAATTTAGAATTTATAGTTTTTACTTTTTATAAATTAATAAAATATTAATATAATCACTGACCAATAGTGTAAAGCGTATTAAATAAGTACTCTCTCCATCCATGAAAAATGTGCTCACATTTTTTCACGTGGTTTAATGCAATATGTCGGAAGATATTACGGGATATTATGAGGTCCATTTTGACTTTTGAGTAAAGAATATTTATGGAAAGTATATATGATATATTTTTCACAAATAAATATTCTCCTTATTCAAAATAGATCTCACAATAACTCTTAATAACCCCGACATACTGCATTAAATCACGTGCAAAAAATGTGAGCACATTTTTTTATGGACTGAGGTAGTAGTAAATTATATATATTGTTGGGGTTGCCTTGGCAAAAGCATATGTACATATCTTTTTTTTTTTTTTTTTCAAAAATTAAAAGAATGGTTTTTCTATAGTCAGGAACAGTGTTTGCTATGTCTGACGTTAGGAATCCAATCAAATTTAGAAACATCATTTTATTTCGCTGAAGGCAATTTAACTTCGTCAAGAATAAAACGAATAATATTTTAATATATACATATGGTTTTTTTTTTTGTTTTTTTAGTTATAAGGACAATGCAGTTATTTTATACTCCCTCCGTCCCAGACCAATTTGCACACTTTCCATTTTGGATTGTCCCAAACCAATTTGCACACTACTTAAAAGGGAAACATCGATTTGCGTGCACACTCACAAAATTTTCCACACATTTACCCATACACCACTACTTTATTTAAAAAATATATTTTCCTTAAACCGTGTGCCATTTACTCCTGGGACAGAGGGAATATTTATTTAATAATATCAATTTAACTTACTAATATGGAGGTACAATGCAATTGTTATATGCACAATGCAACCGCCTAATGCATGGTGTAATCACTAAAA
This sequence comes from Prunella vulgaris, assembly GCA_026898435.1. Classification (NCBI taxonomy): domain Eukaryota; kingdom Viridiplantae; phylum Streptophyta; class Magnoliopsida; order Lamiales; family Lamiaceae; genus Prunella; species Prunella vulgaris. The sequence continues at coordinate 1,908,909 of JAPKLY010000003.1, forward strand.
AATTATATTTTAGGAAAAATAATTTTTTTGTCCCGTAACTTGAACTTTTTTTTTATTTTAGTCCTACTAACTTTCAAATTTTAATTTTTGTCTTATAAGTATATTTTTTAATTTTGGTCCTATTAATTTTTAAATTTTAATTTTTGTCCTATAACTTTATCTCTTTTTAGTTTTGGTCCTGTGACATCCCCATTCATGTAAAAAAGAAGTAAAATCATAGGACAAAAAAAAAATGTAATTTATAGGACGAAAATCAAAATTTGAAAGTTAATATGACCAAAATAAAAAAGAGATAAAATTATAGGAAGGAAATAAAAAAATATGTAATTTATTGAACGAAAATCAAATTTTAAAAGTTAATAAGATCAAAATAAAAAAGAGGTAAAACTATAGGACGGAAATTAAAATTTAAAAGTTAATAAAACTAAAATAAAAAAAGATAAAATTATAGGACAAAAAAAAATTCCCAATTATGTTGGATTATAAATTCAATGATATTCAAAGGATATACCGACGTTAAGAACAACCAACCCTTCTTAGCAATATAAAGACCTATATAAAAAGTGTAGTTATGGGTTGGGTTGGGCAAGCAATTTCTTTATATATGGCTATCAGTTGGGCGCTTTTTTTTTTTTTTTTTTGGTCGGACTAAAAAATGAGTTCATCGAATTCAACAAATGAACATGACTTCGCTTGATGAACCAGGATAGGCCAAGTTGTCGTCACCTCTAATTTAAAGATATGTATTGTGCATTAACCAAATTGTAAAAACACTAACCTCAAAAAATTTTGATCATTTTTTTTTTTCTGAAAATTTTATAAACTTTTGGAAAAATTTTGCATTTTGTTTTTTAAATTTTCATTATGTTAAAAAAAAGTAAAAAAATATCTAAGCGAGGACAATGTATTTATTCGTGTTAGATGTAAAGATAAGCTGAGTTTGGATACTGAAATCTAGTCAGGAATCCTGATCCTGAGGTTTTGGGTCTAGAGGAAAATTCCTGACGTGTCATCCTGAGCCTGACAGGAACTGGTTCTGAGCCTGATCAAAGGTTTCATCCTGAGTTTGAGTGTGCTGATCCTGACTCTCATCCTGAGTGTTCAGATCAGTGAAGGCACTTGTACTGAAAAGACTCAGTAAACCTGAAAGCGTTATCCTGAGAAGATTATCCTGAGCTAAAATCACTTACTTCCTGAGTCACTCATCCTGAAGGCATATCCTGAACTGACAGTTACTAACAAACTGAGTATGGCGAAGGCTATTTCAACCACAGTGATAAAGTCGATTATTTTGGATAGTTGGCGGAGTAATCCTATTGGACGCCGGAACAGTTATTCGGGGCGGTTATAACCATACATATTCGTTGATTGATTAATAGCTTAAATGTGGTTAAGGGATAGGTATATAAATACGTATTCAAACCAGAAATTAAATGCTGAGAGAGAGAGAGAGAGAGAGAGAGAGAGAGAGAGAGAGAGAGAGAGAGAGAGAGAGAGAGAGAGTTGTGAGAGAAAGTTTGTACTCTGGAAATATTATTCATCTATTAGTGAAGTGAGGAAACCCCATCTGTGAATGTAGATCAATTTGATCGAACCACGTAAATTGATTGTTCTTTTGATTTCCATTTTATTTCTGTTGAGTGTGTTCTTGAGAATTCTTCACAATTGTTCTGATTACTTGAAGTTTTTTTGAGATCGATTCGTTCCAATAATTCACAACAATTCGGTTATTGTATTGTCCAATTTAACTAGCGTAAATAGCCTAGGCCTATGAACTTTGCTCTTGTAAACGAGGGTCTAGTACTGCAGGAGGAAAATCAACTCCTTTTATTTATAAGCAGTGTTGAAGTTTCAGTTTTTGTAATATTAGACTTGTATTTATAGTATTTACAAAAAGTGAGTGATATTGATAAATTCCATTGCATGCATTAAAACATTTGTCGCTGTCACATTATTATGCAAGTGGAGAGCCCATGATATATATAGCTAGCTAGCTACAACTCACACGATTACAATATGGAAATCATGAATATTAATTAATTCATATATATATAGAGTGACTCATCCCTAGCTGCCCTTGCATGTGAAATTACTTAATTACCTTAATTTACATTGCAACATGCAAATATTCACCAAATTAATTAGTCCTCCATCCCAATTTATAATTATATAATTTTATTTAAGTCAATACAATATATACTTATTCCAATAATTCTAAGTTAAAATTATAAAATGTAAAATTGAATGAGAAAACAGAGATGATGGTAAAAGAGTTACAGTACGTACGTTCACTGTGTATATTATGAAATCATGTGTTGGAGGAGTAATTCATAATTTGTCTGATAGATCGATTTCATACAAAAATAAAATAAAATAAAGCGTATAATTAATTGAAGCCGCTTTCCATTCATTAATTTTTTTTTTTGAGAGGAGGGCTTTCCATTCATTAATTAATTAATAAAACAATCATGAAGGAGGGCTTTGGGAGGCAGCCAATGCACAATTAAAAATGGCCGCTCTCATCATCATCAATATCAGCCAACTAATTAATAAATAAATAAATCAATTAAATGTTGAATAAAAAGTAAAAACCTAGGTATATTCTATCTCTATCGAAACAAAACCTGCTGCTTCTCCAATACCCTCTTGGCCGTCGCTCTTAGAGGACACTTTGAGCTCACCACATTATCCACCAAGTGCAGATACGTCTTCAGATCATGACAACACGTCCCCTTGCTCAAATCCGGACAATCCCTGCTACTCAGCCTCAGCTCCTCCCCCACCTCCGCATATACCCACTGCGTCTCCTCCACCCGCTTTTGCACCCAATTCACCAGCCCCGCCGCCTTCCTCTCCTCCTCCTCATTTAGCACAAATCCAGGCACCTTCGTGATCGGATCTTCCGAATTCACGATCCTTAGTACCTTAGTCCCACTCTTCTCCAGCTGGCTACGGAAATTTCTGTTCCCCACTCGCGGCCCCCCGAACGACACCACCGTCACCAGCGGCGCCTGTTTGAACCTCGTCGCGATGTCGTGCGCCGCCAGCGTCGCCAGCGCCGCCCCCAGGCTGTGCCCCGTCACCGTGATGCTCAGCGCCTCGTCCGCGTACTTTTCGAGGATTTTCTCCATCTCGTCTCGTATCGTATCTCGTAAGCTCTCGCGATTACCCGCGCTCGACGTGTACATGCTCAAAAAACCGCTTTGCACCATCGACACGTCATCACCTGGCAGGCTCGCCAGCGTGACACGTAGATTCTCGGCCCACTCCAAACACGTGGCGGTGCCACGTAGGGCGATCACCACGTCGCGCCGGCCCAGCCGCTCTATTTCGTTCCTGTCGTTGCACACTGCCACGTACCCAATCCAGCTGGACTGAGCCGAGGCCCAGTCCGGGACCCGCTGGTCAGTCCAGCTGGGGAGCTGGATCCCGCACGTGGCATGCAGGCTCCTAGTCACTTTGTACCCGGCCTTGCCAAGTCCGCATTCCGTGAGCATGGAGCTCTTCGGGTAGCGACATGTGGCGTAGCTGGGCGATGACGTGTCGAAGTCGAAGCATCGGTAGGCCGCCTCGACGAACTCGCCGTACCGTAGGATTTCTTGACGTAGGTTGTCATCAAGAGGGTTGAGTAAGCCTTCCCAATTTTTGATCCCTTGAAATTCCATCCATTTTTCTTTGATTTTTTTGGCTTTGGACACAATTGATTGACCGGACGTACTAATATTAATCTTTGAGCTCGAAGAGTTCAAAATTTTAAAATTCAAACCATTCGAACAACACTTGTTGGGTTGTAATCGAGTCGAGCCGATGATCAATTGACCGGAGACATGCAAATTAGACTGTTTTAAAGTCCCAGAGGCAAAATTCATGCTAATCAACCTCAGTAGGTATATGTATATATTTGGATAGTGAGGAGAGAGAGAGAGAGAATGTTGGCGTATGAAGAGAGAGAAAATGAGGTTGGTGAGCGACTTGAATTTTGCAATGTTGTAAGTGTGGAAAGTGAATTTATAGGCATGTTTTTAGAGTGAGGAAAGAGAAGGAAGCTTCTTTAATTTGGAGCTGATATGGCAGTTTGTTACTTGGTATGGGACAGAGATTTGTGGGGACACTAAACCAGTCCGCTGTTTGAAAAACGTTTTACGATTGGGATTTTGCTACGCGTCTATCATTTTAAAATTTTAAGTAGCCCGTTTACTATGATACTATGACGTCTCCATAAATAATAAAAGAATGAATATTAAACAAACGCACACTCTTTGATGACTTGCAGGAAAAATACTGACTTATTAACAATAACTAATAACTTTTCAGTGAGATGAACGGATTAAATATTATAAATTTTAAATATAAAAATTATATAAATAAATAAATTATAATATATATAAATAAAGTTAAATGTAATTTTAATTAAAATTGAGTATATTACATATGTTACCCAATTTTTTTTAATAAAATATTTTTTTACCAACAAAAAAAATGTAAACTAAATTTATTTGATCAATTTATACTAATTTTATTAAATTTCTTTAACCATTTGTTTAATAGAAATTTACACACTTTTCTTATTTGGACATCTTACGCAAATGTGCACACTATTAAAAAAGAAAACATTGATTTACTTGCACACTAACAAACATATACACATATTTATTCATATGTCACTACATTATATATAAAATACATTTTTCTTAAAAAATGTGCCGTCCCGTAGGATGCAAATTCCTACGGAACGGAGGGAGTATTATTTTTCTTCAAGATGAAAAGATGATATTGTATATGAGTGTATTATAATATTTAATCAATCATATAATTATAAAATTATGCACTAAAATTTATACAAAAGATTTATATTTTACGTAAATTACATAATCTTAGCAAAAGCATTTAAATTTCAATCGTATAATTAAAGTCAATAAATAATTGCTTTTATAATAACAAAATATATATTTAGAATTTAAATTTTATTTTTACATGTGCAATATATATGTTAAATTAAATATGTTAGAGGACAAATAATTTGATATATAGTGTGTTGAAAATAAATTCAAAATAAAAAATTTAAATAAAATTGAAATTATTAGCGTAAAGTAAAAGATAATTTTGTTTGATAAAATTAACTCACTCTCTAATAAAGAGAGTGAGTGTCACGATTTCACCACAAAGCAAGTACACTACATTTACTCAAATAAATATTTTTTTTTCTCTTTTTACTTTTACTTTAATATATGTATGATAATCCATCATATGTCGAACTAAAATAATGCATATGCTGTTTTCGACATATGATGTTGAATATAAAATTTTTAAAAAACTAAGTAAAATAAAAATATCATAAATATATTGTAGATTTCACTTATTGTTGATGGTCGATTTTTGACGTGAAATATCTATAAGTGGCTGCCTGGCTGTTGGGATTATGACTAAGCAACACAATCAAGAAATAAATAATAAGATTGCAATTGAATGTTTTTCAACGCTCGAGCCAACATTATTTTTTGTACTCAATGAGTTTCCTGTATGAGCTTAATATGACTTTAATGTCTCTAATCACATTCGTCTTGTGTGACCTTCATTAAATACATGTGTTTAAAGTTACCCAAGCTATTTGATGATATAAAACGTTTTATGTTATTCACTGTTGTGTCAGATCTCAGTATCTAATTTTTTTCTTTGTATACAATAATATGAATAAAATAATTATTTATAAGGGTGGGTGATTATTTTTATAAATAAAATGTGCATATTTTTTTATAGACAGACGAATAAGAAAAAATGTGCATACTTTTAATATAAAATATAACAGAACATATAGTTCATATAAATATGAAACAATTTTGCAACTAATACTTTTTAAAAGAATAATTAATACTCACTCCGCCCCACGTATACGTTGCTCATTTTGCCATTTTCGTCTGTCCAACTATATGTTGCTCATTTATTTTTTTACTTTTTTTGGAAACTACTATTCACCTCTCTATAATTATTTCAATAATTTTTACACTATTCAAATTACTTTTTCATTTTTCCCTATCACATCAACTGTACTATATTAATATTTTTATACACATCTTAATACTCGTGCCCAAAAAATATGAACGACTTATAAGGGAACGGAGGGAGTATATTTTAGTGACCAACTAATATTTTTCACCAATATTTTTTAATGAAAACTATCACCCCTTTAATAAAAACACTCAATATCATTTAATGAAACAATTAATACTTTTAAAATGAATTTCATGCTAAAACTTGTTGACATAATACTTTGTCAACAGAAAATGTACTGCTATCGAGATAGTTTTCACATTTTCCTTTTTGAACCATCTAAAAAGCTTTCAAACTTTTAAAATGGAAAATCCTTCATAATTATACTCGCACAATATTTACAAATTTATAAAAATATCATTATTTTTTAATCCACATAATCACACAATATGACAAATTTATTTATTTTAGGCTTAATTGCAATTTAAATCATGAGCTTTTCCAAAATTTCATTTTAAGCTAAACTTTTTGATCTTGTTAAAATGTGCCTTAAGTTTACTCTTTTTTGCAACTAAGACTTACGAGCAGATCTACTTCTACCCGAAAGCTTACGTGATGCCTATGTGACATTTACCCATTAAAATTTAAATTACATGACAAAAATCTAAAATCTTAATTGCAATTCAAATCACGATATTTTTCTGTAATTGCATTTTAAGCTAAACTTTTGGATCGTATTAAAAAAAAACTTCAATTAATCCTTTTTTTTTTTTGCGATAGATTACAAATATATTTGTCTCTCCATGATGCTTATGTGATGTCTACGGGTGTAACAACGACCCACATTAAAAATTAAATTATGTGCCAAAATTTAAAATTTCATATAATTTTTCAAAGCCTTACATTCTAATTTTATTGAACATAATTTTTATAAGGATTACTCATACTTTATTCGTTTGCTGACTTAATTATTTGAAAATCTTGTGATTTTGATATTCTAAAAAAAAGTCAAATTTCAATAGAGTTTATTAGTAAGGTTTTGAAAATTTTGACTATTTTCGTAGTGAAAATGAATATTAAACCCACAAGATTTTCAAATAACTAGTTTAGCAAACGAATAAAATAAGAACAATTCTTATAAAAATTATGATAAATGAAATTGAATAACGACATTCAAAAAATTATTTAGAATTTAAAATTTTAATTTAAAATTTTATTCCCCCCTCCCCCCTAATTTAATTTTAAGTCTAGATCGATGCCACATTCGTAGTGTCACGTAAACAATATATAGACAAATCTGTTTATAACCCTTAATCGGAAAAAAATAAGATTGAAGTTTTTATAACAAGATCTAAAAATTTAGCTTAAAATGCAATTTTAGAAAATGTCATGATTTAAATTGTTAAGGCTTTAGATTTTTGACATGTATATTAAGTTTTTTATGGATAAATGCCACATAGACGATACATAAGTTTCGGGAAGTGGCTGATCTGCCAGTAAGTCTTAATTGCGAGAAAAGGTAAACTTAATTTTTTTTTAACAAGATTAAAAAATTTAGCTTAAAATGCAATTCTAAAACAAATCGCGATTTAAATTACAATTAAGCTTTTATTTTATAAAAAAAAAAAAACCTTCAAATGTCATATATTATTGAGTACACATAATAACACAAGTATTAAGCTTTTATTTTATATAAAAAAAAAAAACCTTCAAATGTCATATATTATTGAGTACACATAATAACACAAGTAGACCCGTTTATTTATTTTATATTTTAAACGTTATATTATTATTACGTAAAATCTTGATCTTAATCCTTCTTTTTTTTTTTTTTTTGGGTGTATTTCTCCTTATATTATATGAATGTTTTAATGGGATGAAAGGGTACGTAGTAAAAATTTACTTAGCGTCATTGTATTGCACCTGAAGCTTTTCACCTCTACATTTAACATTTTCAGTTTAATACCGAGAATCTTAATTAAGTAATTAAACAACATGTAAGTCTAGAGCTGTTATACGAGCTGAGCGAGCCCGAGTAGTGCAGGCTCGGCTCGGCTCGTTAAGCTACTCGAGCTTGGCTCGGCTCGTTAAGAAAAGCGAGCTCAAAATCGAGCTCGGCTCGACTCGTTAAGCTACTCGAGCTCGGCTCGGCTCGGCTCGACTCGTTAAGAAAAGCGAGCTCGACTCTGCTCGAAATTGAGCTCGGCTCGGCTCGTTAAGGTTAAAATAAATTTGAACTCGAAATTTACATGCAAAGCTTGATCACCAATTTATTAGTATGAGTGATTTGAGAATATAAGTTGTATTATTATGTAAAATATTATTATTTTATACCTTAAATTATATAATATTTATAAAATAATCCCTATTTTTCGAGCCTTACGAGTCGAGCCGAGCCGAGCTCGTTAAGCAAACGAGTATTTTTTTGAGCTCGGCTCGGCTCGGCTCGTTTAACACATCGAGTCGAGTCGAATCGAGTCTTAACGAGCCGAGTTCACGAGCAGCTCGTTTATTTTAACAGCTGATGTAACTAAAAGTGAAGTAATATAAATTGCTAAAATAGGAGATGCAATGTAACTCATCAAAGTATATTTGATGTCATTAATAAATATTACAAGAATATTTTAATTCCAGTTGTGAAACTCATAAATCTTACCCTATCTGATCCGACATTTATATATATGCTGATAATATATTTTTAGGTAGTGATTGATAGTTAATATTAGAGGTTACAAAGTTTGTACATAAATTTATAATGTGAATTATCTGGTTGGATGTAATAGAAAAGTTACATAAAATATTAATTTTAAGAAATAATATCATTTGGTAGAGTGTAATATATAGAGAAAAAAAATAATTAATAAAATGTAAAATGTAGATATATAAGAACAAAAGACACTATTCAAGCCATACAAAAATGATAAAGGGTGAAAGGTGTGATAATTTATTACAAAGTAAATAGTGAAATAGATGTAATATGACCATTTTTTTTATCGGGTCATAAAATAAAATATCGGATAAATATAAATTTGTATATTTTCTACCAAACGAAATAAAACCAATATACAAATTCATACTATGTAATTTTTTTCTGCACAGAAGTATATTTTTTTCCTGCATATGACCAATTTATAAATTTTATCAATTTTATGAATCATTTTATAATTTTTCCAATGATTATAATGACTCCTTTTTTTTTTTTTTATACGTGACTGTCAGCGGAGCACATCAATTAAAAATAGCATATTTAAAACCTCCAAATTTGAAAATGTTCCTATTAAATTTTTTTTGAATGCAACTGATATTCCTATTTAAAACCTCCAAAATTTGCACTTGTTATGTTATGGATTCCATTTACGGACGCACTTATGATTAGTTTGCTATAATAAATTGCAGAGCAGTTCTTTAGAATGTACATTCACTGACATGTTACATGGCCCTCAAAATTTAGGGGCCCAATTTTAAAAATATTTTATATTAATATGGATAAATCTTAATAAAATTATTTTTATATTTCAAAACACAAAAAATTAGGAAGTTTGTTAGTCAGTTAAGATATGAAATTTTATATATAAATACGTACTTTACATTTTTCAAATATTGAAATATTTTTTTTTCAACAATTATAAAATATACTATTGCAAATACATATAAAAAAATACTACTAACATCAAGAAAAACTTTTTAGCAAAAACTCTTGTACTTTCCTCCTTAATTTAATCTTAATTAATTTTTTCTCAAAAAAATCACAAAATTCATGGTGTTTAACAACAATTTTTTTATATTGGTAATTATTTAATCTTCTCTAATTATTTAGCTTCAATCATTATATTTGAGGCTTTATTTTAAAAAGTAGCACATGACCTCTATATTCTTTGAGACGGGAGCATATCATCTTTTTTAAATTAAAAATTAATTAGTAATTGTTGGAATTTGTGCTTCTTGAAAAGGGCTTCGATTCGGTATATTACTCGTCCAATTTTAACAATCAATGAATGAGAAATTGAGTTTTTAACTTTGTTGTAACAAATGAGAAATAGGAATGAAGGAAAATGAGAAATAAAGGGAAAAGCTAAAAGCCTTGTCCCACATTGGAAAATTGTTGTTGAGGAAGTGAGTATATAAAGAGAAACTCATCCTTAGCTTGTAAGAAAATCATGGGGTTATGTTCCTCCACACTCTATGCGTGCGCGCAAGGAGTGTGCAAATAATGGCCAAATTTGGCCTAAAAATCTCGAACTTGTGTGCGAGCGCGACCTGCGTACACGAATGTCACAACGATTTGGTGTCGGCCTGACAAGCTAAGTTTTGCTTAAATTTTTATTTCCCTACTTAGGAATTTTTGTTGAGTCCTGACGGGTCATCCTGACCATAAACATCTCTACAGTTAGTCAGTTACAATACGTTTTGAAACTTAAAAATCCTGAATTAATGCAATTAATTCAGACGTTTTTCCGGTTACGGTCAAGACCATTTTGGGTCTTTATGGTCACACTCCAACAGTCATTTTACTACCATAAATAGTATTAATCTTATATGTTGCAAGAAACACAAGGATAACAAGAAATACAATATTTGATGAAAAATATTCAGATACTTTTCCGGCAATTTGCCACATTCGTTTGCCCATTTTTCTGCTATTTTTCTTCATACTCCGGTGATATTATGAACAATATTTCACTTCATTTTAACAAGATATTGTGCTATATCGTTGCTATAAATCATTATATCTTGGGAAACAAGTATCCCATTAATTCACTAAGCACCTAGAGTGAGAGACATATTTTATTTTAAAGAAATCGTTTTCTTCACAAGCCTCGATTATTCAAATTATATTTTATTAATTTTCAGCTATGAGGTGGAATATAAATTTGGATTATATTAGCTAGTCAATTAATGAATAAGACAACAAAACATATGTTGCACATGCAGACATACATAGTACTATTTTCGCGTTTTATAGTTTCTTGTCCCAAAATTATATATGTGTTGATTTTAATTAAATTTACGTGTTAAATAAATTTGAAGATTTGACTGGGCCCCATACACCACGAGCGCGTTCTTCTCAAACTCTTTCACTTTCCGTTTTCTTTATAAATAAATTAATTCTACTTGAAGTTTACTTTTTTGTTTTGCATTTTCCACCCCTTTCATTTAATTGATTTAGAGTATATATATTATATACAATATTTTTTCAAAAATTAATATTATTAAAAAAATATTTTTATTTATATTGACAGGTCATTCTATTATAATTCAATAAAAATAAAATTTAAAAATAAATAAAAATATTTTTTTAATAATATCATAATGATCTTTTCAAAATGCTCAGAGGTTGCAAAATGCACCCAGGACATAAAAAATAAGTCGTTGTTTAAATAGTCATATTAAAAATTCATGATCTCACAATATAGATATATATTTCAATTTAGTTACCTCATTTCGCCTCCCTCAATTTAATTATCAGTTGATTTTTCACATTTTATATTATTTAAATATGTACCATTAAACACTTTTAGAGAGGATTTAAATAATGATTTATGAAAAAAAAAAAAAAAGAGTATATGATTCCATCCCATGCAAGAATATATTACAATCCATATTGAAAATTGTAGTAAAGAGGTGAATGAATTGACTGCAGTGGCGGACCTAGTAGAGTGACATGAGGGTACAGTTGTACCCCTTTTCAAAAAAAAATTAGTATATATATATTATAATTGAAACATTGACCAAGTTCATTATTTCATATGTATTGGTTATTTGGTGTAGTGCAATGAGATGTGAGTAAGTAATTGGTAGTTGACTAGGTAAATATTTTAGTTTTTAATATATTATATATTTAATTTAGATTATATTATATCAATGTTCATTTGAATTGATGAAAATCAAATTTGATTTTAGAATATTAACCATTAAGTTTAACACAATTTTTCTTTTCTTCATATCTCCTCCACTCCTGATCGACGTGCTCTGCTCTCCATACAAATCTACCTCAAGAAAAATAATATTGGTCTATTTCTACCTCTTTTGCTCTCCTCTTTTACTTAATATAAAGTAATTAATATTCAATTTTTTTATTAATTTCAATATATAATTTTGTGTAGTTGGATTTTGAAACTATTTTTGTGATTTTTAGTGACTAATTAGAGCTTGCAAGACCTATCAAATAGATGTTTGAGCAAAATACTTCATTTAAAAGGGGATGAATTTTGATCATTTATAAAAGAATTTCTGTTTCCAAAATACATGAATGAAAATCATTTTGTATATCTAGAACAAGTCTTGATTAGAAAAAAATTTAATGGGAGAAATAATATAAAATTATTTTTTTAAAAAAAATTGGGTATAAAGCACATAAACAGTTGGAACCAAATGCAACTCTAGCTTATATAAAAGTAAAATATGAAAATGTTTTTTTCCCAGCTCAGAAAACAAATTATCTATTGATCGTACCCCCAATTTTAAAATCCCGGGTCTAATTGACTGGACGTGAGATTGGAACTTTGGAAAATATGAGGTTGAAAAAGTGGATTGGAAGTGCCAAATATGAATACTTTACGAAGTGGAGTCACACCAACTATGATTAGTCTCACTAGAGGTGCTTTCTTTTTAAAATCATATATTAATTATTTGATCAACTATTGTGAATTACTTTAAGAAATAAAGTAGAGCTATATATTGTCGATTTCACTTAGCCAACTTTACAAAAAAATATACTTCCTCCGTCTCGAAACTACTTTTACAGTAGTTCCGGGCACGTGAACCAAGGAAAAGTAAATATGAGAGTGTTAAGTTAAATAATAAAATAAGAAAAAATGTATTTTGTTGACTTTTGGGAGGGAGAAAATTTTCCTTTTTAGGTGTGAAAAAAGAGTTGGGACATCCAAATAAAAAATGTGTGAAAGTAGTTTTGGGATGGATGAAATATATTATATAAAAGCTAGCTTGTAATGGAGCTAGAAAAGGTGTAATTTGGCAGTAAGAAAAGGTCGGAAAACGATTTTTGATTAATTAATTGGATGCCACACCCTATATTTTCCAAGTCCAGTTCAGTACGTGATCTCATGTTTTAAAGTATTTATTTATTTAATCAATTGGCACTTGGAGACATATTCTTAATGGTTCATTAACATCTTGACAAATGTGATCATGGTATGTATTGGGTAAAGGATTTAATTTGATGGAAAATATAAAATTATTCATGAATTCATAATTGTATGCGTTGAAGAATTTGAGTAATTAAAATTCATCACTCTTGTTTTCGACATTTTCTTTAGTAATTTGGGAGGATATATATTAAATTATTCATATCCAAATATGTGAAAGTTTTTTTTTTTTTTTAAATTCAATCATGGAAATTCGAATTTATAATTTCACATTATAAATAGTGAAACTAGATCTAATACTTGCGTTATGCCATTTTATGAAGTAAAATTTTATATTAATTTGATATGGGAAGGGTACCGTGTTAACAAGGAAAAAAAATAAATTCATAAATATAAACTTATTTTATAAAATAAATTCATATTATGAACCAAATAATCTTGCATAGTATGATATTATCCGCTTTAGCTACACTGAGCCCCACAAATTTGTTTTTGACTTTTCTCAAAAGGTCTCGTACCAATGGAAATACACGTTAATTAATTCTTATTTACCCCATGACCCTGTATATTATTTCGATATTAAACATTGTTTGATATCCCAACAATCCTTTCTCAAACAAAGACCATCGAGCTTCCACCTGAATAACCCGCTCTATTTAGGATCAAAGTTGAGAATATCGATATCAATCAGATTATTGAGATCTTAAATCTGTAAAAATACAGATAGATGTACGGGCCTCTCCTCAGGGTAATATAGGTCCATCTCTGCTAGTGCATGTCATTGTCCCATTAGAGCTTTTCTCAATAGAAAAAAATTCTTACGAATAAGTTTTATACTACTTTCTCTGTTCCTAATATTTATTCTCACTTTTCATTCGTCTGTACCTCAAATTAATATATTTTAATTCCTCTTTTAGAAAATATTATTTTATTACCATACTCACAAACAATCACTTTATTAATCTCTATTGAACCCCACAATTATTCCACAACATTCTTATCTTATCTATTTTATCTCATTTTTCTTAAAACTTGTACCCACACAAAGGGGAATAAATTTGGAGGATGGAAGAAGTATCAAATTAATACAAATTAAATAATTAAATTTATAAATTAAAATCACCTATAAAATATTATAGTACCAATTAGTACATCTAATAACATAAATTACTCCATCCGTCCCACTATAAATTGCTCATTTTGTCATTTTCGTCCGTCCCACTTTATGTTGTTCATTTGTTCTTTTACCTTCTTAGAAAACTACTATTCATTTTTTTATTACTCCCTCTGTCCCAGAATAATTTGCACACTTTCCATTTTGGGTTGTCCCAAACCAATTTGCACATTACTTAAAAGGGAAACATCGATTTGCGTGCACACTCACAAAACTTTCCACACATTTACCCATACACCACTATTTATTTAAAAAATACATTTTCTTAAACCGAGTGTCATCCCAGGGGTGCAAATACCCTTGGGACGGAGGGAGTATTATTTTCAATACTTTTTACACTATTCGCATTACTTTTTCACTTTTCTCCATCACATCATATACACTATATTAATATTTTTATACATTTTTTAATACTCGTTCCAAAAAAATATGAGTGATTTGTAAGGGGACGTACACTTTATCCACAACTTTCATAGGACACCTATTGTCCTATTTCTTTGGTATATTATACTAGGATTTATTACTATACCCTGTAAAAGTTTGCTATAAAAACATAAACGGCCTACTTTATCTGCTAACATTCCTCAATTCTCATCTAATGATTTCAATTCCAGAAATCATTAGATTCAAAGTATTCACGTACAATGTCAATGTTTAAGTAGCCTTTCCTTTTCCCATTCTCTTCGGTCATCATTTTGAATCTCTCTTAACTTTTTTGTTTTCCAAGTTTACATTTGATTTTTGAGGTTGTCAACTATTATCCTTTGAATCCACCGTCCATTTCCTTTTCTTTTTTTACTCTTTACAATTGCAATTGGATTTATGCAAGTAGTAATTTTTTTCTTTCAAGAAAAGTAATATTACTCGTTATGGTTTCATTCAAGAAAAATTTCAATTCGATACACTTTTTTTTTCCGGCCAGCAACTGATGACGTGTCTCGCCGGAGCGCGTGAAATGTTGTCACGCTGGCATACACGTGTGAAATACTTTTTTTGTTAATTCTATATAAATATACCACATTTTACTCAATTTTCAATTTAATCCTGAATTCACAATTATAATAAAAAATTACAACCTTTTAAAGAGTTTCAATTATATACATTTGTTTTCCGGCCAGCAACTGATGACGTATCTCGCCAGCGCGCGTGAAATGTTGTCACACTAGCTTACACGTGTGAAATTACATTTTTATATTTTTTTTTCCACATCATATATTATATATATTAAAAATAACAAAATTTTATATTAAAAAATATTTTTTGAATGAGAAAAAACGTTTTCTACCATATTCAAGAGAGATTTGAAAAAAATGTGTTAATGGTACCGAATATCACCACTTAATTCTATATAAATACACCACCTTTTATGATTTTGATATTCGGTACCATTAACAAAGTTTTTTCAAGTCCCTCTTGAATATGGTGGAAAACGTTTTTTTCCATAGTATTTCTCATTCTAATTTTTTTTTTTTAATATAAAATTTTGTTATTTCTTATATATAAAATATATAATGTGGAAAAAAAAATTTAAAAAAGTAATTTAACACGTGTACGCTAGTGTGACAACATTTCAGGCACTCTGGCGAGATACATCATCAGTTGCTGGCCGGAAAAAAAAATGTATCGAATTGAAACTCTTTAAAAGGTTGAGATTTTTTATAATAATTGTGAACTCAGGATTAAATTGAAAATTGAGTAAAAGGTGGTGTATTTATATAGAATTAACCAAAAAAGTATTTCACACGTGTATGCCAGCGTGACAACATTTCACGCGCTCCGGCGAGACACTTCATCAGTTTCTGACCGGAAAAAAAATTGTGTATCGAATTGAAACTTTTTAAAAGGTTGTGATTTTTTACAATAATCGTGAAGCTCATGATTAAATTGAAAGTTGAGTAAAGGTAGTGTATTTATATAGAATTAACCATTTCTTTTATATAAATATTTCGTAAATTTCGGAGTGAGATAGACACAACTAAAATAATTAATAAAATATATAATTTTATTGGATCCATGAAAATGAATGGGGTTCATATAATATGTCTATCTCTTTCTTAACTTTAGGAAAAATTTATACAAGAAAATTCAGAGTATCCAAGTCCGAGATGCCTATTAAAGTAAGACTAATTACACTGAAAGGGCGTAGACTGATTATACCAAAAAACTTACATTGTGTATCGATTTTTTAGTATAAATTTTTCAATGTAATCAACCCACACTTTTCAATGTTTAACTCATACTTTTTAATATAAACAGTCTCAATTGTTGAGTGAGCGCACGAGAATTACTCTTTATTTATAAGTTTAATAATCAGATAATAATTTAAACAATGTGGTTAATTCCAGCTTACCAATAACTCTTTATAATTTTCTTTAATTAATATTTTCTTTTTTTCTATTATTAAAAAAACCAGTTTACTTCATCAACACTTTTCACCGCGAGCCCAAAAAATGTAGTGTGAAAATACATTGGTTTTAAATAATACAGTTTTATCAATACATACCAAATACAAATGGAATTCACAGTAAAATTAATTTGCAAAAAACTTTGTTTATTGAATTTATTTGTTTAGATAAATAAGTGTTTTTTTTTTTAAATTACAACACCAGACGAGGTCTCAAATTAGAGATGTTGTCGAGCGCTGGCTCACTTTTAGTGTCGCACTGTGGCTTCAAAATGAAAAATTCAAATTTAATGCATATATCTTATACTTCTCTCGTCCAGTAGAATTTGCACTCTACGGGATGATATATTTTTTAAGGAAAATATATTTTATATATAAAATAGTGATATATTGATAAATATGTGTATAGGTTTGTGAGTGTGCACGTAAATCAATATTTCTTTTTAAGTAGTGTACAAATTTGTGTGGAACGTCCAAATAAAAAAAGTGTGCAAATTCCTGTGGGACAGAGGGAGTAATATAAATTCTCAGTAATATATTTTATAATATAAATTTTATATTTTTGAAATTGTTCATAAAAAATATTGTGTGATAAAATACCGTACCAGAGATCTTTCAATAAAGCAACATTTCATTTTACATCTTGTTTTCGAAAGTGCCAATTGTATTGAGTTCATATGTATATATATATACACCTTCATTACGTGACAAATATATAAATCATTATCTTTGTCTTACTCGAGTATTAAAAATGAAAAATGTGGTTTTAAAAATGGCCAAATGGTACAAAAATTATCACTATTTTTAGATTGGTACAATAAGTAAAAAAATAACTCTATTATTCAACTTATATTTACACTATTATTTAAAAAATTTGTACTTATTTGAAAATAGTGCATTATTTTTATATCAACCTGTGATTATTTCTTTTAAAAAGAATTCCTCCCAAATTATCTTGCTCGAACCCATAACAATTATTTACTATGTCCACCAAATATGTGCACCTTTCTTTAAACGTGATTTAATGCAATATATTAGAGGATATTTTAGTGTATTGTCAAGTCCGTTTAGAATAAAATTTATATTTTTGAAAAGTGTATATGATGTACTTTTTAAAATATGATCTTTATTCATAAATGGATCTCACAATATCCCAAAATATCCTCTGACATATTACATTAAATCGCGTGCAAAGAAATGTGCATATATATTTGGTGTAGAGAGGTGTATACAATATATATCCGCAAAGAAAAAGGTTTTTGTTTTGTAATGCTAAGCTGTTGCTAATTGCCTCTATATACAATTAATATTAGGGGCAGATCATCAAAGTATATATTCCGATGGCTATAGGTATACATGAAAACACCTTTTCATTTGGGCGGTTCAACAGATTAATTTGTTTATTATAGTGAATAAGATTGTGCTCATCATAACTTTTTGCGTGGATTTTTGAAAAGTTAATTGTTTTTAAATAAAGCAAATAAAATAAGAGTACTGTACAATTTGTTCATAAATGATATTTAATATTAATTAAAGTAATTTATGATTGGAGGAATATATATATATATATATATATATATATATATATATATATTTATGAAAAAAAATCATGTGAGAATGGCAAAAAAAAGAAGAAGATAGAATTGATAGAATAATATAAGAAATAAAAAAATACTAATGATATTAAATTTGTCTAAGAAATTTTTTACAATAGATTTTCGTAGTAAAATTGTCAATAACTTATCTACAAAATTTTCTAATCATGTAGATTTCTTCATTCTTTAACCTACAAATAATTTTACGACTTGTTTACTAAAAAAATTCTAATTATATAGACATCTTAATTCTTTAACTAATAAAATAATTTGTATATATACGAAAATCAATTTCCTACAAAAAGTAATTTTTAGGTAATTATTTATCTCCGAAAATTATTAATAAATTATTTGTAGGTAAGAAATGAATATGCATATATAATTAGAAAAATTTTAGGCAATTTTGTATACAATCCCCATAAGGAAAGTTTTTTATTGAAAATTTCATATTTATATTGATAAATTTCGTATGCAGTATTTTATATTTTTATAGTGTTAGTTAAATTTACAAATAAATTTTTATTTAATTACTAATCAAATAATTGCTACACTGCTTTTGTAATTATATATTTCATAATTTATTTAATTATCCAATAAATTAGGAAACAAAATTAGCCAATTAAATTTCTTGAAACAAAACCTAAACGCTAGATAAATTGTCGAACCAAAGAATTTAGGAAAAATTGGAAAGGGAAGGTCAAATAAATCTTCAAGTCTTATTCCATAGAATAAAATCTTGTTTTGCATGCAAACTTGACTTGATTACTCTCATATATACAATCGCTTGATCAAGTTAATTAAATCTTGGGAATATTATACCAAAATTGACTTAAGAAAGCTACGTATTTATAGGGTGAGGAGTTAGGATTTTTGCAAATAGCTAAATGCATCAAACCCATCTAATAGAGTTATTTTCTTTTCTTTTTTTTTTTTTGCAAGGAATAGGGTGGACGGTATGACATACCGAAAATTTTGATAAATTCGATATTTTTCAAAACGATAAGTGCGGTATATCGGTATTTTCGATATTTTCTCCACCTCCAACGAGGACCAATAAGGTTGTTTTCGTTTGATTAATTTTTAGCATATTGAAATTCCTTTTTTAAATAAATGTATAAAAGTAAAACCTAATCAAAGGCGGCTAAAGAATAGAATTCATATATTCTTTGTTTGATCGGTCTCTACTTTCTGGGAATGAAAATTCAGTTACTTAATATGGATGAATTAATCAAGGCTAATAAGCTGCCATTTCAATTTCAAATAAAGTTGAGGAAAAAAAAGAAAAGAAAAGAAAAGAAAAGACATTTTACTTTTTCTTTTTATTAGACCAATGTAGATAGGAATATTCTTAATTCTGACTTATCATAGTGGGAAGTTTCCAACTTTTTTTTTTTAGTTTATTACTCCTGCTACTCCCATTAAACTTTACATTTTATTGGATATGTATTTTTAAAAAATTATACATATATTTTTTGGAATAATAATTATTTTTGGACCAATGAATAAAAAGTATTTTGAAATAGAATAAACGTTATAAAAATATTTTATTTCTTGTTTTGAAATATAAAATTTATTGTAGACGCCCCAAAAATAGAGATGTTAAACGGGCTAGCCCTAACCCTACAGGGCTAGCCCTTCAGGGCTCCGGGCCTAAACGGTCACTGACCTTAGCTGTTCATCCTTAACGGGCCGCTACATGCTCGGACATAACCCTAACCCTAGCGGTCCGTGGGCTAAACGGGCCACTAACGGGCTCGGGGTAATTTTTTTTTACAAATTTAAAATTTAATATAAAATAGAACTAATGATTTAATAACTAAAGTTCATACATCCCTAAAAGTTTTGAATTAATTGAGATCTAACTTATTTACTTATTTTATATTTTAATTTGTAGTTAAGTTATTAGTTAATAATAAATTAGTAATTAATAATTAATAAAAATATAATTAATAAAGTTTATAATTATGTTACACAAAGTGAGGAGAAATCGGGTCAGCCCACAGTCACAGGTCCACGGCCCACACCTCCACAACCCACAATCACTTTCCAATTTAATTAACTTATATTATATTTTAATTATTTAATTTAATAAAAAAAACCGAGCTACCGGGCCAGCCCGGTTAACCGGCGGACTAGCCCGTTTAGCCCGCGGGCTAACCGGTCCGGGCCAAAAAGACCCGGTTTTATACGGGCCGCCATATGCTCGGACTTAACCCTGTAAAAAACAGGGTTAAACGGGCCAGCCTGCCAGCCCGCGGCCCGTTTAACATTTCTACCCAAAAACAAAAAGTGTGATGTTTAAGTTTTTTTTTTTTTTTTTTTAGATTTTAAGTTGGGAAGAAGGGAGAATAATATTATGGTTGCATGGTGTAATTAATTTTGTTTAGTAAAAGAAACTAATAATATTAAATGTTAGCAACCAATATTATTTAGTGAAAATAACTACTCCCTTTGTTCCATAGGATTAATTTGCACACTTTTTTTATTTTGATGTTTCATACAAATTTATACACTTTAAAAAGGAAACATTAATTTACATACATACTCACATAACTATACATATATTTACTCATGTATCACTGTTTCATATAAAAACACATTTTTTTTTAAATGACATCCCAAGTATGCAAATTCCCCTTAACGAAGGTTGAAATATTTAATTAATATTACAAAATACATATCAGTGTGACAGTATATATATATAATTTTGTCATTCTTTAGATAATACTCTTGTTAAATTAACATTTTACATTTTAACAAAATGCTTTTGATTGTATATTATTGATGCCTATTCATTCTCATTAATCCAGATTTTTAGATAAAAATAATAATATTTTTATATATAAATTAATTTCTCAATGTTTTACGAGTTCAAACTTTTAAAATAATTTAAAATTCTTTCAAAGTCCATCATTTTCACATTACTATAATTTAATGATCGGAAAAAAAATTGGTCGGATTCAAATCCAAGATCAGTTTGTGATTAGAATACACCAACATCGTTTTCAATCTTAGACAAAATCTGATGGCATCGCAGTATAAGAACTTTGCTTAAAAAGTGATACAAAATAAGCAATAACTTTAAACACTTAGCTTAATAAATTTGAAGACAAAATAAGCGACCAATTTAATGATATATATGTGTTATCCGTGTATTATGTACCATTCAAGTGTATTTTAATTAATAATCATGATCTTGTTTTTATTAATCAATCACGGGTTCACATAATTATTTCAAAATACACTTAGGCTGCATTTGGTACGTACATGTGAGATATATCATTTTTCTTAATGTTAGTAATAGCTTTGGTAGCATGTATATCATATCTCCGACCCGGTGAACAGTTCCGGATCGTTAGTTCTTCCACCAACATTTATATCGATTTCCACTGTTCAACCTGTAGAACAAAACATGGTGTGGAGGTGAGATATGCAATATTTTCGTAACAGTGACCGAGATTAGGCTGAGATCGAGATATCAAAGTCGTCAAAATGGAATCGTTTAGCAACAAATTTCCATTCTCTTCGTCCCGACGAACAGTGACGATTTTGATTATGCAAGAATTTTTCCCGTTTTCGATTCGAAAATTTTCTCAATTTGAAGGAGTTATGGAGTCGACATCTTCCTAAACGCAGGTAATTTGATTTTCTTCTTCAAATATTTGATTACTCAATTTACCCTAATCAATTGTTTGTGTTTGTGCCTAATCGATGAACAACTCATTTCCCCTCTTTTCATACAGTGAAGAACATCCTGTTCGAACATTTAGTTGTTTTGTAGGTCAGTTTGTGAACCCAATTTTCACGATGAACATTTTCTCAATTTGTCAACCCTAATGAACATAGGTCAGTTTTACTCAAAAGATTTGTGTTTGTGGAAACCTGGTTGGTACTTTTTTTCAAATTTATCATGCTCTAGTGTTTTACCTTTGGGCATTTGGTCAGATTTGGATGCAGTCTCAAATGTTTTTTGTGCTATACATTTGAGTTATGGGTTTCTGTCTGATTCACTGTGTTTGTAAGAATGTATTCACTGTGTTTGTAAGAATGCTTTTTTGTGCTATACATTTGGGTTATGGGTTTCTGTCCTATAAACTCCATGTCTACAACATTAAAACCCGACACAGTATTGTACTCAATCATTAGCAAATCCAAAGAGAAAGTTGCATGATTCACATACTCGTATTGCCTTTATATATAACACAAGTAGTTCACAAAGCATGAAGAAGCTGACATGCACATATTCCAATCCAGATTCACAACCACATATTGCCTTTATAGCCAAAAAAACAAATTATGAAGCAACAATAGCATTAATTCTTCACATAAATTCAACACAGAGCACAAAGCCTAGACATAATTTTCTCAAATAAAGCTCTTATCACTAGTCAATCATTTTCATACCTCACTGGTCATTCTGTTACATCACAAAAACCATCAAAGTTAACACTAGTAATCTTCAGGTGTCTCCAAATCAAAACTAATAGCATCATCTCATATCAAAGTTCTGTATACAACACAGACAAAGAATCTAAAAAACAAAAAAAAAAAAACAACTTCATACTAAACCCCATACAAATTATAACAATTTTTGAATTCTTCCTAAACTCATCACCTTTTTCGTGAATTAGATAAAATACTTGAAAATGATGAAATATATTTCCATTCATACAAACACACGGCAACTGGGTCACAAATAGATTTCCCTGTCGATGTCCTCGCCGTCGTCGACGGAGAGAGTGGAAGGGAAGCCGCCGTCGACACAGCGGCAAAGGAGAGTGAGGTAAGAGTGGCAAACCCTAATTTACTGCTTGTGTGTTGAAATGAAGAAGTGTGTTGTGTTGGATTTAGTGTGTGGAGAAGTGTTAAAATGGAAATTGACGTTTTTTCAAAATTAATATTACATATCTTACCTACCAAATGGTTAAACAAAGAATTAATTCATTAAAAATAAATATTAAATTATATCTACTACACTCTACCAAACAAAGATATAAAAATAATACACTTTTAAGTTTTAGCTACCAAATACTAAGATTTAATACATATCTCTAACTTAATAATCGAAATCTCAACACTAAGTACTAATTTTCTACACCCTACCAAACAGAGCCTTAAATTATACGGTGCACAAGACACGTACTATTTTTTATATATTTATACATTGTTTTTAAAAAAAATAAATTCTCTCACTAATAAATCTGATTTTCGATTTATAATTTTACTAAGTTGAAGTTTCCAAAGGCCATAGGTGATTACAATACGGTATAACTTTCCCCAAACTTTGAAATTGATTTTCTTTTAGATAACATTTCAAAAGTTTGGCCAACTATCTATGCTAACTTTGTGGCCAAGAACAATGAATTTGACAAAGTATTGAAAGCATATATATGCATATATGTTATGAATACTAAGCCATTCTCTTCTTATTGACTGAGTTAGATAGAAGTAAATGATTTTTGTAAAATGGTAAAAAAAATTATGAAAAACAAGTTTATAATGAACTAGTTTTAAAATATCATATATTTGTTTAGATGTATAAAAAATCTCATCAAAAGTATAAAAAATTTGGGTTAATAATATTATATTATAATTATTATAAATTTTATGAACCCCGATTTTTTATACTTACGATGAATATTTTAATACACCTAATTAAATATTTGATATTTAAAACAGTTTTATTAAACAATTTTCATATAAAATCTACACTTGTAAAATATTTAATTTAATTTGTAGATTTAATTGCTCTATATATGAAAGAAATAAAGAATGAATTGAAATGGTGGGAATATAATAATATAAAGATATTTGCGAACACAAAATAAAATGTTCACAACTTATGTATCAAAGTATAAGAAGTGGATGCGTATTTTAAAGAGTAGCTATAATTTAATCTATTGGGAAAATTTTATTTCTAATGTGTTGACTCAAGCTATGGCCACATTATTGTTGTAAATATACCAATGGACTTTTACATCATTCTCGTCATTTTAATTATAAATATTAAAAATTACAGAAGTTTTGCCGTGATCCTCTGTTGGACAGTAAAACCAGCAAATGGTGTGAAGTACTAAAACGGTAGCATATATTTCTTTTTTTTAATTTATTAACATGGTAACAAAAACGTCATGACTTGATCCTTGCTAAAAAGAGAGAAATAAAAAAGGGATATACGCCACCATTTTAATACACAAGACTATTTGATGGTTCCACTGCCCAACAGATGATCCATTTCCAAGTTTTGCATGGAATGATCTCATGCATGCGCGAAAATCTTTATTATATTGTTTAACTCGTAAAATTTTTAAATATAATGATCGGATTACTCATAAAGTAATGATTTATGGTTAAAGAATCACATGTAGACTAACTTATACTCTCTCTGTCCCAGATGAACTTGCAGACCCAAAAAAGGAAATCCTTTTATAAACTTCACCCTCACAATATCTACATATTTACACAAAATGACATTACTTTTTCACTTTTTGGGCCCACATTACACTCAATCCAACTAACTTTTTCACTTTTTACATAAAATTTTAGCAAATTAACCCTCAAAACACTACATTTTTTACTTTATTCTACTTTCTTCTTAATTTGTGTGCCCCTCCTCTCTTGCAAATTGCTTTGGGACGGAGGGAGTA